>JAVSCE010001542.1:0-294475 GCA_032199065.1 Smutsia gigantea | reverse complement strand
AGCTGGCCTGGGCCCTGTCGGGGTGCCCCACTGGCACGACTGTGGATTGGCACAAGCTCCTGCCTTCCCACAGGCGGACCTGGTCAATGATCTGGGGAACAAAGGCTACTTGGTGTTTGGCCTCATCCTTTTTGTGTGGGAGCTGCTGCCCACTACCCTGCTGGTGGGCTTCTTCCGGGTGCACCGGCCCACACAGGACCTGGTGAGGGCCAGTAAACACTGGGAATCCCTGGGCTGGGGTCTGGCGGGGAAAAAACTGTGGGAGGCCAACAATGGGCAGGAGAAAGCATGCATGACAACTTCCTCCCCCAGAGCACCAGCCGAATTCTCAACGGACAGGTCTTTGGCTCCCGTTCATACTTCTTTGACCGGACTGGGCACTGCGAGGACGAGGGCTGCTCCTGGGAGCACAGCCGGAGTGAGAGCACCAGGTAGGAGCCTCAACCCCACCTTAGCACCCCTGGGCTTCCAGTTGCTCCATCAAGCCATGGGGATCTAGAGCCAGATCTTGTCACCCACTCCTCCGCCCATGCCATGGCCTTTGTCTCTCATGTCTATACCAGGTGAGGTTCCCTTTGTTTTCTATTTGTCATTACAAGATGAAGTTTGCCCCAATCTGAAGGTCTCAAGCCCTGCGGCCTGGAGGTCTGGGTCATTGGGTCTATCCTGAGCCTTTCCCTTCCCCAGTTCGTGTGAATGTGGCACTGGTTACCACCCTGGGACTGATCCTGTTTCTCTGCCTGCAGCATGTCAGGCAGCCTAGGCTCGGGTAGCTGGTACGGCGCCATCGGGCGGGAGCCAGGCTGGTGTGGGGGCAGCCAGACGCGGACCACTCCTCTGCTCTTCTCCCAGGTGCTGGGACCAGGAGGCCACCACCACAGTCTCTACTCCACCCCACAGACGTGATCCCCTTCTGTTCTCCCCAGAACACCCAGACCCAGTCCTCCCATCCCAGGCCTCTGTGCCAAGTTCATCTGCTGCTTCTTGCCCGGGATCCCAGGGGGCTGTGGCCACCTCATCCCCCCGCCAGCTCCTTGGTGCTCCTTGTAGTGAGCTTGTGCTATCCCCTAGGATGGAGGCCATGGCCCTGGCTGCCAGATGCCCACAGCACCATGGCATAACCTGCCATCTCCACCAGAGCCAGCTACCTCTCCTGCACCTGCTCCTCAATAAACAGTGTCTGTGCCCCATGTCTTATTGCTGTCTGCCAGTCATCTGCTTTGTGTTTCTTGCACTGTTGCCTGTTTGGCCAAAGGCTATTCAGACACTGGGGGCTAGGCTGGGCAGGGGCCACTACCCCCCCAGGCTGGTGGGCAGGAAGAGGGAGGAGTAGAAGATCCTGCTGCCACTCCAGTCCCCTCCCTGCTTGAACAATTTATCCTCTTTCCTCAACACCTGCTTCAAATGTCACCTCCTTTATGAGGTTTCCATCTCCAGGTCAGGGAACCACATCCCTTCTCCTGGGACCCATGGCACTGTGATTATGTGACTATTACGCTTCTTATCCACAGTGGATCAGGATTTCTGGAGACCCTGTTTATATGTCATCCCGCCCAACCTGGCTTCTGGGGTCAGGGGTTAGTCCAGGGCCTGTGGAGGAGGAGTTGCCTGGTGACTGAGCAGCCCCCACCTCCCTACCAGGTTTAGCTTTTACCAGGTGGGTGAGCTGCTCTCACACAGTCTGCCTGGTGGTCCTGGGGCCTCCTTCTCTGGCTGCCCCTAATAGCACACAGTCACTGCCCTCTGCTGACACAGCCCTGGCAGATCTGTCTTCTGTCCCATCTGTCTTCTGTCGTTTATCAGAGGCTCTGCCTCCTACCCGTGTACCTAGCTGTCCCAGTTCATTGGACTTCCAGGGACCTAGACTAAGCCTCTCCCAAAATCCTTTGCTTGGCAGTCTCCTGGGCACCAGGCCTTCAGGGCATTCAGAGAGGGCATCTGAGACTTAGAAAATCAGCTCAAAGCTGCACACTTTTTGTTGAAAGGAAAATTGCTAACGTTGGTAAGGCACTTTATTGCGTGCCAGGCACTGTTTTGATCACTTAAAAATACTGATCTCTTTTAATGCTCAGGATGACACCCCAGGTGATAACCATTTTTCAGTAAGTAGGGACTGGAGGCACTTGAGTTTGGTGACCTGTCTAGGCCCCCTACTGGTAAAACCCACCCAGGCAAGAGGAGGGTCTTTGGAGAGATCAGGGTAAAAGCAGAGAGGGGCAGAGTGCCAGGACCTGGCTGTGCAGGGGGGAGGTGGGGGCAGTAGTGCTGGTGCCAGTTCCATGAGCATTGAAGTGAGGACCAAGAGATGGGGATACCAGACTAGGGGCAGAAGATGCCCCAGCACTACTTTCCAGACCTGGGTCCCAACCCCATTTGGACCAATTCCAGGCTGCCTCAGTGGATTCCCCACCCCTTTGTCTCTCGGGGTCCCTCCCATGAGTGCTGAGACCAAGGGCCAGGCTCTCCCTAGGGGCGGGGAGTTGAAGGCTCTTCCCAGCCGGTAGTAGGCGTGGGAGATACTGGGAGATTATTGTGGCGCCTGTCCGGAGAGGTGTTCCGACTGATGTCCAGGCCGTGGTCGTGCCGCTGGCCGCACTGGCTGGCCGGAGGGACTGTACTAGGGCTCCAGTCTGAGACTCCAGGCCAGACTCTGCGGCTCCCCCTCCCGGGGTCCCCTGCCACTCACCATACAGCACCAGCCGGAACTGGGGGGCTGGGCCGCCGCAGGTGAGGGGCTGCGGGAGTGGGGCGGGTGCGGCGCCGGCGGCTAGGGCGCGGCACGGAGGGAGGCGCGGCGCCGGAGGGGTTGAGCGCTGAAGGAGGGGGTCTTCTGGTGGCGGGAGGGGGCGTCCCAGCCCCGGCGGCCGCCCGCTCCTCCCCTGCCGCCGCCGCCACCGCCGCCGCCTCCGCGGCCCAGCCGGCACAGGCGAGGCCGCCGCGGGAGCCCGGGCCACAGCCGCCGCCGCCACCGCAGCGAGGCCAACAGTGAGTGCGGAGCGCAGAGGGCCAGTGGGTGGGTGCGGGAAGGAAGTGCGGGCAGGACTCCCGGGCATGGGCGCGAAGGGGGAGACCGGCCGGACGGGCGCGCACCTTCCACGCAAGGGCGCCTCCAGGAGTCATGCGGCCGCGTGTCCCGCCGCCCAGACGCCCCAAGGCGTCTGCGTGAAGACGGGGGGAGGCGGTGGGAGGGAGCGGCGGGTGTGCAGTGTGTCCGGCGGCGGGCGCTGTGCGGTCGCCCCGCAGGCTGGGTGTGTGCACGCGACTGCACTCACACGTGTGCGTGGACCTCTTGGGTGCCTCGGCCCGGCGCGCACTGCGCTGGGGGTCCCGGTGTGCCCGTGAGTCCGGAAGTGTGCAGGTGGGATGTGTGCGCACATCCTGGGCAGCGGTGCGGGCTGGAGCCGCAGGATGGAGCGTGGGCCCGCGGGTCTTTGTGCAGCGGGCGTGAGCGTGGGCGCGGCCGCCCGCTGTCCCGGGAGCTGACAGCTGCTCCGGGTGGATGCTGAGCTGGTATGGCCCTTGTCGCCACCGCCCTGCTTCTTCCCGGAACCCCGCCACCCTCCCTCCCGCATGCCTCGCCTCTCCTCTGCGCAGCGACCCGGACCCGCCCCTGGGTTCCTCGAAAGCCCGGCGGGGCACTGGAGGTCCCTGGAGGCTCCCCCTGCCCATCGCGGCTAGCGGCGGTGCAGAGAGAGGCGGGAAGGGAAGAAGTGCGAAGATGCTGCTGCAGTCGCAGCGCACCAGCCGGGACCGCTTTCCACATCCCCGCCCTGCGCTGTCCGGTCTCTCGCTTTTCCTTCGCGGGCCTCCGCGCACCTCTACCTCCTCCTCGGAGGCGGTTTCCCCACGCCCCTTCCAGGTCCCCGGCGGTTCCTCCCTGGCCCGGCTCGCCCTCAGCAGGCTGTCTCTTCCCTTTCCACTTTCCTTTCCCTTCCGGGTACCCTCTTCTCTTCTCATACCCCGGAGTCCCCGGACAGGGGCTGAGGGCCGGGCAGTGGAGGTAAGGGGGGGACGGGGGTGCGGGGTGACTGGGTGTGTCCTGTTCCGAGGGTACAGCCAGAGGGATTGAGGAGAGGATATGTGTGGGCAGTAGGGCTGGGGGCTCCAAGGACCTTGGGTGCATAGGGGTTGCAGGAGAAGGATGTAGGGGTGCCAGGCCAGGTTAATGATCCCAGCCTCCCCGGTTCTGTCCGCAGTGACCGCAGCTCCCCAGGAGTCCCCTGCCCGGCCTCCCCAGGTGGGCAGTGGAATCAGCCGGGCCTCTGGGCGCACCATGCGCAGCACCACACTACTAGCACTGCTGGCACTGGTCCTTCTCTACCTGGTGTCGGGTGCTCTGGTGTTCCAGGCCTTAGAGCAGCCCCACGAGCAACAGGCCCAGAGGGAGCTGGGGGAGGTCCGAGAGAAGTTCCTGAGGGTGCATCCATGTGTGAGCGACCAGGACCTGGGGCTCTTCATCAAGGTGCGTGGGTGGGCAAGAGCTCCTTCAGCAGTGACCCATGACATGCGTGGCACTAGCTGCATGCCATGGGACCCTGTGCAGGGGTGCTGCTTCCAGATCAGCACCCCTGAGGGCAGGGTGCAGCTGGGATCCAGGTTTCTGTGTGTTCAGTATGGTGGCCCTCTTGGGGCATTGTTTTTCTTGCTGTGCCTGGCATTGGACTGTGCTTCTGGAATGCCTCCTTCAGTGTGTGATGGTGGTTGAATGAAGGAATGAATGAAAGAAGAAATAAATAAATGGCTGTAGCGCATGAAATATGTTACATTTTCATAGGACTAACTCACTGGTTTAGGATTGCCAGATAAAATACAGGGTGCCCAGCTAAATGTGCATTTCAGCTAAACAATGAATCATATTAAATATAAATATGTCCCATGCAGTATTTTTATTTGCTAAATCTGGCAACCATACACTGGTGTCTGTTTGGCTTTGGAGTCACAGACGCCTTAGAAAAGCCCCCAAACACTATGAACATGTCCTTACTCCCTGCAAAAGGGCACATATAAACATGTACAGATGATTGGGGAGGGTTCCAGGATCCCCTAAGCCTGTCTATGTCGCCATGGATGCCAGGTTAAGCATCCCTCCCCCCAGGATGCCAGCTCATGATGTGGAGAAGGGTGTCAGCTTTGGTCTAGTGACTAAAGAAAGTCCTGGGCTTCAGCCTTCTAGGGCACCTTCAGGCAAGCACTTCTGTTGCTAATTCTGATTCTTGGGTCATTATTATTAAAAATCCTAACATTTAACTTTAATAAATTAACATTTATTACTTTATTGAAGATACCTCTCTTTCCTTGCCTGTTCTTTTTTGGGGGGAGGAGCCATCCACACGGAGGCCTCAGTGTTGCAGCTGATTCCCAAGGTGGCAGGACCCATAGCAGAGATGAAGGTTGGGTGGGGCCAGGACACAGGCAACTTGACATTATCTCTGACACTTCCAGAATGCTGAGCAAAGCTCAGAGAGGCCTGGGCAGTAGAGTGTGTCTGGGCAGACCACAGGGTGGAGTGGGGAAGGGAGGGAGTCTATCTGACCTATTTTATCTTCACAATGGAATTGCTTTTTTCTTGGATAAAAAAGGAAAAAGAAAGAGGTTGGTGACAGCTGCTTTATTTCTCTTGCACAATTACTCAGTCACACAGCAATTATGCACCTACTGGGTGTTGGGTTCTGTGCTATACACCACAGGGTTAGCAGGGAATTGATACTGGGGAGGAACAGGTGCAGGCTCTGCCCTAGAAGATGGCCCATCTAGGTGAGGAGACAGATCCCTGGACAGATGATAGTGGAAAGGGAGTTTTCTTCACTTCCTTCTTTGTTGAATGCCTGTTGTGTGCTGGGCCTTGGTGCTGGGGGCAAGGAGGGAGATCTGGGACCCTTGGGGGAAGAGCTGGTAATTGAAATGAGGCAGGTGAGGTGGATAGAATTTAGAGATGTGTGACTGGGTTGCAGGAGACTCGCAGGCAGAGGAACAGCATGGGCAAAGGCGTGGAAGTTGGAAAGCTCTAAGTATCTTGCAGAACTGAGATTTAGCAGATGCCTAGTCATTTGAAGCAAAAATTAGAACACACAGGATGACAGAGGCCTTTTCCTCTAAAGTAGTGTTTTTATTGGAAAAGTATTGCAAAATAAAAATTAAATCATTTTTAATCATACATTTCACTTTTGGCTTTATTTAAAAGTTATTATTACAGGAAATGGGATTGACTCAGAAAATCTGGGGATAAGGTCACTGCAACTTGGGTTCCCAAATAAGAGTCCCAGGAGAAAAGACTGGGGAGAGGGAGGTTGGCCCCAGATTCAAAAGGGGCTTAAATGCTGGGCTGGAAAGTTTGGACTCTGTTCTGCCGACAGCAAGGAGCTCTGGAGGATTTTGGACAGCCACTTTAGGAAGATTAATTTGGAATCGGTCTTGCTAATTAGGACTGCAGTCAGAGAGAAAGAAGGTGGTTGTGATCGCCACCACATCCACTGTCTTAGTGCTTTGGCTCTGGGCTCCTTGGGGAAGGACCCCTTTGCATGCCCTCCTCATTATGCTGTGACTGCTGTCCCTTAGGGCAGGTTCTCTCAAAACACAGACCCTGACCTGGAGGGACTCACAGGCTGGCAACAGGGGCAGACACATGGTCATTCCATTAACTTAATCATATTTAATGAGCACCCACTATGTAGCAAAGAGTTTGGCTTGGACTTCAGTGGGGTGGGCAGGGGTTTGTGGGTCCATGAACATCCTAAAATTGGATGCAAAATTTGATGGTATATGAACCTTCCTGGAGGGAGAGTCCCTAATCCATTTGCTCCAATTCATCAGATTATCTAAGGTGAGGGACTCAAACTCAGCTTCCACAGAGGCAATGGGAGTGGTGGGTTTGCGGAAAGCTGTAAATCACTGCGCATGATCACTGCCTGGGGACCAGTTCAACAATCACACAGTGGTTACTTTGATTGAGTGCTTGACCTCTTTGCAACAACTCTGTGAGGTATTTGCTATTATCTCCAGCTCCACTTGATACAGAAACTGAGGCACAGAGAATTAACTTGCCCAAGGTCACATAGCACCAAGATTTGAACCTAGGCAGTCTGGTCCCAGAGTCTGTACTCCAGATCACTGTAAATTAGAAATCTGTTGTGTGAAATTAGGGGCAGAGAACTGTGTTTCTAAATGATGTGGAGGTCAAGCAAAATTGGGCCACTCCACTTGAAATGCCTCCTCTTAAGAGACTGCCTGCAGGGAAACTAGAGGGAAGGGGAGAGCTGGGAGGGGTGGGGTGGGGGGGAACAATCCTGGAGATGGGAGGGCCAGGGGGTTGCCATGACAGGAAGGACTGAAGTTCCCCCCTTCTGCACCTTGTCCTGCAGGAGGTGGCTGATGCCCTGGGAGGGGGTGCGAACCCTGACACCAACTCTACCAGTAACAGCAACCACTCAGCCTGGGACCTTGGCAGCGCCTTCTTTTTCTCAGGCACCATCATCACCACCATCGGTGGGGGAGGAGACTGGGCTTGTGGAGGGGCCAGGGGTGGCTGGGCTTTCCCATGGGGGAAAGCACAGGGAGAGGGATGCCAGGCAGTCCCTAGACCTTTTGCACGGCTTCTCTGCTCAGGGTATGGCAACGCGGCCCTGCGCACGGATGCTGGGCGCCTCTTCTGCATCTTCTATGCACTAGTGGGGATCCCACTGTTTGGGATCCTACTGGCTGGGGTCGGAGACCGGCTGGGCTCCTCCCTGCGTCACGGCATTGGTCACATTGAAGCCATCTTCCTGGTGAGCTGCTCTGCGCCCAGTGCACCCTTGCACTGGGCTCGGGTTACCCTTCCCTACAGTCCCTGCCTGGCTCCTAAGCATGGCCCCTAGATCGCATAAGCCTGGCTCACAGGCCCCGGCCCCGGGAGGAGAAGGGGGTGTGGGTTGTGAGTGATGGCTTTGGTGGACTCCTCTGTCCTGCCCACTGCCCCTCCCTGCAGAAGTGGCACGTGCCACCGGAGCTGGTGCGAGTGCTATCGGCGGTGCTTTTCCTGGTGATCGGCTGCCTGCTCTTTGTCCTCACACCCATGTTCGTGTTCTGCTATGTGGAGGGCTGGAGCAAGCTGGAGGCCATCTACTTCGTCGTAGTGACTCTCACCACGGTGGGCTTCGGGGACTATGTGGCCGGTGAGGCCACCTTTCTTGCACTGCACTTCCTTACCTACTTTATTCCTTCCCGGGGCTCTGCACTCGTGCTTCTCCCTCAATTCTTTGTGGCCTTTGTGCGCTCACACCTCCTTTCTCCAACCTCTACACCTGCTCACATTTTTGCAAGGATGTAACACCTCATACACACATTCTTGCATGCCTGCACCCCCATGCATGCACCCATATATTAAGTGCACCTCTCATGTGTCACCTTCTTGTACACGTGCACCTCTTACGTGTGCTGACATTCTTGCACATGAGCGCCCCCACGTGCATGCTCTTGCACACCTTCAAGTGATGTACACTCATTTTCCTACAATGCATTCATACACTCAGTACATATCCATTGCCCTGGGGAGGGCGGGTCCTCTCCATGAACTAGGAAGAGGGGCAGTGAACCAGCCGCTGAGAGGCTCAACGCTTGCACCACAACCAGTTTCTTTCTGCCGTCCCGGTGGTATCCCAGGCGCCAGCCCCAACCAGAACTCTGCAGCCTACCAGCCATTGGTGTGGTTTTGGATCCTGCTTGGTCTAGCCTACTTCGCCTCAGTGCTCACCACCATCGGGAACTGGCTGCGAGTAGTGTCCCGCCGCACTCGGGCAGAGGTAGGCGTCTCTGGATCGCGCGGTGCCTGGAGCTGAGGCAGTGTACAGTAGCAGCTGGTTGACTGGCCTGCCTCCCCTTCTAGAGTGCGGGCTCCTTAAGGCAGGGACTGAGTAAGCCCCAGTGTGCACCAGGACAAGGACAAAGGGATAAACTTGGACAGGTTTGCAGGTGACTCTATCTCTGCTGTCATGATAGGGCTGCCAGATTTAGCAAATAAAAATGGAGGAAGCCCAGTTCCATGTGAACTCTTCAGATGAATAGCAAATAATATCTTAGCATGAGTATGTCCCAAATACTGCACGGGGCGGCATACTTATACTAAACTTTTATTCGTTGTTTATCTGAAATTCACATTTATCTAGGCGTCCTGTATTTTGTCACCCTACGCGTCGCGCGTGGCTAACGAGCCGGATGGAGGCGCAAATATCCCCCGGAGGCACAGGAGGGAGAGCTGAAATAAAACAGGCTTTCTAGGAAAGCTCCTGGATGAGAGGGCGCTTGGGGGCAAATGGAAGTAGGGGAGAGCTTGTGGTTGGGTGATGAACATTTACCCCCTCCGGCGGGCTGAGGCAGAAGGACCAGGCGGAAAAGCGGGTAATGACTGGTGAAGGGACGGGGCAGGCTCTGGGAGATGCGGAGGCCGTCCAGAACCCGCGGTCGAGGACTGCTTTTCCTCCCCGCGCAGATGGGCGGCCTCACGGCGCAGGCCGCCAGCTGGACCGGCACGGTGACCGCGCGGGTAACCCAGCGAGCCGGGCCCACCGCACCACCGCCGCTGGAGAAGGAGCGGCCACTCCTGCCTCCCCCACCGTGTGCACCCCAGCCTGCCGTCAGGCCCCTATCTCCTGCGGCCCCGGATAAGGCCGAGCTGCCCTCCCCGCCCACCCCACCCACGGCCTCCGCGCTGGATTACCCCAGCGAGAACCTGGCCTTCATCGACGACTCCTCGGACACGCAGAGCGAGCGCGGCTGCGCGTTATCCCGCGCGCCACGGGGTCGCCGCCGTCCCCCCAATCACCCCAGGAAGCCCGCGCGTCCCCGGGAGAAAGGCATGCCTGTGTAGGTGCAGGATTCGGGGACCGAGCCTCTCAGAGAGCTTCGTTCTCGCTCTCTCCCCGGCATGCTCCACTTGTTTGACCAAAGAGTCCTCCCTCGACGGGACAGAAGCCTGGGAAGGAAGCTACAGGTTGCTTGTCTGCCACACACCCGCTCCCAACCCTCTCCTCACTTTATCCATTTCCAGACTCCCAAGGCATTCTGTCTCGCTGTCCCGGCTGGGCCTGTCCCTCACAACACCTCACGACTGTGCTTAAAGCCTGCATCAATAAACCAGAACAGTCTGCACTGCTGCGGGCTTGCGCGCTCTGGGGTCGCGCGTGGGTGTGGGAATGCTCGCGCTGGGTCTCCTCGCGGGCAAGTCAGGCCTCCCAGGATCCCTAGGTCTTGTCCCCCCCCGCCCCGCCCTTGGCACCCACGTCAGTCAAGGCACAGGCTTGGTTGTGTTCGGGCCTGTGTCTCTCTGCCTGGAGGCTACCGGAGAGGATCCGGCACAGGAAGCTGCCAAGATGGGCTGCGCAAGTTTCCAGTCTCAGCCCGGCTATTGGTGGTGGTGGGGAGAGGTAATAGGGAATAGATAATGGCATCTAGGGTGGAGGGCTGTAGCTTGAACTCTGCCAGCGCGAGGCCGCAGAACTATTCCAGAACGGGACCCCGCCCCTCCCCCTTCCTGGAGCCCGACTCCCTCCTCCCCGCCGCGAGGCCTGTGGCGACTGGGTCCGTTGGGGCAGAACCATGGCGGAAAAGCCTTTCAAAGTAAGAACACTTCCCGGACCTCCTCACCCTTTCAGCCCCCATACTCATCCTAGGACCAACCTGGGTCCCGTCTATCCTCTCACTCAGCCTGGGCTCCCGGCAGCTTCCAACAATCCCGCCGCTAGAGTCCCGGCCCTAGCAGGGCTCGGGATCCCTGCCCCCAGTCTACCCTTCCTCTCTTCTCCAACTCTCCGCGACTCTAGGCATCCCTCGTTGTATGTGGTCCACAGGATATGGGGCCCAGTGGCTCAGGTAAATCGAGCCTGGAGGACATCCGGAATCTGTGGACCACGGCCACGCTGTCTCAGTCGCAGCTAAACTTGCCGCAGTCCGATGTCTGCGAGGACTCCCACATGGAGCACAGCAGCTTGGGCCGCAAGACTCGCCAGTGGTACAGCCAGAAGGCCGGCCATCACTTGGACGTCGCCTGGGAAAAATCGGATGCCAGAAACAAGGCCTACTTCAATCAAGAAGAGCTGGACGACCGCTCATTGTTGGAGCTGGAGCTGCGCAGAGGCAGCTCCCAGGGAAGCCATTTAAAGGAGGGGGACGACGATTCCAAAACGGACACTGGTCAGTGTGATCTCACCGGGCTGTGGGAGTCCAAAGGGCAGGGGGCTGGCCAGGACCTCAATTTAGGTTGCTGTAATTTGGGAAACCGTAGGATCCAAATTTCCAGGGTTCCTTGGGAGGTGGCGTCTGGGCAAATGTTTCATACTTACAATTAACCAGACATTCCTGGAGCGCCCCCTACCGGGCAGGCGTCGTACAAAATCCTGTAGCCATGGCACCCAGGTCCGAGAGGGAAGCGCGAAACTGTTAAAGGGCAGCGCGGTAGGGCCTGTGGTTTACTGGAATCACCAGATAGTTGAGAAGAGGGAGTTAATTCCTTGTCTGTGGATTGAGCTTGTTCAGGAAGTGCCTGCTTTAGTTCATTCAGTCACTGGTTCGTCCTGGACACTGGGACTTGTCTCCCTCTTCTGCAACCTCTCCTAGTTTGCAGGGAATCAGAACTAATAACTATATAATAACAGCCAGTTATTGAGCCCTTGCTGTGTGCCTGGCATGGGGCTTCTCTTGCATGATTACCTTAAATATCACAACCTTCATAAGGAGCCATTCTTATTACCACGTTTTACAGATGAAGAACTCTGGGGGCAGAAACTTTCAGTCATTGGCCCTAAATCCTACACAGTAGGGCAGTCAGAACTGGAACCTTGGTGGGTGGGACAATAAAGCCTAGGGTTGTAAACCACTGTCCTATATTGTTTCCCCACTAAGGTGGCACATGTGCGGAAGGCTACTCCTCCCACCACATGCCTACCCATACATCTCTTCTGCTCCAGGAAGACCCGGCTGTCTGCAGATGACTGATATCTCTTTTCTCTCCTCCCAGAACTCCGTATCTGGAAGCACACACCCCATCAAGCCTACTGGGTGGAGCAGCATAACAGGGTTGGAGGCACATAGGGAGACTGGGAATTTTAGTGGGATGGTAGATGGGCAAGTTGGGGGTTGCTGGGGTGAAGGGGTGGGGGTTGTCTGTAGGGTGGAGGGGCAGGCCAGTTGGCAGGAGCCTTGGGTCTTGGGGCTGGAATGAGCAGGTGGGACATTTTGGCTGTGGGCAGAGTTGGGGTCCCTTTGACATCTAAACCTCTTGCTGCCTCTTCAGCTGCCACTGCCCATGATGGAACTCATGGAGAACGAAGCTCTAGAAATCCTCACCGAAGCCCTCAGGAGTGAGCCCTTCCCCAAGTTCCCACAGTGACCCTGGGAGATTTTGCAGGGCTTGGGTCTGTGGGAGTGGGGTTTCAGGATCTGTCTTGTCAGATTCCCTTACCACCCACGAATATTCTAGGATCCCCACAGAAGTAAAAAATTGGAGGAATGGGCACAGTGAGAACCAGTGGGGAGAGCATGCAATAACTGTCAGGGCCTGGGCCTCCAGCCTTAAGTGATGTGGCTTTTCTAAGGCTGTTTCTCCACATGCTCAAGTAGAGATGAGTCTTTGTGTGGCCTTGGCGCCCTCCCCCTGGGTGCTGTGCAGAGCCTTTGGACAGTGGTTTATTTGGGTAAACTTACCTTCCTTTGCCCTGCTAATGATACGAAGGGACAAGAGTGGGCTGGCTACTCGCTTAAGAGTATGTGGTCCAGGAGGTCTCCTCAAAGCTGTCTGCTACCACTACCCTAATTCAGGCCTGCAATATCTTTAACCTTGCCCTCATCCTTCCTAAATCTGAACACACCCCCATCTGTTTGGAGCACAGGTTTATGACTTGACCATTTGAAACAAACAAAACCGGCAGGGGCCAGCACCTTGGAGATCTAAGTTCCCCAAACTAACACAGACGCAAACCCCAAGTACTCCTGCCACCCCAAATCACACGCGATTCCTCGAATTACACATGCAGCACCCACTGCTGGGGAGGCTATGCTCCTGCTTGCTGCCCTGAGTGGAGCTCTGCCCTCCAGGCTACAGATCAAGCATCGGCGGGGACCACTTCCTGACCAAGGAGTTGCAGCAATACATCGAATGGCTCAAGAGGCGCCGGAGCAAGAGGTTGCACGTCTCGGTGCACTGAGCGCACCGCTCGGGCTTGAGTGACAGCCCGACTCCAGCCCCCGTCCCTGTCCCATCCCCAGACCCAAAACCGACCCTGTCCACGTGGGATTTGGGCCCTAGAGAAATAAAAGAGTTTGTGAACGGCCCGGGAGTCAGTACGTGGCTGCCCGCGTGAGGCGGACGCACGCGGCCCCGCCTTTCCCCGTGACCTTCACTCGGTCACCGCAGTGACCTTGAGCGTTCTTCGTCCGGGCCCTATCGGCTCCGCCTTCCAGGACTCGAAATCCAGGACTTCTGGCATGTTTTAGGTCTTCTTCCGCCCCGAGTTCAACAGCGTCGTGGGGATATTGGGTCTGCGGTCCAAGCGCCGGAATGGTGTTATCTTGAGCGAAGGGGGAGGGAAAGGAAAAACGGCAGCCCCTCTCCCTAGCTTGGGAATGCTGGGCTCCGCCCCTCATGCATATGCAGACGTACTTGCTTCCACCCCCCCACCTCATCCCGCCCTTCATTTACATAACCGTGTCGTCTCCCTATCCTGCAGCTGCGGCCACTGGGTGACCTCGCCCACTCCTCTCGCGCACGGCGCTCCTCCTCCTCTGTTACGAAAGAGCGTTCCTGGACCCACCCTCGACCCAGAGCCTCTCTGCGTCTCTTATGGCCACGCCCCCAGGAGGCCGTGTAAGCAAGTGCGCCTCTGTGGTTCGACGGTTGAGGGGCGGGACCTCATGTAATCCCGCCCACTGGCTTTTTCCACTCCGCCCACTGGCCTCTTCCGCCCCGCCCGATTCCTTCGATTCCTTCGCGCACGCAGGCGCTGCCCGCCCCACTAGTCTGATTAGCATAGAGAGCTATTTTCCGCCCCCTGCTTTGCATGCGCACGGCCGGCCCCACCCCCGCTGTCAGCTGGAGGAAGCGGAGTAGGAAGCGGCCGCGATGTCCTTTTGTGTCCTACAAGCCGCCGGCGGCGCCGCCGAGTAAGGGGACGCGGCGCGGCGGGGCGGTGCGGCCCGAGGAGGCGGCAGACGAGGGGCCGCCAGTGGCCCCCGGCTCACCCCGGCACTCCGGGCTGCTCGGCCCCCATGCCTGCCCGCCCGCCCTGCCGGAGCCCCAGGTCCGGGGGCGGAGGAGAGCGCCGCTGGGGGGGGTGACGGGCGGGGCGCGGGGGCCATGTGCGAGCGCGGCAGGGAGGCGTGCGGGCGGGCGGCGGGCTCCGGCTCCTGACCGACCCGGGTCACGGTCAAGACCCGGTCGAGAGCCAGACCCTGTCAGGGTCCGGGCGGGATCCGGCATCCAGGTCTTAGTGCGCTCGCCTGGGTCAGGGCCGGCTTCTGCTCGGGCTGCTGGCTCTGGCCAGGGTCGGGCGTGGGCCTCGGATCCAGCCCCAGGGCAGGGTTCAATCCGGCACCTGGAGCATACTGAAGTCCCAGGGGCGGGCCGGGGTGGGAGATGGGGAGGCTTCCCTATCGGGGAAGGGGCTGTGAAGACCACGTGGGGGCGCTCGAAGGGGCTTTGGGCCACTCTACTCTCTGGGTCAAAGGTCATCGCGCCGGCCGGGGAGAACTTCCTCCTGCTTAGCGCTCCCCATTTACTTCCTGATATCCTGATAGAGGTCCCCCGCGGGCGGAGGGGGAGGGGAGGCGCAGCAACTTTAGGCAACTTCCCGTAGGTGTGCGCAGGTTGGGGGGCGGGGCACCCCGGAGGTGGGGAATTCTGCGGCAGCAGGAGTGTAAGAGTGAATGTGCTGGCCGGGTGGCGTGCTAGGAGGTGGAGCCGCGCCCTCCGGTGTGCCTGGGACTGGGCTTGCTGGGCCAGGAGGGTGCCGTGTGTCAGGTGTGGAAGGCTCCGAGTGTGTTTGTACAGGGGTTTATGTGTGTGTGAGTGGGGGCATGGTGAGAGTTAGTGTTTGTGAGAGAGTGTGATTATGATGAGCGTTGAGTGTGACTTTACCCGGTATGCACTTTGGGTGCATGAGTGAGAATAGGTTTGGGAAAGGCCATTTGTGGGTGTAAGAGCTCAGGAGAGAGTGAGGAATTGTGAGCATGTGAGATACCTGAGAGTGCAGGCAAGTGGTAGTGTGTGTGAAGGTGTGAACACACACGTGTGAGCACCTCCACTGCCCTTGGGTTTGTGTGCTTCAGTTTACATTCTTGAATGGAGGATGCTCAGTAAGGGGGGGGTCACCAAGGAAGCCAACATCTGGAGAAAGTTGAGAGGATCTCCTGGGTCTGGGTGGGGATTCCAGATGCCATTGAAGTTGCTTAGGGGCTAAGGTTACCCTGCTCTCTGGCTCTGGGGGGAAGTAGGAAGTTTCCAGGCCTCCCCCAGGTTCCCAAGTAGGAGACTGCTGTCAGTTACTGGGAGACTCTGTTCCCATGGCAACAGCTAGAGGGGGGGCTCTTCTTGGGCACCCCTTCCTTGGACTCTGTCCTCCTGTCCCTCCCCCCTCACTGAGCCGGGAAGCCTGGCTGGCCCCAGGCCCAGGGTTGGGCAACCAGGGTGGCAGGGTGTCTCTCCATCCCCCATCCCAGCGCCTCCCTGTGACCTGACAGGTCTCTCCCCACAGGTGACCAGCGCCATGTCCAGCCAGGTGGTGGGCATTGAGCCTCTCTACATCAAGGCAGAGCCAGCCAGCCCTGACAGCCCAAAGGGCTCCTCGGAGACCGAGCCAGAGCCCCCAGTGGCCCTGGCCCCTGGCCCAGCTCCCACCCGCTGCCTCCCAGGCCACAAGGAGGAGGAGGATGGGGAGGGGGCTGGGCCTGGAGAGCAGGGTAGTGGGAAGCTGGTGCTCAGCGCCCTCCCCAAACGCCTCTGCCTGGTCTGTGGGGATGTGGCCTCCGGCTACCACTATGGTGTGGCATCCTGCGAGGCCTGCAAAGCCTTCTTCAAGAGGACCATCCAGGGTGAGCTGCCCCCCTACCCCCAACTCCTGTACCCTTTTTCCTCTCAGCCCAGCACTACCCAGCTGGTGCACTGCTGGGTGGCAGTAGGCCCCCAGGCTGCCATGGTCGTAGTTGCGGTTGGCAGCCAGTTTTCTCAGGCCTTCCTAACTCCTTTAAAAGTTAAAGCCACCAGGGTGTGTTGATGGCTGTATATAGGATGTGAGAGAGGACTCAGGATGACTCCTAAGGCTTCAGGGCATTGATGGTCCAGCACCTTCCATCGTGGCTGAGAAAAATTTGAGGCAGCTTCTGCCTGCTTCTAAACTTTGTTCTTGTTTCTGGGACTGCTGACCTCTCACCAGAATGGAACAGGGCCCCCGTTTTTGTTGGTTTGTCTAAAGCAGCACAAGCACAGTGTAGGTTTTTATGGGTAACTGAGAGGGGGCCACATTATTTTTCTCACACAACTTTAAAAAGACTCTTAAGCGTCCCTGCTAATACTGCTTTCTGAACTTTTCTCAGGAAAGCATATCAAAATATGAGTGAGCAACGTGGTGATGTAATGAGCATTACTTGGGATGTGCCTGTTACTTACATTTTTATGTAAGTCATTGGTTATTTGGGGGCTAGAACATACGTAATTTTTTAGAACACTTCTGGATTGCTTAGCCTGGGCCAGGCACTGTGCCTTTCTATGTTTATGATCTCAGTTGCTCCTGTAGCAGCCTATCGGGTACCAGCTCTGTTACAATTGAGACCGAGAGAGGTTGGTAAAACTTTGTTCAAGTCCCACAGGTAGAAAATGGCAGAACCAGGATTTGAACTTGGGTTGATTTAGGTCCAGAGCTGAGCTTTTAAACACCAGACTGCTGTCTCTGTTTATTACTAATAATTGAACTTCGGACAGATGCCTCACAACTGATTGTGACATTCCAGCAAATTTTGACTTGGTTGGTACCCACTGGTCTAAAACCATTTGTGCTCCCTTCAGGCTCTGAAGGCCACTAAGCCAACAGGTCCAGGTCCAGGTCCAGGTATCTCCTACTACCCTGGAGCCCTTCGTTCTCTGTTGATTCAGTTGGCAAATATTTATTGAGCCATAAATGGAAAAAACTAGCCGCAAGTGGCAATCATTTATTGAGCATTTGGGTGCCATGGCATTGCTGAATGTGCCACCTTGATGATTCCTTTTAATTCTAACAAGCTGCCTAGGAAGTACTGTTTTTATCATCCCAGCTTACAGATGGGAAACTGATGGTTTGCATACTTGCTCAAAGTCACATTTAGTGGTAGTCAGGATGGGCCCCAGGCAGCATCCAGAACCCTTGCTTTTCACAAACCTGTACTGTGCTATCCTGGCCACTATTCCAGGCATTGGGACATAGCTGTGACTAAGGCAGAACAGCTCCTGTCCTCAAGCAGTTAACATTCTAGCAGAGGGGAGAGAGAGAAAACAATGAATTGCACAACAATGTAGTAGAGCTGCGGTAAGTGCTGGAGGAAGAGGAGCAGGGGGTGTGCCAAGGAATCTGGCAGCTGGGCTCTGGAGGTCTTCACTGCAGAGGTGTCTCGAGCTGAGTAGGAAGCCTGAGGAAGGTAAAGGAGAATGCGCTAAGTGTATGTTGGCTGGTTGTGTCATTCAGTCCTGTGGTAGCCCTGTGAGGCTGGGAGGACCACTGTGCATTCATTCAGCCAGTGATGAGCGCCCACTGCATGCCAGGCCCTGTTCCTAGCACTGGGGACAGTCCTGACCCTGGTGGAGCTAATACTGAAGTGGGGAGACAGATAATAAAGAAGATAAGTATGTCCATTTGTTGTATATTAGATGGTGTTGACAGCTAATGAGAAACTCTAAGGCAGGGGCAAGGGGCTGGAGATGTCTGCAGAAGGGTACTTGGCATTCCCATAGGGTGGCCAGGGAAGGCCTCCCCGAGGTGACACTGAGAAGAGATCTGAAGGCGGTAAGGGAGCAGCAGGCCCCAAGGTAGGGGTCTGTTTGAGGAACGCCTAGGTGGCCAACGGAGCCAGGGCACAGTGCAACGGGGCGTTAGGTCAGAAAGGTGGTGAGGAGTGGGGGCACAGACCTCACAGGCCACAGGATTCACTAAGGGTTTTATTCTGAGAAGAGGAATCATTGAGGATCTTGAGCATGGGAGGGACAGGATCTGTTAGGTTTAATAGAATGCCTCTGGTTCTGGGTTGATGTAACTGAAGGAAAAAAGGACAGAGCAGGAGGCCAGCCAGGAGGTGGG
Source organism: Smutsia gigantea (assembly GCA_032199065.1). NCBI lineage: Eukaryota > Metazoa > Chordata > Mammalia > Pholidota > Manidae > Smutsia > Smutsia gigantea. The sequence goes on along the minus strand of JAVSCE010001542.1, from coordinate 276,191 downwards.
GAGACAGTGACTCAGGTCAAGGGTGAAAGCAGTTACCAGGGTAGAAGGGATCAGCTCTGGATCTGTTGATTTGGGGTGTGAGAGAGGAATCCAAAATGTCTTCTAGATTTCTGTTTAAGCAACTGGACAAATGGAGCTGTAGATTTTGGAGGGGTAGATCTGTAGGTTAAGGTTACAGCAGGTAACCTAGAGTTCAGGCCAGTCTAGACTAGAGATACTAATTGGAAAGCCTCTGGTTGGGTAAGATCACCATGGAATGAGTCAGTGCAGGCGAGGTCCCAGGCAGCCCCACGGTTCTTCAGTGGAGGAAGGGCTGGGAGATAATGTAGAAACCACAAAGTGGCCAATGAGGTGGGAGAGAAACCGGGAGGCTGGTGTCCTAGGAGCAAAAGAAGAAAAATGTTTAAGAGCTTTTAGAAATAGGACATGATCCATGACTTTAGAGGCACCTTTAGACCAAGTAAGATGAAGATGAGACTTGACCTTTGGATATGGCAATGTAGTGGCCTGATGAGAGCTTTGGTGAGAACAGATGAGGGTGGTAGAGGCCAGAGATATGGCTTGACAAGAAGTTTGGGGCAGACATGCAGCCTGATACCCAAGGTCCCAGCCCTTCCCTTGCCCAGGCAGGGGCCCCCAGCCCAGGGGCCATTCCCCTCACTGCCTCGGGCATCCCTGCCCGACTCACGGCACTCCTGCTCTCCCCAGACTTGTGCTTGTCCAGGGCGAGTCAGGGCTGTCCTGTCCGCTGGGCCCCCTCCGGGCCCTGGGAGGCCGCCACTGGAGCCCTGCCTCTTCCTGGCAGGGAGCATCGAGTACAGCTGTCCAGCCTCCAATGAGTGCGAGATTACCAAGCGGAGACGCAAGGCCTGCCAGGCCTGTCGCTTCACCAAGTGCCTGCGGGTGGGCATGCTCAAGGAGGGTGAGCACTGGGCAGGGGCCTGGGCAAGTGCTAGGGTTGCTGGGTGCCTGGGGCTGGGTGGGCAAGGCCTGGGAAGTTCTGGTGGGATGCACTAGCAGGAGGGCCCTGCCACCCCCAGCCCCATGGACACAGCCCTGTCCTACCATTCAAGGGGTACGTTTGGACCGTGTCCGGGGTGGGCGTCAGAAGTACAAGCGGCGGCCAGAGGTGGACCCACTGCCCTTCCCAGGCCCCTTCCCTTCTGGACCCCTGGCAGTAGCTGGAGGTCCTCGGAAGACAGGTGAGAGCACTGGGGCCTTGGAGCTCTAGGGTTGGGGTGGGACCAGGACGTGAGAGACCTGTCTGGTATCCTTCAGCCAGGAGAGTAGTTATCTTGGGCCCTGGAACTCAGGTTTCCCCTTAGTCACTTAGTCATTTGCCCCAAGAAGTATTTTTGAAATTATCTTTTTCTGCGTTAGTCCCTAGGTAATACAACTGGGAACGGGGAATGGATTTCTAAACCCAGAACCTGTTCACAAACAGACTGGCTTTCTCTGGGAGAAAGGTAGAGCCCTTCTCAGAGAGAGGCATTTGAACCTGACTGGCCAGTGGCTAGTGAGGAGGGCCACAGCATAACTGACTCTAGAAAGATGCTGGACCCTGAAGGGCCTGCAAGGTGATGAATTTGAACACCTCTTCTGTCACTGCAGCCCCGGTGAATGCATTGGTGTCCCACCTGCTGGTGGTTGAGCCTGAGAAGCTATATGCCATGCCCGACCCAGCGGGCCCTGATGGGCATCTCCCAGCCGTGGCTACCCTCTGTGACCTCTTTGACCGAGAGATTGTGGTTACCATCAGCTGGGCCAAGAGCATCCCAGGTAAAGGGCTCAGGTGATGTGCGGCTTCTCTGGGTCAGCCAGGCCATGCCTGGCTCTGGTGCATTGCTCAGCCAGGCTCTCCACTTCTCTCCAGGCTTCTCCTCACTGTCGCTGTCTGACCAGATGTCAGTACTGCAGAGCGTATGGATGGAGGTATTGGTGTTAGGTGTGGCCCAGCGCTCACTGCCATTGCAGGATGAGCTGGCCTTCGCTGAGGACCTGGTTCTGGATGAAGAGGGGGCGCGAGCAGCTGGCCTGGGGGAACTCGGGGCTGCCCTGCTGCAACTGGTGCGGCGACTGCAGGCCCTGCGTCTGGAGCGTGAGGAGTATGTCCTGTTGAAGGCACTGGCCCTTGCCAATTCGGGTATGTCTGGGGCATGACCGACAGGACTCTCCACAGGGCCCTCCAGTTTTTAATTCTGGGTGATGGCACAGCCTCATTTTGCCAACAGGGAAAACTGAGGCTTAGGGAGGAACAGTGACTTGCTGAAATTCACAAAGCAGGGCAAGGGCGGGCCCAGAACTGCATATAGGATTTTGAGCCCTAGTGCCATCCTTATGTGGAAAGGCAAACAATTTAGTGGAAGGGAAGGTGAGGAAGGTTAAGAGGTGGCCATAGCTGGAGGAAAGGTAGGTCCTGACTCACGGGCAGGAGAATTTCGTGGTGCGTCAGTGAACCAAACAACAAACCCATGTCTAGCTCCTTAAGTCGTATCCTGCAGTACCGAAGCTGGTGTGGACTCTGCCCTTTCTGGAGTTGGCCCATTATCAACAGCTCTTTCCCCTTCCTGCAGACTCTGTGCACATTGAAGATGCTGAGGCTGTGGAGCAGCTGCGAGAAGCTTTGCATGAAGCCCTGCTGGAGTATGAAGCTGGCCGGGCGGGCCCTGGAGGGGGTGCTGAGCGGCGGCGGGCAGGAAGGCTGCTGCTCACGCTACCACTCCTTCGCCAGACAGCGGGCAAAGTGCTGGCCCATTTCTATGGAGTGAAGCTGGAGGGCAAGGTCCCCATGCACAAGCTGTTCTTGGAGATGCTCGAGGCCATGATGGACTGAGGCAAGGGGTGGGCATGGGTGGGGTGCTGGCAGGACCCGCCCAGCATGGGGTCAGCCCCAAGAGGGCAGAGCTGGGGTCTGGGCAGTGCCACAGCCTGCTGGCAGGGCCAGGGCAATACCATCAGCCCCTGGGAGCAGGCCTTACGCCTTCCCCTCCCCCACCCAGGGGGTATTAGTAACTGGGAACGTGTGCCCAAGCTTTGGGCACAGTGCTGCCCCTTGCAAGCCATAACATGCCTCCAGAATGTAGGGGGCCTTGCGGAAGCCATAGGGGGCTGCAGGGGACACGTGAGGGGCAGAAGCCTGATCTCAGGGAGGGAAGGGAGTGGAGGCCACAGTCTCCCAATGGGTGATGCTTTTGCTGCTGCTTAATCCAACCCTCTCTCCACAGCAGAGGGGGATTTGGAGAGCAAAGGCCCCTGCCCCCTTCGCTCCTCTCCTTATCATTTGCATTGGGCATTACTGCCCCCCCTTGAAGCAATAACTCCAAGCAGGCTCCAGCCCCTAGACTCCTGGGTGGCCAGGCCCCCCATCAGCTCCCACCCAGCCTCCTCAGGGGGTAGGGAGCACTGCCTCTATTCCCTGCAGAGCAATAACACTATATTTATTTTTGGGTTTGGCCAGGGAGGTGCAGGGACATGGGGCAAGCCAGGGCCCAGAGCCCTTGGCTGTACAGAGACTCTATTTTAATGTATATTTGCTGCAAAGAGAAACCGCTTTTGGTTTTGAACCTTTAATGAGAAAAAATATATCAAGCTCAAGAACACTGTATGTTTGGCGTGTCACTGGGTCAAGGGTTGGGGATACACATGACAGAACCAGCACACAGGATATACATAAGAGATACACACGATCACAAAATTAAAAACTGGTGCCTGGCAGGATTACGTCTCAGTTTCCTCATCACTCAGCAGCATGTTGGGGATCCCACGGCTGATGGGGAACAGACGTCCAGACTCTGGACATTGCAGGGTGCCCTCCAACACCTCCACCTAAGGGGAAGCGGGTAACAGAGCTGAGCATGACGGCTGGATGTGCCTGTGTGTGGCTGGGAGAAGAAAGTGATGGGCCAGTTCTCACCTCCAGCAACACGTGGTGCATCTTTCTCAGAAATGTCTCATCTTGCTCATACCCCTGAATAGGGCCTTTGGGCACCTCGACCAGATGCAACTGTGGGCAAGAGGCTTAAATCACCCGGGGGTTCCCGACTCACCCTCAGACCAGACTACCGGTCGGTGCAAGGCGCTGCAGCGAGACCACCCCCTGGAGTGTGCACAGCAGTTGTGCGGCGGGAGGTAGGGGTTCTTACAGTATCGGCCGCCTCCAGAAGTGCCGCCCACTCCACCTTGGGTATCATACGCGCCACGAAGTCGGGGTTGAACTCCACAGGGTTGATGCGGACCTCGGTGGCCTGCGGGGCGGAGAGGTTTAGTTAGGCAGGGACCAGAGCCTGGTTCCCGTATCCTGACCGGAAGAGGGGCGCGAAACCACGCTGGTGCCGGTACCTGGAGGCGCAGAGGGAAGCCACGGGGCCCCACCCCCCGCACATGCGAGCTCAGCAAATTGTGGGTGAGCAGCTTCATGTCGCCACAGCGCGCTCCCATTAAGCCGGAACCGGAGGGAGACCAGCATCACTGTGTCACTTCCGGGGCCGCTCCATTTTTCTGTCCTATTGGAGGGTTGGAAAGAGCGGAAGTGGCGAACTTGCTGGTGCATCCGCTCGCCAAGGCGGAGGGATCTAAAAGACCTGGTCGGAATCCGCGCTGCTACCGGAAGCACTTCAGGAGGAGGTTCCTACAGCACAGGCCAGGTGGTTTTGCCTGAACAGAGCGTCTACTCAATGCAAATCACATGCAACACAGATCATAGGTATAACAGCTGCAATGCAGAAGACTTCGTTGAAATCAAAATAAACATGTTTTATTCTTGCACAGGCACCTGACACCATCGTCCCCTTTCCCTTATTTTCGGTTCAGAACAGAAACTGCCTCAATACGTAAATTCAACCCATTAAAACTGCGGCGCCCTATTCTTGTATGCAAATACGCACTGCTCGAACTTGCAACTGCACCAGTGGTCCAGTCCCTTATGCAAATAAGGCCGAGCGTCCCGGAAGCAGTGAAGACGCCTCGTCGGGGGCGGGGCGCAGCCGAGGCCCCGCCTTTTGGAGGGTTTTGGGAGTACTTCAAGCCTGGCCTCGCAGTCTGCCGCGGCCCCAAGGGGAGGCGTTTTGGGGGCGGGGCGCGGCTGTGAATGGTCGTTGGCGTCCTCAGGGCGCGGCATGCGTTTGGTGGTGCTGCGCGTCCGGGGCGGCAGAGCGGCCTCGGTACTTGCCTGGGCGGCTGTTGTCAAACCTTTTGCAGCGGCAGCGGCGGTAGCAGGAGGGGTCCGGGAACGAGGCGGAGAGCGGACGCTTGGCGGGGCCTGTGGTTTCAGAAGCGCCTCCGCAGCCATGGCCCCAATCAAGGTGACCGCTGGCCGGGCCAGGCCTGAACCCCGCTCCTTCCCGTCACCCTAGGACTCTCCATCCCATTTGTCTAGGGGAGAGTCACCCTCTTTCTTGCCACCCGGATCCCTCCCCGCCATCCTAGACTCCTGCTGGATGCCTCCCTCATTCTCTCAGCAAGACCCTGTGGCTGCCCCGCCAATCTCTCCAGTTTTAGGGGCCTCATGCCGATCTTTTGGGACAGTCCGCGAGGCTCTCGAGCCTTCCCCTCGTCTCTCTTGCTCATCCATGCTGCGACACCTTGACCTCCCCCACCTTCTGGAACTGTCTCCTTTGCCCCAGATCTCCTTTTCAGCCCCCGTACATGCGTCCCCCATACTCTTCTGGGCGCTTTTGTCATATTATTGGGCATTACTCTTTACCCCATCTTCTGAAACGGGCGTTGTCTTAGAGCGCCCATTGTGTCTCCCCCATTCCACTCCATCTGCGGAGTCCTTCACCCCTCTCATTTGGAACCATCCTAAGCTTCTTGGGGCTCTCCACTCCCTGCCCCTCCCATGTTCTTTTGAGACCCGTCCTTCTTCCGCTTAGTCCTACTCCTGATCACTGAGTTTCTCGTATACTCTCCGCCTACCTCTGACATTTCCTCCCTGTTGTCTCTCTCTTCCAGCCCCATGAAGCCCTCACACACTTCAGGTACACTGATCCCGTCCTCAGAGCTTCCTTCCAGTCCACACCTCCTGGATGTAGGGACCTATAACCTCCTCCCCCAAACTTTCCCACTTTTTGTTGTCCTCCCTTTTTCTCTTTTTGAGGGTGGGATACTCAGACCTGGCCAGGGTCTTCTCCCTCCGTGTTGTCAGGGCCGCCTCTTCACACCCATGAATGCAGCTTCTGCCGCTTCTCCCTTGCCCATTTATCCCGTAACTCAGAAGGCTTGTTTACTCAACCCCAAGGGACACCCAGGGAGGCCTTCTCTTCCTTTTTGTGTTGTCACCAGTAGGCCCTTTAGAGGGATAGGGCTGTCTTGAAACCTGGAGGATGTGGGGTAAACAGACTGTGGGGGAAGAGGGGAGGGTGACAGAGACCTCTGGAGGCTCTGACAGGATTGGACTTCCCTGCTGGGTGTCAGCCCCTGCTCCACCAGGTGCAGTTGCTCTGTTCCTCTGGCTGTGGCTTGCTGCCCTTCCCTTGGCCCCCCTTGCCCACATCTACACTCCCCCATCTCCTTACCTTGGAGTCATTTCCTCCAGGTGGGAGATGCCATCCCTTCTGTGGTGGTGTTTGAACGTGAGCCTGGGAACAAGGTGAACCTGGCAGAGTTGTTCAAGGGCAAGAAGGGGGTGCTGTTTGGAGTCCCTGGGGCCTTTACCCCCAGCTGTTCCAAGGTGAGACCTGCCCTTCTGCTGCTTAGCAATTGGGATCTTGTATATATCTTTGTATTGTTCATGAGTCCTGCATGTAGTCCTGGGGCAGCTTGCAACACGAGTATGTAGATTGTGTGACAGTTAAAAAGCATACCAGAGTGTTCAGAAAATAAGCAGAGGCTGTGGAAAGATAGTGGTACCAGGAATGTAGGGGAAAAGGGTATTGAAATTAAATCCAACACCTCTTATTGACACTGCTGGTGACAGGCACTTGGAAGGTCCTTGGGCTTGGGTCAGTAAGACATAGTCACACCCATGGGACGTTCATGGTTTTGACCACAGAACAGAAGTTGGCATTGGATCTTCCTCATGGCCAAGGCTAAAAGGAACTGTGGCTTACACACTTCTCGTTGTCCAAAGGTGTTGAAAGCAGGGGAGTGAAGAAGGCCTAGAGATAAGGGATAGGCTGAAGAACAGAGGCAATTATCCCTTTGCTGACCCTTTGTTTGCCCTACCCAGACCCACCTGCCAGGGTTTGTGGAGCAGGCTGGAGCTCTGAAGGCCAAGGGGATCCAGGTAGTGGCATGTCTGAGTGTTAACGATGTCTTTGTGACTGAAGAGTGGGGAAGAGCCCACAACGTGGGAGACAAGGTGAGGTGCAGGTCCTGCAGGGGGATCAGGGACCAGGCAGGAGATTTTCCATGTGACCTTTACTTTCTCCTTAGGTTCGGCTCCTGGCTGACCCCACTGGGGCCTTTGGGAAGGTAAGTGCTCCCCCAACCCCCTCCCTACAGGGCAGTTCCTGTGCCAGGCTTTGGAAGCAGGAACTTGGAGAGACATGGCCAATGTGAAGAGCGGCTGGGGGACTTGACCTTTTCTGGGGGTTCCTGACCCTTTACTCTGCCTTTCCTCATAGGAGACAGATTTGTTACTAGATGATTCATTGGTGCCCCTCTTTGGGAATCGACGGCTCAAAAGGTAAAAGCGGGAGGGTCCTCTAGGGGGTTTCCCTGCCAGACCCGTCTCCATTCCCAGCCTCCAGGCCCAGGCTGTTGCTGTAGGCCTGGTCCCTCTTTCTGGCAGGTTCTCCATGGTGGTAGAGGACGGTATAGTGAAGTCCCTGAATGTGGAGCCAGATGGCACAGGCCTCACCTGCAGCCTGGCCCCCAACATCATCTCACAGCTCTGAGGCCCTGGGCCCAGATGTACTCCTCTACCTTTCCCTGTTTCAGCCCTGTGCAGAGGGCCCAGCCCAACCTCAACTGGGACCACCCAATTGGAAACTTGGTCAATTTCTGCAATAAACGTTTCTAGTTCACATCTGTCTCCTTGATTTTGAATTGATGATTTGCTGAGGGCTAGGCCTCATGACATTCACAGCTGTGAAGGTTGTAGGCAGGGGCTGAAGTGGGACCTAATAGGGAACTCTTATTTAATTTAGTATCTTGTCAGGGAGGGCATCTGGAAGGAGATGTTAGGAGGCATCAGTCTGCAGGCTGAGAGAGAGTCAGTGATCTGAAGAGCAAGGAAGGAGTAGTCTGCAGACAGAGCATGTCTGGAAAGGCCTGAAGCAGAAGCAGACATGAGGTTGGCTTGTACCCATGACCTTTTGCATTTGGTCTTAGGGTGCTGCCTGATATCATTTTACCTGAGGCACCCACCACCTGGGCTGAGCCAGTACGGGGGTTGGGCTGTCTCAGCTTTTAGATTCTGCTGAACTCTTTCCGGGAGCACCCTCATCCCAGGAAGGTCCCCTGGCAGAAAGGGCTTCATCAGTGGAGGCACTGCTAGTTCATTCCAGGAGGGCTTCCTGGGAGAGGAGTTTAGGTGAGCTGTGGAGGGGAGAACACACTGGTGAGGCCTTGTCAGTGGTGGGTGTACTGTGAGTGGTGGGAGGCCAGCAGGGCTGGGGGCTGGGAGCTATTGCTGTCTACAGGCTCTGCCCTTACCCTCTGCTTTTTGTCTCTGGAAGTGACTCTTTTTGTCACATGGCAGCCGGTAGTGATTACTAGGCCCCTGCTGTATTTAGCAGCTCACAATCTAAGGGACGCAGATGCTTCAGGTGTAGTAAAAATTCTGGCCAGAATCCTGTGGGGTGTGCACTGTTACTGCCCTGTTAGAGCACAGGGCCCATCTCGTTCAGGCACTTGAGAGGAGCTGGGATCTGAGTCAGTCAGCTGGCCTCCGGGTGGCAGGCATGGGCTTTACTTACAATGTGGTGTTGCCATGTGCCCTTGGCACCAGGCTCTGAGGCCCCTCCCTGCCCTGCTTGGCCACTGTGGGGGCTCAGCCTCCAGAGCTGACTAGGGTAAACTGTACTCACTGGGAGGTTGGGAAGGACAAGGAGAGGCCTCTTGGAGGACATGACTCTTGAGACAGTGGGAATGGTGGTCCTGGCAGAGAAAACAGTGTGGCCATAGGTGTGGAGGTAGGAAACAAAAGGGCTGTGGGCCTAGAGCAGTGAGGATGCTGGGAGGGCAGGCAGTCTTTTAAGCCCTATAAGCTGCTTACCTTCCACCTTGTGGGTACCTCAGGCCAATGAAGGACTTCTGCAGGAGAGTGACAAGGCAGAGTCATACCTGGACTCCTGTGTGGAAGTAGAGCTGGAGCGAGGCCCCAGGGAGGCGGGGAGAGGTGCTAAGGGGCCAGTGCAGGGTGGGATTGATGACTAAGTGCCTTCCAGGAGCTCAGGGCTGGGATGTGGAGAACTGGTGGGTGTTGGGAGGAAGGGCGAGTCCAGGGGGCCACCCAGCTGGTGGTCAAAGGGGCTGGGTGGTTGGGTGGTGACCACATGGAAGGGGCAGTCAGCAGGGGGCCAGCCTCCCTCCTGAAACAGCCCAACCCCTGATCTTTGTCCCATCAGTTCTCTTCCTCAACCTACTGCCCCTCAGAGTCCTGGGCTGGGGCAGGGCAGGGGGCTGACCACCCCTCAAGCTTCTCAAGCCCTTGTAACCTTTCCCTGCCAAGCTCCGGGTTGCAGTGCTGTCCTCATCATGATAGCAGAAAGGCCCTTTGTTTCCTGGACACCATCTCTCTTAATCCTCTCATCGCATAGTGAGGAATACAAGGCATAGAGTTCCCCCCACAGTCACCTGGCTTGTGGTCTTGAGTGCCCTGAGAGCCCCAGGTGGAGAGAGTGTCTGGGCCAGCAGGCGGGCTCCTGGAGACTCATGTCTGCATTGGTAAACAGTGGGCAAAGAGCCCACCACAGTCCGTGCACCCTACTCCTCCTGCCTACAGACCTGGAGCTGCCCTCACAGCTCCTCCCTACCAAGGCAAGTCCAGTCTCTGTTGCTGCCCCTTGGCTGCCTCTGTTCCCCTCACTCCACGCCTCTTACCTGGGATGGCTGGGGTCCAGCGAGACCTCTGAGAGGACATGTCCCCTCCAGGGTTCTGTGTCACTGGTTGATAACAGGACGAGGGGTCTTCCAGGGCCCAGGTGGCCCTTTCAGTCAGCATGATGGGGAGTTGGGTGTCAATGGAGGTGGGGTTTTGTCTCAGTGGCCCTGGCTGCTGGCCATACGGCTCACCTTGCTGGGGTAAGGGTGTCCTATGAGCTGTTCCGGGTGGTAGAAGGCTGGAGATCAACTATTGCACGGCAAGAAATTTGACCTTCCTGGGCTGTTGGTGGCAAAAAGGCCAATGTTAAAACAAACAAACATCACCCAGCACGTCCCCAAATAAAACCCACCTGCCTGTCCTGACTTGCCCAAGCCCACAGCAACTCCCAGAAGGCTAAGGGCTTCACTCAGCATCGGCCCTTCTGGCCTTTTCTGGGTCTATCTTGGGAAAAGGGCTGAGAGACACGCTCTTTTCCTTAGAAAATGCACGTTTGCACATGTGTGTGCTCTTTAAGTGTTTCAAGGAACCCCTGAAGTCCTTCCAGAAATTCCAGGTGAGCCTCTCTTCTGGCCTCGGAGGCATCACGACAGGGTGGGGCCACCAAGCTTTAGGCTCAGACAACTAGACTGTGAAGGCCAACCTGCTCCCGGGACGCTGGTGACCTTGGGCAGGCTATTTAGTCTTCCTTGATTCCACTTCCCTCCTCTTTAAAGTGGGAATAATCCAACCCATCTCACTGGGTGATTGTGGGGAACAAGTGAGACAATTTATATAAAGCACTTGGTACAGTGCCTAGCACACAGTACTAAGTGGTATAAAGTAATAGGCAAAAGTGGTTATAAAAAAGCAACAACCTGCTCTCCGGCATGTGGTTAGGAAAGAGCTGGGAGTCAGGAGAGGTCAAATTCCAGTCCTGTCATTAATGGTTCACGTGACTCTTCCTCTCCCAGCCTGCTTCCTCATCTGTGTAAAGGGGCTAATGACTCTTCTGTTGTCCATTGTCTACAGGTGCCCTGGGATTCTCCATATGTTGTCTGGCACCTGAAGTCTAACAGGTTAAGGAGTTGGGAAGGCAGCTCCATGAGGAATCCTTGCCAGGTCCTAGAGAGTCAAACCTGAGCTGAGAGGCAGGGAGGGCTGGAGGGGTCCTGGCATTCCTGGCCTAGACCAGGCTCAGGCTGAAGCCATGCAGCCTCTATGATCCGGAAAGCTGGAGGCTACTGGCCGCATGCGAACACACCCTGCCAGGTTGGGGTTTGGTCTCACAGGCGCCACAGGAGTGACAGCAGTGAGAGAAAATATGTGGTGTATGTGTGTGTGTGCCTGTGTGCATGTGTGTTTGTATAACTTCTGGAGAAGTTTGAGTAACATCTGTGTGAGCGCACAGATTCTTGGTGTTAGTAAACATGTGTATCAATCTGTCATGTTAATATCTGCAATAACTCTCCCTAGTTGAGCTGTGAATCTTTTTTTCTTTTTTTTACTGAACACAGCTAAGATGCCCTGTTCAGGGTGGGGACATACTGAACACATATTTTGGGAAAGAGTGAAAAAGTGAAGGCAGGGAGGGTCCCCAGTTGCTGAGCTGCCTCTGATGGCTCGGCAGCACCCGCCCCCTGCCCCTCCCTCCCATTTTCATGGAGGAAAGGGAATCGGAGTGTATGTCCACTATCCAGAATCTCCACTCTTTCTACCCCTTTGCTGATGCAAGTGGGGATGCTCATCTGCTTCCTGCTGGCACTGAGGATTTATATCCATGTAAGAGTTCAACAGAGAAACGGCAGGAAGACCCTTACTACTGTCCAAGGGATGGCTGGTGATTACAGTAAAAAGAAACCAGTGGAGGCATTTAAGAAGAAATCTGCCTGCCATGGTACTGTAACTGAGCATCTAGAATATGGAGAAGTGATTCAGGTTCAGGGTGACCAGCGCAAGAACACATGCCAGCTACAGGTAGAGGCTGGACTGGCTGAGAGTGACCAGCTGGAGGTTCATGGGTTTTAAGTGCTTTTGGTTCACTGAAGCTTAAGTGAGGATTTCCTTGCAGTGAGTAGAATTTCCCTTCTGTCCCTTGTCACAAGTTTAAAAACCTCACAGCTTGTATAGTGTAACCATTTGTGATCTGCTTTTAACTTGGACTAGTGTAACTCCTTCGTGCAGTAAACTGAAAAGAGCCGTAAAAAACAAAAAAGTAAATGAACAGGGGGAGAGAGTCCCATTGTTTCAGCATAAACTTAACCACAGTGGATCTACATTAGAACTAGATTTGCTTGAGAGTGATGTAAATACTGGTGATAAGACAGAGGCTTAGCGCACAGGCAGTAGTAAGACTGACAACCTAGAGCTAGTGTGGCAGCTCCATGATTATTAGGGACCCACACTCCTTCCGCCTTGCTGCTCTGCCATTTTATTTTTTATTTTTTATTTTTTTATTAATATAATTTATTTTGGTATCATTAATCTACAATTACATGTGCAATATTATGGTTATTAAACTACCCCTTCATCAGGTCCCCCCCCACCAACCCCATTACAGTCACTGTCCATCAGCGTAGTGAGATGCTATAGAATCACTACTTGTCTTCTCTGAGTTGTACTGCCCTCCCCGTGCCCCCCCAACATTATATCTGCTAATCGTAATGCCCCTTTTTCCCTCTTATCCCTCCCTTCCCGCCCATTTTCCCCAGTCCCTTTCCCTTTGGTAACTATTAGTCCATTCTTGGGTTCTGTGAGTCTGCTGCTGTTTTGTTCCTTCAGTATTTTTTCTTTGTTTTTATACTCCACATATGAGTGAAATCATTTGATACTTGTCTTTTTCGGCTTGGCTTATTTCACTGGCTGCTCTGCCATTTTAAACCTGTGCCTTCTACCTCACAATCCAAAACAGTTGCTTGATTTCCAGCCATCACAACCATTGTCCAACTGTTGTCAGGCAGCTGCATCTGGGGCACTCTCTCCCTGCACACTAGGTGAAACCTCAACCCTGACAGGGGAGAGTTCTTGACTCTGATCAAGAAAGAATTCTCAAACAGGTCTGAGAAGTGTGTAGATAAGGAAGGAATTCATTAAAGCAAGAGTAGCAGCAAATGGCAGCAGTGTGCAGGCAGCAGAGAGCAAGGAAGAACAGAGGGAGGAAAGGGAAGCTCACTGAACTCCTGCTTGGCAGAGGGCAGATCCCTTGCCAACTCCTGAAGCCAGTCACCTGGCGTCCTGTGTCTGCTTGAATCTGCACGGTGTGGGAACTAAGCCCCTGCCACCGCAGGATTTGGGGGAGCCGCAGAACCCTGGATGGAGGGAGATTATGTTCTGAGAACTTCCCAAAGTCAAAGAAAGGAGATTTTCAGGCAGGCTCCTAAAGAGCATGATCTTACAGCTGCAGTCCTGTCAGGGTCATCCAGGTGATGGGAACTTGCAAGCCCAAATCAGAGATCCCAGTAGCCCTTCCCTACTTGTCTGAAGTAGGACAGAGAGAGTGACTTGTGCTTAAGTCTAAAAAGCTGAATGAAATGGCAAAATGACAAGGACAGTTACCACTGGAAGAGCGCAGAGACAAAACACAGCAAACTGAATAGTGAGAAGTCTTTATTTAAGGCAAAGTACCACTGGAAGAAAGGGGAGTATGGGCAACCTCAGAGAGGAGATGCATTTAAAGGCTTAGGATTCTGTCTACTGAGGCTTTCAAGAAAGGGGCAAAGGGCCAGGGGTGTGTGTAGGCTTGGCATGTGTTCTCATGATGTCTGTCTCTAGTGAGAGATATCATGCCACCATCCATTGTCTGTCCTCTAGATATTCTGTCCTCTAGATAAACTTAACACAAGGAATTTATTGATCTTATTCTTCTCCAAGATAGTGGTTACTCTCAAGCAGTGGGGATATACCATGTAGGATTGCTTGCCCTACCTCAAGATAGGATAGGTTATTGGCTGATTACCATAAAATATGTTAGGAATCTTACCTCCTAACTCCCTGGTTTTTAAAATGGAGTCTTAGCCTTAAGATGGAGTTCTTCCTGTTCTTACTACACTGTTTATATCTTGGCATTTTCATCATAGGCAGGAAAAATTAATCATGATGCTTGGTGCCATATGCCTGCTGTCCCTCACAACCAGTAGGAAGGAGGAACTGGGGAACAGAGAATAAAAGGCCCATGCCAGCTGTCTTTTAAGGTTTTTTGGAAGCTGCCACATATCATTTCCCCTTAAATCTCACTGGCCAGAACTTAGTCACATGGTCATACTCACTGCAAGAGAGGCTGGAGAATATCAGCTTTATTCCAGGCTGCCATGTGTCTAAGTAAAAAAACCAGGGGTTCTATTACTAAGGGAGAAAGGATATTGGGAGGACAATAAGCAGCGTGGGCCACACAGGGGATCACCTCTGAGCAGAGGGAATTTGGGGCTCTCCATGGCCTCCCAAGGGATGGCGACACTTCCCTGCTGTCCATCAGCCTTTGCAAGGGGCACATACTGAACTGTTCCGGGTTCCCAGCTGGTCACCTCGTATCCCAAGTGGCCTCTCTCTAAGCCTCTGTCCCTGCTCCCTGCAACTTTGGTGTCCACAGTCCCCCCAATTCTCCAGCTTGTGGGTCCTCCAAGCTCCTGCCTCTTCAGCATCTCTCCAACAGCACTGACTGCCTGGGATGCCCCTCCCTTTCCTATCCTTGCCCAAATTGCTCTATCCTTCCAGGAAGATATCATAAAATTCACCCTTTAAAAGTGTATAACAGTGGTTTTGAGTCTATTCACCAAGTTGTACAACCACGGCCACTACAAAGAGGGATCTTTAATCTCACTGGCTTCTTCCAAGATGAGGCTGCTTGTTTCTTCTGAGAATTGTGAAGCATCTGTAAGCATCCTTATGCAGTTATGAAAGGCGTGTTCAGACTTTTGGGGGTTCGTGGCACCCCCACAATCAAATCACGTGTCTTGCATCCAGCCCCTGTTTGCTGAGCATCATGTCTGCACTGGGCACTGTACTGGGTGGGCTCTGGGGACACGCCAGCAGGGGCCCGGCCGGGGCCACTGCAAGGCACGACTGCAGGCGCCCAGCAGGTGTTCTCAGGGAGTCAGCAGAGTCCCCACAGCTCTGACTCCCACCTCGATGTGCTCGATGTCTAGTGGTGGTGCCAGCCTCCAGCACATGGTGGAGCTGTGAAAGGGAAACACAGGCTGGGGTGTTGGGGTATCAAAGAATTCTACCCACTAGGGGTGAGGGAGGGAGAAAATGACTTCTACCTTGCTGTGGCTGAAAAATGAATAGGCGATAACCAGGCGAACAGAGGTGGAAGGGTGTTCTAGGTGGTGGGAACAGTGTGTACTAAGGCCTAAAGACGAGGAAGAGAAGAGAGGTCTGGGCTGAGCAGACCAGATGTAGGCAGAGATGGGATCTTGTCCACAAGCCATGGCTTAGTTGGGTTCTCTTGGTGGAGATCCGGGTGTCTCCAGGATTTGGCTTGAGGCAGCTTCGGACACATTTCTATTTTTATTTCCTCTTGGGCTCCTTCCTAGGGGCATGTTCCCAAATGTGGGAGTGTTGGGTCAAAGGGTGGTTTTATTAGTCTCTGAAAACTTTGAGGCCATTTTGACTGCTGTCAGCGATGTGGGCATGTGCTCTCTCCTCCGGCGTGCTGACTGAGTTTTTGCCTTCTGGATTTATTTTTGCTTAATGGATATTTAATGGTATCTTGGAGCTGTCTCTAATGTGTGAGTCTTTAATTACCAGGGAGGCTGGAACGGCAGTGCTTGGTGCTGGGTCTTCCTGTGCTTGCTAGCTGGGCGCCCAGCTCCAGCCGTTCTCTGCCACCAGACAGCAGCACGGCCACAGGCAGGAGAGATGGTGCAGCTCTCCGAGTCCTCCAACAGGGCCTGGGTTTGCCCTCAGCAGCCCCACTTAGCCCCAGGTTCCTTTGAGCCTCACTTTCCTTTTCTCTGAAACAGGAATTCATTTGTTCAAAAACATTAATTCAGCTGCCTTCTATAACTTGGCTCCACCACTTCCTGGCTGTGTGGACTTAAGCAAGTGACTTAACCTCTCTGTGAATCAGTTTCCTTATTCTAAAAGGGGGATAATAATAATGGCACCTGCATTTCACAGCTGTGGAGGGGAAGAGTGATTAGTACGTGTGAAGAACAGAGCTGGCCCAGGCGAGTGGCTGGCAGCCGTTGACACTCTCGTGGTTTCCGTGGCTCAGCGTGGTGCTCGTGCCAGACTGCAGCCATGGGCAGCCCCGTGCAGTCCCTGCCCCCATGGAGCTTCCACTCTAGCTTGGAGCAGATGAAGCGAACCAGGGGAGACTCAGAGCGGAGTGAGACTATGAAGGGTCTACTCTCAAAAGGGAAAACCTCTTCTGAGAGAGGCCATTAGGCAAGACCAGTCAGGGGAGAAGGAGCCAGACTGGGGGAGAGGGAGGGTGTATGTGTCAGCGGGTTACAGAGGGTGTTTCAGGTTGGGGGAACAGCAGATGCAAAGGTGCTGAGGTAGGAGATTGAGGAAGTAGGAGAGGCCCATGTGGCACAGGAGTTAGGGATGGGATAGAGGCAAGGGATGAGGTAGGGTGGTGAGCTGGCTGGAACTTGATTCAAAGTACAGGGAGAAGCCACTGGAGGATTTTAAGCAGGGAAGGGTCATGAGCCAGTTAGTATTTCCAAAGGACTCCTTGGGCATTGTGGGGAGGCCTCCTGCAGGAAGATTAGGTCAGTGTCCCAGCCTTGGTAAGAGGTGCAAGGCGAGGAGTGTGGGGGAGCCCTGGGGAGAGCAGGCCAAGTGTCACGTTGTGGGGGCTGGGCTGTACCGTGCTCCCTTCAGCTGCTGGGGCCCAGGCCTTGGAGGCTGTACCCTGAGTTCCTGGGCACCTGGTCCAGCACTGGGCTCCACCCTCCCAAGCTCTGGTTTTCCACTGCCTCTTCCCACCTGGCAGCTCATTTGGGTCATTCTGCCAGGCATTTCTGCTCTTATCCAATTCTGGCTCCACTATTTACACACTCAAATGGTGGGTGGGAAAACCACCCCTTCTCAGAGAGTGGTGGGTGGGGATGAGGGAGTCCTTTTGACCCAAAACCAGAGGGCCAGTTGCCCAGGAGGCCCTGGACACCATTTTTGTTTTTAGTTTGTGAGGCTGGGCCCTGAACCATCTGGTTAGGGAGCTGGGTTGCAGACAGGCCACTGGGGTGCTGGGCAGGGCTCTGGGTGCCACTGCACGCTGCAGAAAAAGTGGCTCTTTGACTAAGCCCAAGTTGGTCCTGGCCTCTGAGTGGACCTGGCCATCACCTGCCCTGGCCTCCCTGGACTCTGCTTCCTTGAGCCTTTTTGGCCTTTGGGGTCAGACCAGGGCTATGTGGAACATTCAAAACCAGAGGGAACTGGGGGTTGGAGTCCTTCCCACACCCACCCTGTGCAGATGGGAAAGCTGAGACCCAAGGGAGGAGACTGCAGTTAGCTTTGTTGTCCATTTGTCTGTCTCTCTTTCTCTGTTGCTTCTTGCCTCCTGGGTCCCCATACTGGCGGCAGTGGGCATTGAAACCTCTTAAAAACTGCCAGAAAAAGATACCTGAGAAAGGCAGTCTTTATAGCACTGTACTAATAGCAAAAGATGCAAATATTTAAAATATCTGTTGACAAAAGACAGGTTCAATAATGATGGGATAGCAACAGAGTAGAATACCACCTAGCCATTGAAAAGGCCAAGGCCAACGGTTCTGAACAGAAATGAAGCAGATTGCAAAATGTGTAAAGCATGGAGGTGCACAGCTGTGTGTGCGGCTGCAGTCACCTGCTATAGATGGCCATGGGCACTTGCATCTCAGGAAGGACACAGAAAATGCTAACACAGGGACTGGGGACTGGGGCTTGGGAGCAATGAAGGGAGACTTGATTTTTTCTCTATACCCTCTGAGTCTTGACATTTTTTGATCCTCTATCTGAAACACTTTTTCAAAGGAAAAATCTAGCTGAGGAGACCACTGCCAGATTCCAATAAACATCCCTCAGCAGCTAACTGAGCCTTGAAATCCCAGGATCTCTGTGTCAGCTGCTGAGGGAGCCCCTCCCCTGCTTCCCTGTTTCCCCAGCGGCCCTCTGCCTGACTCAGCTGAATCAAGTCAGAGAACTAGATCGAGGTGCAGCCGGGCCTGTCTGGGGTGACGGATGTAAGAGCAATTGCCAACATGGCCCCTGCCTCTGAGGCTCAAGGAAGGGTGTGACTCAGAGATGTTAAGCAAGGCCGTGGCCCTTGGTCACCAAGAGATGAAGCCAGTCATCACACTTGGCTAAACCAGAGCACTGAACGACTTTCTGGGTTGGAATCCTTGGTGGATGCAAATAGGAAAAAGATTTGCAGAGGGCCAAATCTGGAGGGACCCTTGACATTACTAATACTAAAGATAATAACCACACCAGGGACGATTTAATGTGCGCTTACACGGGGCACCAGCTTTGGAATCCTCTAACAACTCTCTGGGAGGATTATCTACATTTCCAGATGTGTCTCAGGAGAGTTAAACAAGCAGATGTGCTCTTCTGCTAATAACCCTGCCTGACTGCCCATTGTCTGGTCAGACCCAGCTCACCTTGACCATGAGTGAGCAAGCTCACTCTTGCTCTTTGCACTCTGGCCTCATCGCCTTCATTCAGTTGGTTCTACCAGTTAAAGCTGTGTGACTTTGGGCGAGTTATTAACATCTCTGAGTCTCCGTTTCCTCCTCTGTAAATTGGAGATAATCCATAGCCTTTATTTCATAGACTAGTCCATGCAAATAATAAGTATAAAGTACTTGTGACCATGACAGGCTCATGGTAAGCCTGGGTTGCCATGATGTTATTACCCTATGCTTCATCTAATCTAAGATGTCACCAGTCATAAAATGTACTAAGGAAAAAAAGAATGTTGTCAGTTAACTGTGTCCCAAGTCTGTTCCATCATTAGAATATTTATCTTATACTTCCCAGAGGAGCTTTTTTTTATTCAGACATAGATTCTCATTGTATATAATTCTGATGCACACATAAAAAGGAAAATAGAAGCAGAATAAACTGTTTACTGTGTCTGGAAACTTCCTTCACATTCAGAGCTCAACAGAAGTGTGATGTCTATGTGCTTTGCTGCTGCCTTCCCCTGTGAGCCATCAAGAGTTCTGGAGAGCAGCCCACCCCGAACACTCATCCCTAAGACATCACAAAACCACCAGCAGCCGTTGGATTGGAACCGCCTTCTAAGCCAGCTTTGCAATCGACTTCTGCTTTGGGAGTGTTACTGATAAGTGTGCTTCCCTTTCCTGGGGGCTCCCACCATTTGGGTCCTGAGGTTAAAAGGGCACTCCACTCTTGCCTCTGGGCTTTTCTTCCAAGCTGCTAACACCCTTTTGGCAGGACTTAGTGCTTTTGAAGTGCAGGCACATGCAGGCAATGACAATTATGTCAGGACTGCAGCCAGCCAGACAGCAGCTCTACTGTGAAACCTGACTTCAGAGATTTAAATGTGAGAAATAAAGTGTCTTGGAATCGATGAAACATGAATAATCTCTGAAATTAATACTGATCATGCTTCCAGCTGCCACAGAGTCCTTGCATATTCTGTTCCTGCTGCCTAGAATGCCCTTCCTTCCTCCCCACTTTGCCTAGTTAACCCGATCATCTCTGATCTCAGCACCACCTCTAGCCCCTTGGGGATGCTTTCCCCAATCATCTGTTCAAGGTCAAATCCCTTCCCCATTAAGGCAGGTGGTATAGCTACCATATTACTTTCTGAGTACATGTGTGAGTTTTTGGGTAGCTGTCTCCCCAGTCACTGTTCAGCCCAGCGGGGCAGGGACTATGTGGCTTTTTACTACATCCCAGTGTCCAGCAGTGTCCAGCATGGAGCCAACGAATGAAGGAATGAATGGAGGCCTCCCACAGTGAGCAGTGGGGGTGGGGGTGCGGGTGGGGGCATGGAATGTCCTCTTGGCCTGTGGGTCTACCAAGACACATGCTGCTGGTCTGTGTGCTTCACTGCTTCCCCGGAGGCAGCCCACTTCTTTTACAGAAAGGAAGCCAAGGCCCATGAAGTCACTTGCCCACGGCCCAGGTGTCCTGTCTTAGGCCAGTGTGCAGAGTATGGGGAGAGTAGGGGCAGAGCAGGCTGCTTGCTTCTGGCTTCGGTTCAGAGGAGGCTTGCTGGTGAGGCGGCATCTAATTCAGACATCACAGGTTGCGAGGGCAATCGGGTAGGTTTGAGAAACATCAAGGGAGAGAGAAGCTGGGCAAATTGGATGATGCAGGCATGGGTACCAGACTCCCCACACAAGGCTGAGGCCCTGGAAGGGGCAAGGCTTGGGCCACCCTCCCTGCTTTCAGGTTGGGAAATTGGGGCCCCAAGAGGCAGAAGACTCACCCACCATTGTCCCTTGAGCCAGGAGGGCTGTGGGCCTTGCTCCTGCTGGGGATGCTGGGAGGAGGCCGGGTGGTGAGGTGTGGGCTGGGGCAGGACTCTGGGGGTGCACAGGCCTGCCTGCATCCGGAAGGAGGAAGCTGCACAGGGTGTCTGTGACTGGGCTTGGGATCCCCCACCCAGGGACTTCCTCTTCCTCTCAGGGCAGGTGTAGCTGCCACAGCGGGACCAACACCCTGACCCCGTCATGGATGGCGGCAAGGAGCCCAGACTCAGAGACTTCCTGAGTGGGAGCCTGGCCACCTGGGTGAGGGGGCAAGCAGGCGGGCGTGGGGGTGGGGCTGGAGAGGGGAAGTGAGCAGCAGGGAGGGGCTGGTGTCGGGCTGTGGGGTAGGCAAAACTGGGGGCCTGGGGCGAGGGGTGGCCTCCAATGGGGCTCTGGAGAAGTCCAGGCTGTGGGGTAGGAAAAGGGTTAAGACCCGAGGGCTGAGGGTTTTCATGGAATTGGTGAGGAGGGGGCTGTGTGGGCTCAGGGGGCAGGTCAGAGGGGCTCAGGAGTCACTGTGCTGGTGGGGGGTTTCCACCCAGGGCCAGCTGACCCATCTCCCCTTCCCACAGGCGCTGGGACTGGCTGGGCTGGTGGGAGAGGCTGAGGAGCGTGAGGAGGAAGAGGAGGAGGAAGGAGAGGGGCCCTTTTGCCCCGAGAAGAGGTTCTTGCATCTCAGCAGTGGGGTCCTTCTCCTCCGGGTGCTGGGCATAATGTAAGGGGCATTAGGGATGAATCTAGGCATCTGTGGTAGCCTGGAGGGGGTGTACTGGCACAGGCTGGTGGGGCCAGCCTAGGGCTGCTGGGCGGAGCCTGGTCCTAGATTACCCCGCCCACCTATCACCCCCTGTGCCCACAGTGCCCCCAGCTCCCGAGGGGGACCTCTAATGGTCAGGGGCCATTATGGTCCCACAGCCTCACGGGTGCGGAACCTGAACCACCTGTGGGGCCGACTGAGGGACTTCTACCAGGTAAGGAGTTAGTACAGGGAGGCTGAGCTTGGGATCCCCTGCGGGAAGTGTCCTTTTATATCTCCGGACCCCTCCATCCCCAGGAGGAGCTACAGCTGCTGATCCTGTCGCGGCCCCCAGATCTGCAGATGCTGGGATCTGACCCCTTCTCAGGTGCTCTCTCCCACCGCCCCTTCCTGCTTCCACCCTCTCCCCCCACCTGTTAACCCCTTGTGGCTTATGCCCTCCAGAAGAGGCGGTGGGGGAGCTGGAAGGTGTCCTTCGGCTGCTATTGGGGGCATCAGTGCAGGTGAGCAGGGGAGGGAGGGAAGGGTCCAGCTTGGGATGTAGAGCGGGGGACCCCTGCGCCAGCCTCCCCGCCCCATCTCCCTGTAGTGTGAGCACCGAGAACTCTTCATCCGGCACATCCGGGGCCTCAGCCTTGAGGTCCAGAGTGAGCTGGCTGCTGCCATCCAGGAGGTACAACTTTGGACTCGCAGTACCACCCGGGGACACCCTGTCCCCCACCTTCACTGGCTGAACGGCTCTCCCTGTGCCCCTCAGGTGACCCAGCCCGGGGCTGGCCTGGTGCTGGCACTGGCTGGGCCTGAGCCTGGGGAGCTGGCATCTCCGGAGCTGGAGATGCTGTCCCGAAGCCTGATGGGGACCCTGCTGAGGCTGGCGAGAGAGCGTGATGCGGAGGCCCAGGTGAGGGGTGGCAGGGCATCACGGATCTGGTGGGGATGGGAGGACTATGGGACCCAGATGTGTGGGGGACATGGGGGTTGGGAGTCCTGGGCCAGGGGGGCTGCTGCAACAGCCAGATTCATCTCGCGGTTGGGCAGATGTGGGGGACTTGGGATGGGTTACTCCTGACCCCTGACCCTTGACCTCCACAGCGGCTGGCTGAACTGCTGCTGGAGCGAGAGCCAGCCCCCATGTTGCCTGAGGCTCCTGCTAGGGCTCTCCCGGAAGGCCCTTCACACCATCTGGCCCTGCAGCTAGCCAACACCAAGGGCCAGCTGCGGCGTCTGCGGCAGGAGCTGTGAGTATCGCAGGCTGGGAAGTGGACATGGGCAGAGGGCGGCAGGTTAGGAATGGAGGGGGCTAGCCCCAGTGGGGATGTCAGATCAGGCCTGGGAAGGGCTGGGGGTTAAGGTCCTCAGACTCGTCCAGCATCCCTTCCCTGCAGGGAGGAGAAGGCCGAGCTACTGCTAGACTCCCAGGCAGAGGTGCAGGGCTTGGAGGCTGAAATTCGAAGGCTCCGCCTGGAGGTGCGCAGGGAGGATGCTCCCCGCCATTGCGGCATTCCCTAACCCTCCCCTGCAGCTCCCTGTCCTGTGGCCTCCTGCAGCCTGCTCTTTCCCACCCCTAATTCCGAGGGCCCGCGCTGGCCGTTCCCAGCTCCGCACCGTCTGGCCCAGGCCCAGGCGCTGTCGGGACAGGCCAAGCGGGCTGAGCTGTACCGCGAGGAGGCAGAGGCGTTGCGGGAGCGGGCGGGCCGCCTGTCCCGCCTGCAGGAAGAGCTGCGACGCTGCCGGGAGAGGCTGCAGGTTGCAGAGGCCTGCAAGGGCCAGTTGGAGGTGCGGCGCGATGGGGCTGCGGGAGCGGCGGAGCCTGCGAAGGCTGGGGGTGGGCCATGAGGAGGACCGAACTTGAGCCGAGGCAAGTCGCCTCGGGGAGAAATGGGTGAGGTGGTGTCTGGGGAAAGGCCCTCTGGAGGACGGCGAGAATGTGGGGGGGGGGGAGGGAGAGGTAAAGGCTGCAGGTGGGGTTGACCCGGGAGAGGAGGGTGGAGCCAAATGCAGGGATGTAGCTCTGGAGAGAGCCCTCTGCATTGGGGCTGATAAATAGGGCCTAGAGGGATACCACCTAAGGCGCAGTTGCTGGGGAGAAGGGCAGGACCCAATAGGAGAGGAGCCTGCCCGGGGTTAGGGAGGTGGTGTCTGGAGGGGTTGGGGCTGATGGAGGGGAGAGGTGGGGCCTAGAGAGCCACGGGGTGCAGGGTCAGAAGGAAAAGTGCAGGTAGGGTCTGTGGCACCTCGGGTTCTCTTTGCTTCCCCACCAGGAGGAGCGGGTGCTCTCCGGGGCTCTGGAAGCTTCGAAGGCTCTGCTGGAGGAGCAGCTGGAGGCTGCCCAAGAGCGCTGTGCTCGGCTGCATGAGACCCAGCGTGAGAACCTGCTGCTTCGGATTCGGCTGGGCGAGGCCCATGCGGTGAGATTGACAGTGACCCTTGGTTACTTTGAAATCTGTGAGCCCCAGCGACCCCAGTGGTCCCCCAGGGTTCCGTAGTGATCCCTGTGACCACTTGCCTTCCTCTGGTGACCCTCTAGGCCACACACTTGGCCTGGCCTTGGGGGGAAGGGCTCGTCTGATCCTGCGTCCCCCCAGGAGCTGGATTCTCTGCGGCATCAGGTGGACCAGCTGGCGCAGGACAATGTGGGGCTGGAGCTGGAGCTTCAGCGGAGCCTGGAGCCACCCCCCATCTCTCCTGGGGAGGGTGAGTCTCAGTGGAGGGCTGGGGCTGGGGGCTGCCGGTGTTTTCCTGCAGCTGTGGTGGGGACGGCTTCTGATGTCATCCTCTTCTCCCAGGTGTTGGGGGATGAGGGGGTGTATGTGAGGAACCAGGGGGCAGGGCGAGACGTAGCACTGGGGGGGATCCTGACCTCACCTCACATGCCCCAGAACCCCTGCCAGGAGCTGCTCCCTCGCTGCGTGATGAAGTGAGGGAGGCGGAGGCCGGCCGACTGCGGGTTCTGGAGCGGGAGAATCAGGAGCTTCGAGGCCTGCTGCAGGTGTTACAAGGGCAGCCAGATGGCCAGGTGAGTCCCCTCCCAACCTTCCTAGTAGGTCCTTCCTGGCACCCTCCTCTGGGCTTGAATATTCCTTTCATATGCCCTCAGCACCCCCTGCTGGAGGAGCAGAATGAGGACTCCATGGTTCCAGAGCTGGACCCGACTCCCCAGACTTGCCTGGCTTCAGACTGTGACACCCAAGGCTTGGGTGGCCCGGTGGGGGGTGAATGCCCCCAGGCCTTGGGCCTGGCTCCCTTGGTATCAGGCTCAGTCCCTGAAGGATTAGCTGAGTGTTCCCAGGCATCTGATTCAGACCCACTGGGGATGGAGAGGTCCCCCCAGATGGCTGCCACGGCCCCTCAGACCTCAGGCTTGATCCCCCAGGAGTTGGGTCCTGCTGCAGAGACAAAGGAGTCCTTGGAGAAGGCTGGCCATGGAGCCCCTCTCCAGACCTCTGCCGCTGTGGCCCCACTTCAGGGTCCAGAGATCAAAATTCAGGCCCACATGTTGCTGGGAGGAGAGACTGGGGAGTCAGAGCCTGAGGCCCAGGGCCTGAGACAGGCAGGCCCTGAGAACAAGCCCGGACCCTGGGGACCCAGCCTCCATATGCAGCAGAGGGAGCAGGAGACCCCAGGCCAGGGGTTGGACCCACCCAAGGGGCAAACAGAGGCCAGAGAGCACGAACAGAGGCTGGAGGGGACGGTTGGAGGCCCAGACCAGCAAAAACCACAATGGGAGCTGGAAGGGGCTCCTGAGACCCAGGCCTGGGACAAGCCTACCCCAGAGGAGATCCTGGCCAGTGGTGTCCCGCAGCAGGGGGCTCTCAGGGAGGAGGTGGCACGGCTGAGGAGAGAGGCTGAGGCCTGTCGGGCTGAGCTGGAGGCCCTGGCCCGGAGGCTGGAGGCCCGAGGCATGGAGGTCACCCGCCTCTCTGAGGAGCTGGCTCAGGCGCGGAGGGCAGAGGCCGAGGCCCACCAGGGGGTGGAGGCCCAGGCCCAGGAGCAGGCCCGGCTGCGGGAGGCAGTGGAGGCAGCTGGCCGGGAGCTGGAGGCTGTGTCGCGCGAGCGGGAGGCGCTGGTGGAGGCGTTGGTGGCAACCGGCCGAGAGCGGAGGCAGTGGGAGCGTGAGGGGCCCAAGCTGCGGGCCCGGGCTGAGGCAGCTGAGGAGCGACTGCAAGTGCTGGAGGCTGAGAGCTGCCGGCGTCAGCGGGAGGCCATCGGGGAGACGCAGGCCCTCAGGGAGGTAAGTAGGGGCCGAATGGTGTGAAGAGCCTGGTTCATGCTGGGCAAAGGCTCAGGACAAACTGGTTATTAAGAGCCAAGTGCGGTGAGAGCCCCTGGAGAGGGAGGTGATGCCAGGGTGTGGGAAAGCAAGCTTTGGGGAGGATTCTGAGGAATGGTAAGATTTCAGTCAGTGTAGAAGGATGTTTCCAGAGGCAGCAGCATGTGCAAAGATTTAAAGGCATTAAAGATGCTCAGGGGCCCTGGGAGGAACAGGGAAGCAGAGAGGTGTGTGGGGCCAGCTGTGTGGGTTCTAGTGCTCCGTGCCCAGGCGGGGAAGGCCATCCAAGGGTCGGTGCAGACCCGTGTGAGGCTGAGTTTGAGGAGGGTCACCTTGGTGTGCGGGGAAGCCTGGGACCCTTAGGAGGCAATGCCAGCGGTCCAGGTAGCAGGGGATGGAAGAGGGAGACCTGGACACGCCTTCATTCATTCATTTAAGCATGTTGACGGTCAGTTCCTTGGTGCCAGGAGCTCTTTGGTACCAGGCAGCCAGCACACCTATCTGTGGGGAGGGGCTCACAGTCTGGGGTGGAGACAGGACAGTGTAGGGAGCTGTGGGGATCCAGGAAGCACACTGGACTCAGGCTGGAGCATGGCAGGGAAGGCTGCCTGGAGGCGGGGAGGGAATGGCAGTGAGCCAGGAGGAGGCACAGGTCTTGGGTGTGTAGGGGAGGAGTGTGAGGTGGGGAGAGGAGGGAGGCAGGGTTCCTGTTGGGCAGGGATTCATCTTTCTTCCAAGCTAAGGGAGACTTTGCGGGGTTCTCCTGAGGACAACGATCTCAGTGACCTTTCCACAACAGCATGTCCTTTAAGCCCACTGGAGGGTTTAAAGTGAGCAGAGTGGTCAGGTTGTTGTGTTGTGAGGCTGCTCGGAGGCAGTGGAGGAGGGACAAGGCAAGGGGAAGGGTGTTTGGGCCAGTGGGGCCCAGGGCTTTGGGGGAGGGTGTGCCAAAGACGAGGAATCAAATCTTCATGCTCGAGCAGTTTCTAGTTTCATCCCTGTGAAACTCAGGGAGGAGGGATGATTTGCTCAGACACCCCCCGGATGCAAGGAGTGAAGAACACACTGTTGGGTGGACACAGGGTTATGCATCATGCAGGGCAGGCCCGCGGAATGGGAGCATTGGCATTGTGGGTGCGAAGGTGGGCTGAGAGGGTGGGTCCACTCTGTACAATGTGACTGAGAGGTACTATTAGGCAGACCTGGGTTGTGTCCCAGATCCCCTACTTATCAGCTGTGTGGCTTGGGGCAAGTTACTTAACCTCTCTAAATCTTGGTTTCCTTACCTGTAAAACTGGAATAAAAACTACCTGCCTCACAGGATTCTGCAAGATAATGAATGTAGAGAGCTTAGGACAGCTGTGGAGAGGGAATGCCAACAGGTGGCAGAGAAGGTGAAGGTGGGGCTGGCGGGCTGGGAGAGTAGCTCTGAGGACTGAGAGGGTGAGAGAGGCTGAGGACAAAGGGGAATTTTGAGAAATTTCCTGGTCAGAGCAGTTCCTAGTGATAGCCGGATGTGGCTGGGGGAGGTCAGTGAAGGGCTGAGAGAGCTATCCCTGTTGGCCAAGGGAGGGCAGAAGGTACAATGTGGGGCACTGAGGCTGTGGCCAGGGCCTGGAGGGGGCCAGGGCAGGGTCTGGTCCGAGGTCGAGTCTTCATCTGTGCCACCATTTTTCCTACCCCTTAGCCCTTGGGTTGTAGTGGCTACTGGCCAATGGGCAGCAGGGTCTCATGAAACTTGTCATTCAAGTGAGACAGTGGCCAAGGGTGAGAGGCAGTGGCCAAGGGTGTCCAGGAGTTCTGTGACCCCAGAGGGAGGCTCGGCTGGGGTTGCTACACTAGGAAGATCAGAGCAAAGGCTGTGGATCTGGTTTCCAGAGGCAGGATGTTGCAGGTGGCTGGTCAGTGTTGGCCCTTCCATGTGGGGACCCTCGCAACTCTGAATGGTTTGGCCTACTTCCCTTTGGGGCCCGCAGACCAGAGTGGGCCTCTTGCCCCCTTCCACAGTGGTGTGGTCCAACTGCCACAGGACGCCTGGCTAGCAGCATCCCAGTCAAACACCTCCCCACCCCCACTGTGGTTAGTCCTGGCATTCACTGAGTCCCTGTCCTCTCTGGCCACCGCCTGGGCCAAGACTGCTCTCCAGACCTGCCTCTTTCCCTCACATGTCCAGGGTGGCCTCAGCACGTAGGACGAGTCTAGCTGTCGCTAGGCACATGGGGAAGTATGGGCTCAGAGAGGTAAAGACACTTTCGCAGCATATGTCTCTGACTCTTGGCCCACGGGGCTCACCCACACTGCCAGCTCTTTCATACCCACTCAGCAAGGTGACCAGGCTTTACTCCCATTTTACAGATGGGGGAATAGAGGCCCAAAGGTTTAAAGATATTTATCCAGGATGACAGAGCAAAGACAGAAATCCAGGTCTCCTGAGGCTTCTCAGACCTCTGTATCCAGGTCTCCCCTGCCCCCTGGGTGAGGGTGGTGGTCTGCCCTTCTGGCTCTGAGCCTGTTCTCCTTGCCCTCAGGAGCTAGAAAAGGCTGCGGTGCGGCGCCGGGAGCTGGGGGCCCGGCTGGAGTGTCTGCAGAGCGAGCTGCAGCAGGTGTCTCGGGAGCGGCATGAGTCTGTGCAGGACCAAGAGCTCCAGCGCCAGAGGTGGGACATTGCCAGAGGGGCAGAGAGAGGCAGGCAGGGTCTCGGGGAAGGGTAGGTGCCATGGCTTCTCGTGGTAGGTACCAGGCCCTGGAGCAGCGACTGGAAGCTGAGCTGCAGGCGGCAGCCACCAGCAAAGAGGAGGCATTGATGGAGCTCAAGACAAGGGCCTTGCATCTGGAAAAGGAGCTGTTCCAGGTGAGTCCCTGGCCCTGGGAGCTGGGGCCTCCTCTCCGCCCTCCCAGCATCCTGCATGCAGATATCCAGAACTGCACACACGCCCATCCCACCAGAGCTAGTGTTGTTCCTTGATTCTTGGCCAGTTGGTTGCCTTGTGTGTGTGGGATGGTTAGAGGGAGCACTGTGCTGAGAGTCAGGCTGACTGCCCTGGCCATGTGGTCTTCTCAGGACCTTGTCTCCCTCATTCCTTAAATGGACAAAACCTGGTGGCTCTGCTCTGAGGTGACTGCCATGTCTCTCACTTGGACCCCACCACTTCCTAGCGGGCTCAGTTACTGTCATCGGTAATGGTTTCTGATGGCTCTGCTGTGTGCGGGCTCACTGCCCAGTGCTCGCTCAGGGCTGCTGGGGGCAATACAGGCCACTGCCCTCAGGGAGCTCGCAGTCCACCTAGGACAGAGGCAAGGTCACAGGGTGCTGGGGATGGTGGGCACCCAGCTGACCAACTAGCTGGCTGTGTGGGCTTGGTTGACAGAGGTTTTCTGGAGAAAGTGGCCCACAAACCTGGGATAGAAAGAGTGCTCTGTGCAGAAGCAGCGGCATGGGCCGAGGCCAGGACTGAGGGAAGTCCAGATGGGTGGGATGGAGGGTGCCGGCCTGCAGGGGTCAGGACCCAGGGGTAGGGGCGTGGGTGGGGGAGAGTGGACAGTGTCAAATGCTGCCGAAGGGGTGAGGGTCCGTTAGTTTAGGTCCCTGCACTGCCCCAGGCCTCCTCTACTGCCCCAAGTGACCTCCCAGGGCCTCTCCCTGCAGCTGCAGCAGGGCACTGTGGGGCTCAAGGAGCACACGGATCCCAGGATCACGGGGGCCCAGAGCGGGCGGCTCATCGAGGTGGAGCGCTGTGTGAGTGTGGGCCCGGGTGGGCCCTGGGAGGGGTGGGATTGTCCCACCTGCCTGGCCCCTCCTAGCTCCCATCACCTCCCGGCAGAATGCAACGCTGGTGGCCGAGAAGGCAGCTCTACAGGGGCAGCTGCAGCACCTGGAGGGGCAGCTGGGAAGCCTGCAGGAACGTGCACAGGAGCTGCTGCTGCAGAGCCAGAGGGCGCAGGAGTGCAGCAGCCGCCTGCAGGTGGGTGGCGGCCTGGTGCTTGGACCCTGCCCCTGCCCCTTGTGTATCCTTTCCTGCTCCTGCTCCCAGCCAGCTGTCCTGCCCTGTTCCCTGGTCAATGTATCCAGGCCCTCTGACCGCATCCACCCTGTTCTGCACCTGTCGTCTGCAGCCACCTTCCCACATGTCCCCTTAACCCCTCCTTCTTCCCCTGTTTCTACCTCTTCCCCCTGCCTCTAGCCCCCACTCTGTGCCCCTTTTTGCCCCATCTCCAGTCCTCTCCTCCACAGCCAGCCATTTGTCCCTACCCCCTTCCCTGCTCCTGACTCCAGCCCCATCTGTCTGATCCCTGCCCTGGGTCTCTTGCCCTCCCCTCCACAGCACCTGCCTCTGTGATACCTCTCTGCTCTCCTTGCACATTAACTTTTCTTTTTGCCTTAATTTTTAAAAATTGAAATATAGTTGATATACAGTATTATATGGTTTTAGGTGTACAACATAGCGGTTCAACAATCATGTACACTGCAAGATGCTCACCATGATAAGTGTAAATACCAACTGTTGCCACACAAGGATTTGATGATATAACAATCAAGTTTACTCTACTCCCCGAGCTGCACTTTTCATGCCATTAACTTCGGCCGCTGCCTTCGGCTCCCTGCTGCCCCCGCCCTCTGCCTCCTCCACAGATCTTTCTCCTTGTTCTCTGCCCTGACCTCGGTCTTTTGTCCCCATCCCTCACCCCCTTTCTGGCCAGGGATTCTACCCCAGTGGTCGCTGCTCCCTCCTCTACCCTAGGCTGAGAAGTCTATACTGGAGATGCAGGGCCAGGAGCTGCACAGGAAGCTTGGGGTGCTGGAGGAGGAGGTGAGGGTGGCACGGCGGTCCCAGGAGGAGACCCGAGGACAGCAGCAGGCCCTGCTGCGGGACCACGAGGCCCTGGCACAGCTGCAGCGGCGGCAGGAGACCGAGCTAGAGGGATTGTTGGTCCGGCACCGTGACCTCAAGGCCAACATGCGGGCACTGGAGCTGGCCCACCGTGAGCTGCAGGGCCGGTGAGCCTCCCTCAGACACCCAGCTCCTCTCCTGGGCACCCAGAGCAAACTCCCTCGGTGGGTCTGACCCACCAGGGAAGCACCACTGCCCAGCAAACCCATCTCTGCCCCTTTTCCCTCTCGTGGGACTGGAGCGTGCTCTCCCTGAGGCTCACCTGTTGTCGGGAGTGGTGGGCACCTGGCACAGCATTCTCCGTATGGCTTTGCCTGGGGGCCTGTGCTTAGGAGGTGTCAGACCCCCAGGTTGGAATAGTCCAGCCACTCACTGCCCTGGCCCCAGGTCTTTGCAGCCTTCTGAGCCCCTGTCCATCCCAGGCATGATCAGCTGCAGGCCCAGAGGGCCAGTGTGGAGGCGCAGGAGGTGGCCTTGCTGGCAGAGCGTGAACGCCTGATGCAGGATGGGCAGCGGCAGCGGGGCCTGGAGGAGGAGCTGAGGAGGCTCCAGAGTGAGCATGACAGGTACAAGCCCCGGCCCAAGCCCTCTCCTTGTGGGCCCAATCTCAGTGCTCCCATCTGTGAAGTGGGTTGGTGGTGATAGTCACTGTCCCTGTGGGGCCTGCTTTGCCTCCTTTCCCCGGTGCAGCTCCTCTGGCCCTCATGAGGGGTCTGGGATGGGCAGCGAGTCCTTTTGGAGAGCAGCTCTCCTTGCCTCCTCAGAGCTCAGTCACTGCTGGCAGAGGTGTCCCGGGAGCGCGGTGAGCTGCAGGGTGAACGCGGGGAGCTGAGGGGTCGGCTGGCGCGGCTGGAGCTGGAGCGGGCACAGCTGGAGGTGCAGAGCCAGCAACTGCGGGAGGTCAACCAGCAGCTGGACCTGAGCGCCTGCCGGCTGACCACCCAGTGTGAGGTGTGCTGAGGGTGGGCAGTGGCCAGTGGCAGGTGGAGGGGGTGGAGGTGGTGGGGGGAGTGGAGGGAGAGGAAGGTAGCCACCCGGCCCCAGTAACCCCTCCTGTTCTGCTGCCTGCCCCCCAAGCTGTTGACAGAGCTGAGGAGCGCCCAGGAAGAGGAGAACCGGCAGCTGCTGACTGAGGTGCAGGCGCTGAGCCGGGAGAACCGGGAGCTCCTGGAGCGCAGCCTGGAGAGCCGCGACCACCTGCATCGGGAGCAGCGGGAGTACCTGTGAGCAGGCCATGGGCAGACTCGCTGCCAACTGGGAACTGCAGCTCTGGCGATCCAGAGCTCATGGGGAGATGGCCGGAGGTCCAGGGGCAAGGGCTGGGGCTGACCACCGGGGTTCATTCATCCATGCAGGCTGCGTATGTCAGTGTGGGAACAATCAGCAGGGTTGTACCAGTGCATACCTGCTGTAACCTGAACCTCGCGGCTGCCCCAGCTGCATGCCTGCCTCCTCTCTCCCCTGCCTCCCAGGGACCAGCTCAATGCCCTGCGCCGCGAGAAGCAGAAGCTGGTGGAGAAGATCATGGACCAGTACCGTGTGCTGGAGCCTGGGCCCCTGCCCCGGACCAAGTGAGCGGCCCTTCCGGCCCTTGGGCTAGGGATCCCCACAACCTATGCCCCTGCCCTGCCCTCTGACCCCTGGCCCAATTCAGGTCTGTTCTCACTGAGAGTTTGCCTGGCTTTTGCCATCTCTGACATGGCCCTCGGGCCCTTCCTTCCTCCCCGGCGTTACCCCTTCTTATTCCCTCTTGCCCCCAGGAAGGGCAGCTGGCTGGCAGACAAGGTGAAGAGGCTGATGCGGCCCCGGCGGGAGGGGGTACCCCACGGGGGGCCACGCCTGGGGGCCGAAGGGGCTGGCAGCACCGAGAGCCTGGGGGCTCCCCCCGAGACGGAGCTCTCCGAGGGCAGGGAGGCAGATGGGACAGGTGGGTCTGGGGGCTGGGTGACCAGGATAGTCCCTACCCCGTGTCCTCTACCCCTACCTGGTGTCTGTCGGTGCCTCTGGTCTCTCCCTGTGTGGCTTGCACACGTACCCCTGGGCTTCCCTGCTGCAACCCTACCCTGCCCACATGCTTCTAGGGGCTTTTTGCCCTGCATCCCTGCCACATACCTCTCAGCAGGCACCTCCCTCCTGCCTGTGCTGCCCCCGCCCAGTTCTACCCATCCACAGCTGTGCCTAGAACCTTGGAGCAGCAGGGGACTTTAGTGAGAGGTCATTTATCCTAGTCAGCAGATGAGGAAGCTGAGACCCAGGGAGAGAAAGCGCCTTGCCCAAGGTTATGCAGTGAGTTAGTATCAGAGCCAGCACAGGGCCCAGCCTCCTGTTGCCAGGGTCATTCACCCAGACCCTCTCCCACCTCTGCAGCCTTTTCTCCCTGCCCTGTGCCGCTTCACCCTGCGGGCCTCTCCTCTGTGCTCGCCCCACCCCGCACTGCTCTAACACTCTCCCTGCCTGTGCCTCTGCAGGGTCCATTTCACCAGCACCCATGCGCCGCGCCCAAAGCTCCCTGTGCCTACGGGATGAGACCCTGGCAGGTGGGCAGCGGCGGAAACTCAGCTCACGATTCCCTGTGGGGCGAAGCTCTGAGTCATTCAGCCCCGGAGATACGCCCCGACAGCGATTCCGACAGCGCTGGCCAGGTACCCTGGGGGCACTCAACTCCCATGGCAAAGGTGAGGGACAAGGGTCCCTGCCCCCAATAGCCCCAACTCCTTGTGGACCCACCAACTCCTTGGTTGGGGGAGCTTCTCTCCTGTCCCCTGTGTCTCCCCACAAGCCCTGCCCATCTCTGCACTGGTCCCTGTGGTCCAGTAGGCTGCTTGTACCTCCTCCAGGACCTGGCATGGGATGGTATGGCTCTGTTGAGACCCTGGCAGAACACGAAACAGATGTTAACACAGAAGGTGAGTGGGGGTATTTGCTCTGCCCGGGCTGCTGGCAGACCTCATTCATCCATTCACTCACTTGGCAATGAGCCTTTACTAAGTGTCAGGTGACATACTAGCTGGGGTTATAGCAGAGAATGTTCTGGTATGAGAGGCAGACAATAAACAAAATGCATAAAAATAATAATTATCTATTACAGCTCTGTCCAATAGAAACATTATGAGAGCTACATGTATCACTTAAAATTTTCTAGTCGCCTCATCAGGAAAAGTAAAAAGAGACAGGCAAAATAAACATTTTATTTAACTCCATATGCCTGAACTATTGCCATTTCCAACGTGTAGTTGGTGTGAAAAGTCATTCATGAGATATTGTATATTATTCTTTTCACACTAAGTCTCTGAAGTCCAGTGGGTATTTTACACTCCAGCACATCAAGTATGTAGCCACATCTCATGTGCTCAGTCCTGTGTTGGGCAGCTCGGCCCCAGGATATTAGGAGGCAACAATGCTTGGGCACAAAGAACAGGCCGAGGGTGATCAGCGCTGGGCGGGCAGGTTGCAGTTTTAATTAGGGTGCTCAGGGTAGGCCTGAGAGAGGAGGTGAACTTGGAGCAAAGACTTGGAAGTTAGAATTTGGTGTCAACATTATCTGGGAACACTATTCCAGCCTAAGGGAACAGCTGAAGCAAAAGCGTGGTGTGTTTGTGCGCTGGCAGGGTGGCTGGTGCAGCTGGAGTGAGCAGGGGGAGAGCTGAGAGGTGAGAAGGGCACAGGGGGCACAGAAGGTGTAGCGCCCTGTGAACCACCATGACTGAACGCTGGCAGCCCCTCCAAGGAGCAGGCCCGAGCCAAGCCTTTCCTTCCAGGCCTCAAGGGGCAGGAACCGGAGAAACGTGCTCTTGCCCCTTCCCTCAGCCAGTGAGACCAAGCAGACAGGAACTTGGGAGTGAACTCTTCTCACTGCTGGAGTCTCTGGAGGCCCCAGGCAGCCCAGGATTGTTGGGATCAAGGACACCTGTGGTTAGTCCTTGGCCAAGGGAGGCCTGAGCTTCTGGATCCTCCAAGGCCCGCACTAGGCCTTGAGATGTTGCTGGGGTGAACCTGTGGACGTGGGGGACGGCTGGCACCCATGGACAGCTCCTTGCCGCAGCTCGGTGATGAGGCCCTTGCTGAGGAGGTGGGCCCTGGGGGACCCCCCCAGCTGAAGGAGGCAGGCTGGAGTGGGTAAGAGAGCTCCTTGCCTGGTCTAGGTGGGGAGCCAAGGACCATTCCCTGGGGACAGTGGCCTGGGCCCATCTCTGAGCCTTGTCTGGGATGTGAGGGACGGGAGAATAAAGCTGGGATACGACACGAGTCTGCGTTGTCTGTCTCCTGGCTGCATCAGGAGCCTTGAGGTGCCAGGGACACATGTGGCCTGGACATCCTCTGCTGGCTGGGGTCTGGGGCCTTTGGCTTCCTTGCCCTCCACATGGCAGCAAAGGGCTTTCTTCGGAGGAGGGGCCCAGTGGGCTTGTCTGAATGTCCCAGCGGGGTGGGAAGGTGGGGATTCTCGGTAGCCAGCCGTGGATGGAGCCTGAGTCTAGGCTCAGCCTTTGCTTAAAAAATGGGGTCGGGCTATGGGGCAGGGGGCAGTGAGGCCTCAGAAGTCCTGCCTCCTCCTTCTCTCTTTCACTTCCTGCCTCCTCACTCTCTCTCCTCCACCCCTTCAACAGTGCAACCCTCCCCAGGGAGTTCACAGTTCTGTGGGGTGTCACCTAGTGCCAGGGGCTGTTTGAAGGGACCTGAGAGGTAGGAGGGACATGGGGTCTCTGGCCAGCGCCCTAGGATGACACTCAGGAAGGCGGCAGTTAGACTGGGTGGCAGGACAGACGTGAGTCAAAGCACCTGGGGCCACCCAGGAGAGGGCAGGGCTTCCTGCCCTGTGAGGCACCCTGAATCTGGGGGTGGGCCAGGCCACCTGAAGCTGGGAGGGGTGGTTAGGCCAGCCTCCCAGGGTGATCTGTACCATCTGACTCACGGGATTTTCACAGCCCACCTTGGGAATAATCCACCCTCTGCCTCTTCCTGTCAGTCCAAGCTCCAGAGGCCGGTGGGGTGGGAATGGACTGCCTGGCCTCCCGCTGTGCTGAGCAGCTGAAAGCCCTCCTGCAGGCCTTAGGGTGGAGGCTCTGATGGCCGCCTACCTGTTGGTGGCCCCTGTCAGGTTTCAGGGAGGGGGATGAGGCTCTGGAGGACAGGTCAGCCAGGGGCTCTGGGCTGGGAGAGGAGGCCACCCCTCTGCCTGGGGACCACAGGGGCCAGAACCATGTGAGGGCTGTGTGGCACTGAGCAGGCTATAAAGGGTGGCTGGGGCCTACGGTGTGTTAACGGGTCCACTCTAAAGAGATTTACTTGGAATTTCTTGGGCTTGGCTTCAGCACCCTCTCTGCTCTCTGTGGGTCGGGGAAGTCCAGAGACAGGGTTTGGTCCTCAGCGGGGCTGAGCCCATGCCCTCCCCTGCAAAGGTGAGTCCACACTGAATGAGAGGTGCCAGGGCAGGGTTGTGCTGGCAGTGGCTGGACAGGGTAGCTGTGAGGCTTCAGGCCGCTCATCTGTCAAGGGGACCTACAGATGCCCTCCCCTATTTGCCCTGGTTAAGGAGTGATTGATCACAAACCACCTGAGTGGGTTGATGTTTATAAAATTCCTCACTCTTGCTGGTGGTTAAGAATTGGACAGAGATGCTTGGCTGCCCTTCCCACTTGCACCCTGGAAGGGAGGGCTCTCGAGCTGGTATGTGGGCCTCCTCCCTACTTGGAGGGTGGGCTCGGGTGTCTCACCACCACTGGCTTCAGCGGGTACCTGGCTTTGAGGGTATCCGCCCAGTAGAGGCCCCAGGTTATTCATGGACTCCAGGCATGGATCCCAAGGGGTGTTCCCAGGTCCCTAGGAGGGTTGCATGGGGTTCCAGAGCTCACAGCCTTGATGTCCGCTATGTGCACCCGCGGGAAACCGGCCGCCCCCACCCGCCCCCAGCAGCCAGGCGCTGTCACGTTCCAGCCTCCTGACTCAGGCCGCGCGGGGCGGGGAGCGGGAGGCGGCGCCCGCGCCCGCCTCGGCCCGGAGGCGGCACCAGGAAGCGCCCGCCCCGGCAGGAGCCGCCATGTAACCGGCGCCACCCGGAGCCGAGCCGCGCGGGCTCCAGCGACCCGCCAGCCATGGGAGACGAGGACGAGGAAGAGGGCTGCGCGGTGGAGCTGCGGATCACGGAAGGTGGGGCAGAGGCGGCCAGCGGCTGCGGGGCTGGGGGATGGCTGCCCAGGCTAGGCCTGGAGGGGTCATGCACTGGCTGGACTTATTTGCCTCCTGTGCCCACAGCCAACCTGACTGGGCATGAGGAGAAGGTGAGCGTGGAGAACTTCGAGCTGCTCAAGGTGCTGGGCACGGGAGGTGAGGACCCCTACCCTCCAGGCAGGTGTCCCAG
Organism: Smutsia gigantea; assembly: GCA_032199065.1. NCBI lineage: Eukaryota > Metazoa > Chordata > Mammalia > Pholidota > Manidae > Smutsia > Smutsia gigantea. Next base: position 239,523 of record JAVSCE010001542.1, on the reverse strand, counting down.
GCCCCTGGCCTGCACACCGTCCTGGGCCTGGGCCAGGGCCAGGCCACTGGCAATGCCCCCCACCCTTTCCCGGCACAGCCCGCCTTGCCTGCCCCGCCCTGCCCTGTCAGGGTTTGCATGCCCAGTCCCGGGGACATGCCCACTCTAGGGCTGTTCCACCTTGACATCACTCCTCCCTCCAAGGTCCTCCTGCATATGCTAACACCCTCCCGGGGGCTTGTAGTACTCCCAAGTGATTTGCACAGCTCCTCCCCTTGTGCAATAAGAGAGCCCTGTCCCTGCTTTGCACACTCCCCAGTATAGGCGTCTGCACATCCCTGCACCTCTGCCACCCTTCCTTGGATTTGCATCCTTCACATATCTCTGACTGTCCACAGGTTTGCATATGCCCCGCCCCTGCTTTGAGCTGCAGGCCTCCTGGAGTTGCATTCCCCCAGCGTGGTTTGCACATCCTCTCCCGGTTTTGCTGAGCATCTCCTGTGGTGTGCACACCTTTTCCTTAGAGGGCTCTGCCAGCTTTTTGCATATCTGCCACTCAGCCCAGCTCCTTCCCCAATTTGTACACCCTCCCGGTTGGCATCACCCCCACCCCCACCAGTCTGCACCACCCTTCTGCTCATGGCCTACCCTCCGCCCACTTGCTGCTCCCACAGCCTACGGGAAGGTGTTCCTGGTGCGAAAGGCGGGTGGGCACGATGCGGGAAAGCTGTATGCCATGAAGGTGCTGCGCAAGGCAGCGCTGGTGCAGCGCGCCAAGACGCAGGAGCACACGCGCACTGAGCGCTCAGTGCTGGAGCTGGTGCGCCAGGCGCCCTTCCTGGTCACGCTGCACTACGCCTTCCAGACAGATGCCAAACTGCACCTCATCCTGGGTAAGGGCAGGCGCCTGCCAACCTTGGGGGCCATGAAGGCAGGTGGGGCCACCCAGCGGGGGCTGCTTGCCAACCTCCACTCCATCCCCTAGACTATGTGAACGGCGGAGAGATGTTCACCCACCTCTACCAGCGCCAGCACTTCAAGGAAGCTGAGGTGCGAGTATATGGGGGTGAGATCGTCCTGGCCCTGGAACACCTGCACAAGGTGGGTGAACACCTGGCCACTGGCTGCTGCAGTGGGGACTGAGCCTGGGCCTTGTAAGGGGTCTCCGAACATGGCAGCCTTGGGGGTCTCTCTCCCTAGGTAACCTGGGGAGGGGGTTGGCCTTGGTGGGGACTGGAGATGCTTCCCCAGGCCTCCTGAATGGGGGGATCTCCCTGCCCCCCCTGCACCTCCTTGAAGGGGCTTTCCTTTCACAGGGAACTCAGGGCTGCCTCCTGGGGCCACATTCACAGAACTTCCTCAAATGGAGACCTAATGTCTTGGCTCCCAAGGCCTTTCACAGTGGGGCTCTTCACGTGGACTTCTCTCTCTCTGAGGCCTTGGAGCCTCCCCAGGGGGTCTGTCCACAGAGTCCTCATTGGTTGCTTTTCCATCTGAAATAGACTTTCCAATTGAATGGTCCAGTTCCACCCCAGGCCTCCTCCTGCACTGGTGACCCCCTTCTCCGGGGGTCCTCCCTTATCCTGAGCAGGGGGCCTGGTTCCCGTGACATAAGCTGTAGGTGGTGTGGGGGTGTTGAGGGAGGAAGCCTCAGTACCCCTCTTGCTCCTGCTAGCTGGGCATCATCTACCGAGATCTGAAGCTGGAGAACGTGCTGCTTGACTCCGAGGGCCACATTGTCCTCACGGACTTTGGGCTTAGCAAGGAGTTCCTGACAGAAGAGGTGAGTGAAGGGCGAGCGTTCTGCCCACCACTCCCGACTTGAGTCTTCTCCTGCCTCCTCCTGCTCTGTGCCTGGCTCTGCGTTTCTTGGGGGTACAGAGGTAAATAGATCCAGGCCCTGCCTTCAGGAAGTTCCCACTGCTCCAGTCCTAACGAGTCCAGCGAGTTCTCTCAGCCTTGGGGCTGCTGGGTATCCAAATGGGTCCTCTTGCCCTCCCAGAAAGAGCGAACCTTCTCCTTCTGTGGCACTATTGAGTACATGGCCCCCGAAATCATCCGCAGCAAGTCGGGGCATGGCAAGGTGGGTTGGCAGGGGAGTGGGGGGTGGGGGGTGGGGGGTGAGGCAGAGCGGCTGCAGGCCCTCACTGTGCCCTGTCCTGGCAGGCCGTGGACTGGTGGAGCCTGGGCATCCTGCTCTTCGAGCTGCTGACGGGGGCCTCGCCCTTCACGCTGGAGGGTGAGAGGAACACACAGGCAGAAGTGTCCCGGTGAGCGGGGCTGGATGTGGAGGGCGACAGAGGGGCCTGGGCAGGGCTATGGGGGGGGGCTCGCTGCCCCTGACGCCCCCCCAATCCTCCCAGACGGATCCTGAAGTGCTCCCCTCCCTTCCCCCCCCGGATTGGGCCAGTGGCGCAGGACCTGCTGCAGCGGCTGCTTTGCAAGGACCCCAAGAAGCGGCTGGGCGCGGGCCCCCAGGGGGCACAGGAAGTCAAGAACCACCCCTTCTTTCAGGTGAGGCTCATGACTCACCACTGTTCCTCTCTGCACACACCCAGGCTGGGCTGCTGCTCTGGGCTGGGGGACACTAGGGATGGCATGAGATAGGCTGCTTTCACTTGATTTGGAAAACCCACCAGATGAAGACAGCAGGCTAGTCTTCTCATCCATCTCTACTGAAACTTGGAAGATGCTCCTGAGGGAAAGAATTCTAGGTTCATTGGCTGTCAGGGCTGGCAGGGACTTGAGAATGGACTCATTCGTTCTTTCACTGGATGGGTTCAGGTGACCTGCCCCAAACGGCATGGTAAATGATGTAGACCTGGGAACAGACCCAGGTCTCCTGTTGGTCCACATCAGTACTGAAAGTCACATGACTCTTAGCATCCACCCGGGTGCTTTGTTCTTTGTCCCTGTATTTGTGCTTTTAATTCTGAAGGACGGTTGGCTAGCCACTTGGGTTTTGTTCACTTGTTAAGAGCACGCACAGGTTAGAGTGCCATGCAAAGTGAATTCTGTCTCCCTGTGAGGCCTTGCTGGCTCAGGTGCTATGTATGCCCGGTCAGCGTCATTGCCTGGCAGGATGTTGTAACAGTGAATACTCACTGTATGTTGGCTCTTTGCTTGCATTATTTCATGTAACCTTCAGAAACATTCTGATTATCCCCATATTTACAGATGAGGAAACCAAGGTTCAGAGAAGTTAAATAATTTGCTGAAGATCACCAGCCAAAAATGATGCTCAGATTCAAACCTAGGTCTGGGTGACTTGAAGGCCCACACTCTTGACTGCTGTGTTCTGTTTACGTGTGGGTATCAGATTTGCCACTTGTCTGACATTGTAAAAAAAATACCCGTTTATGGCACATTTGTGCCTGTAAGTGGGCACTTTTGTGGGCCAGGCACTCAGTTACTCTTGCTGTGAGTGCCGTCTCCTTGAATTTTCCCAGCAATTACCTGCCTGGAATGGGTCTTGGAGATGCTTTCTCAGACAGGAATCTCAGTCTCCGTGGTGAAGGTGGCCCTTTGTTGGGGAAGTGGCTGAGCAGTGTCAGTTTCTTTAAGGGAATTCCTCCAGCCTAACCTATGTGCATGCCAGGCCCTGGGTGCTGGGATTGGGTTGACCTGTAGCCATACTAGAGAGGCCCAAGGTCTTCAAGGCCTGATGCTCAGGAGTGTTGCCCTCATTCCCCTTTCTCTTGGGACAGACTCTTTGGTGATAGCAACGCTGAGGTCCCTAGTGCCAGAACTGGGGCCTTCAAGCCCAAGGCAGGCCTCTTGGCTGCAAGTGATAGAAAGTCCAACATATCAAAATGGTGATTTTGGTGGAATAGTTTGGTTGCTCAGAACAGAGATCAGAATGAACAGTGGTCTAAACAAGATTCACTTACTTATTTTCCCACATACAACAAGTCCAGAGGTTGTCAGGCCAGAGCTACTGTGGTTTTCGTGAATCCAAACAACCCCCTTTTTTTAATAAAAAGCTCCTCCATTCTTAACATGTAGCCTCCATTCCTAGGCTTGCCTCATAGTCCAAGATGACTGCTGGAGCTCTTGCCATCTTAGCTGTTCTCTAGGCAGGAAGCAGGAGGAAGGAGGGGAAGGGCAAAAAGGCAGTTGCCAACTGTTCACCCTCCTCTTAAGGCTCTTTTCTCTTCCCTGGATCCTACATCACAATTTTTGCTTACAAGTTACTGGTCACCCCTAACCACAAGGCAGCTTGTGAAGTATCGTTTTGTAGTTGTGTATATTGCTTCCTAGAATAAAATCGGGGCTGTGGTACGAAGAAAGATGGAGAATGTTGGCAGGCAATGAACAGGCTCTGCCCCACTAGCTTACACATAAAAAGGCATGTTCTACCTTCTGTAAGTGAAAGTCCAAGAAAGAGTGGTCTGACTTCAGGCATGGCTGCATCCAGGTGCCGAATCTGTGTCATTAGGAATTTATTTCTTTGTCTTTTGGTTCTGCTTTTCTGCATGGGGATTTCATTATTAGACCCTGAGGAGTTTCTCAGGGGTTCTAGGCCCATGTCCTTCCAGATTTAAGTCCAGTGGGAGAAAGAGATTTGTTTGTTGTATATGCCAATTCTATTAAAAGTCCTGAATTGACTGCCTGGGGTGGAGGGGTAAGGGTGAAAGTGATTCTGTTATCAGAGGGAAAGAGAAACAGAAACTGTGGAGGCAGGAAGAACAGCCACATAGACCCTTGCCTCACCGAGGAGCTGCCCAGTGAAGGTGGCCTGAGTGGACAGGGGTTTTCACTTCCTGCCCTTTGACCCCCATTCTCGAATTCCTTTTCTACAGGGTCTGGATTGGGCTGCTCTGGCTGCCAGGAAGATTCCAGCCCCATTCCGACCTCAGATCCGCTCAGAGCTGGATGTAGGCAACTTTGCAGAGGAATTTACTCGGCTGGAGCCTGTCTACTCACCTCCTGGTAGCCCCCCGCCTGGGGACCCTCGCATCTTCCAGGTGAGTGAGAGGTCATGGAACTGCAGGTGTGGGAGAAGCAGGATGCTGCTGCCACCCTCTGCCCTGGCTGACCCATGGGCACTGTACAGGCCCTGTGTCCTGATCAGGACTCAGCATCTCCCCCAGACCTCTCAACTCTTGGGGTGGCAGGAGTTGTTAGTCATAGAGACCGCCAAGGTGGACATATCTTTGAATTGCATGGCTTATCTTTAAATTCATGTTAATTTTCCTTCTACTTCATCATATCTCTTTACTGTTGTATACAAATCCTGTTTTATGTTATTTACTTGCTTAAGTGTACACCTAGGAAGAGATGCCATGTTAATACTGTGGCTTTGCATGTCCCTTGGCATATATCATAATCACATTCCTGGGGCACAGGCCCCTTCCACCCGGTTTAGAAGTTTAGGCCTGTTGGACACGTCCATACTCCTTTTCTTGGCATTCAAGGCCCTGCATGATGTGGTCCTTGCTCAGCACCCTAGCCTCAGTGCTCACTATGGTTCCACTTGGTGCTCTAGCACCTCTGAACTGCTCAGAGGTTCCAGAACACCTCTGTACCTTTGCACATATAGTTCCCTTCACCTGGAGTGCTCTCCCCACAGCTGCCCACCTGGAAAGCTCCCACTCATCTTTCAAGCCTTGTCATTCAGTGCTGCCCTGTGTGAAGTCTGTCCAGCCTCTCTGGTCCTTGGCTGCCCTTACCTGGTGTATCAGCTGTCTGCAGACAGCACTTCCTTCAGGGCAGTTTGTCAGGTTGAATCTTGACGGCCGACTGAGACTGCCTCTCTGGTCTGGAGGATCCCAGAGACAGGGACCATGTGTTCAATTTTTGAATCCCTCTGCCCAGTGTGAGGGCCTGGTTTGTAGGACATGGGCCATAAATATAAAATAAGAATAGGCCAATATCAAGTATGGATGGATCAGTCCCCTGTATGACGCTCTCATAAGTGACAGCTCTGTGCTGAACTGCATCCCTCTATCCACTGTGTCACAGTCCTAATGAGAAAGTTCTTTCTTGAATCAGTGCTTATTTTCATTCATTCATTAAATGATTCAAAAAATATTCATTGAGTGCCTATAATGTGCCAGACACTGTTCTGGACACTGAGAATGTATCAATGAACCTAACAGATAAAAGTCCTGCCTACATGGAGCTTGCACTCTAGTGCACAGTGGGGCTGCATTTTTAGGAGAAAATAACACAACGTTAAAATTACCCTTGAAAATCCCTTGACTTGTCCGGACATGGATCCTTAGGAAAGGCAAATAATTAACATTGGTTTCTCTTTACATTTCCTTAATAGTCCCCTTTGCAGAGGATACCAATGTTTGATCTGAAAGGGGGGAATAAAGGCTTTTTGTCCTCATTGGGTAGAGTGGAATTCTCACAAGCTAAGCATGTGTGACACCGGGTCACAGTCCTTTTATGCATTTGGCCCATCATTTTCTGGGCCACTACACTGTGCCAGGTCATGTCCTTGGTACTTGTGTGTGGGGAGGTCACAGACTGGTAGGGGACAGGCAGGGCCCCAGATGATTGTGCAACAAGGTGGGATAAAGTGTCCACCCATCCCGTGTGCACCAGATGCAAAAGCAAGATACCCCACCACTTACTTGTCCTGGGTTTTCCCTCTGCCCATCCTCCTGGGCAGGTCTGGGCCTTCCAGGCTCTCCATCTGCACCTCCAGCCCCCACACCCATCCGCCCCTGACAACATCCCCCGCCTCCTCGGCAGGGATACTCCTTCGTGGCACCATCCATCCTGTTTGACCACAACAATGCAGTGATGACAGATGTGCTGCAAGCATCTGGCACTGGAGACCGTCCCGGCCGGGCAGCGGTGGCCAGGAGCGCCATGATGCAGGTGGGCTGGGCCGGGTTGACTTGGGGCATCTGGGCTGGAGGATTACAGACCTGATTTCACCAGGCAACTCTGGGGTAACTCCCGTGGGGTCTGAAGCCTCCCTGAGGAGGAGGCTGGTGTGGCTGCAAGGCTCCCGGGTAGGACCTCTGACGCTCCCCCTTTGCACCTAGGACTCTCCCTTCTTCCAGCAGTACGAGCTGGACCTGCGGGAGCCCGCACTGGGCCAGGGCAGCTTCTCCGTGTGCCGACGCTGCCGCCAGCGCCAGAGCGGCCAGGAGTTCGCTGTCAAGATCCTCAGCCGCAGGTGGGCTGGCGGGAATGGGTGGGGCCTTGACGGGCGGAGTCTTGGAGGGCGGGGCCTGAGCTCAGCCATCCGGACCTTGCCTGCCCCGCTCCCAGGCTGGAAACGAACGCTCAGCGCGAAGTGGCCGCCCTGCGGCTGTGCCAGTCGCACCCCAACGTAGTGAAGTTGCATGATGTACATCAAGACCAGGTGACGCCTTCCTGGGCTGGGGCGGAAGGCAGGGACACACGAGGCTGCCAGTGGAGGGCAGGGAGGCGGATAGGAGGCGGGGCCTGAGGGCTGGGTGGGTGGAACCTGAGGGGACCCGCGAGGTCTGGGAGGTGGGACTTGAGGGAGTAGGGCCGAAGGACTGGACCGCGGAGCTGCGTGTAGCCAAGGGATCGGAATTTGAGGGGGGCGTGGAGGGTGGGTGGGATTTAAGAGGGCCGAAAGGGCGGGGATCTGAAAGACTTGTGGCTGTAGAACCTGAGGTGCGGCCTAAGGGCCGTTCTTGGGTGGTCTTGAGGTTGGGGCTCAACGTGGGCGGGGCCTGAGGCTGGGGCCGGGGCCTGGCTGGTGGATGACAGTGACCCAGGTGGTGACCGTGGCCTGCCGCGTCGCCCGCAGCTGCACACGTACCTGGTTCTGGAGCTGTTGCGGGGTGGGGAGCTGCTGGAGCACATCCGCAAGAAGCGGCATTTCAGCGAGTCCGAGGCGAGCCAGATCCTGCGCAGCCTCGTGTCGGCCGTGAGCTTCATGCACGAGGAGGCGGGCGTGGTGCACCGCGACCTCAAACCCGAGGTGGGCTACGGGCCTCGGCGGCCGGGCGGGGGCTGCGGCGCGGAGGGCCGGTCTCTCACGCCCCCCGCCACCCTTACAGAACATCCTGTACGCCGACGACACGCCCGGTGCTCCAGTGAAGATCATCGACTTCGGGTTTGCGCGGCTGCGCCCGCAGAGCCCCGCGGGGCCCATGCAGACGCCCTGCTTCACACTGCAGTACGCCGCCCCCGAGCTGCTGGCGCAGCAGGGCTATGACGAATCCTGCGACCTCTGGAGCCTCGGCGTCATTCTGGTATGGGACGGGGTCCATGAGGAGGGTTCAGGGTTGGGGTCAGAGGTCTTCCTGATTTGGGGCAGCAGGATGTTTAGAAGACAGAGGTCATCTTAGTGGGGGTGGCAGCATTCGGTCTGAGGCTGGGATCAGAGTCGTTCTAATACAGAAGCAGGGGCGCCCTAGTGCTAGGGTGGGGCATCTGAGTATTAGGGGTTGGAGGTCAGGGTTCATCACACGTGGGCTGTAGGTGCGCTGGAAAGTCAGCCTCCTGGCTCCCCCTTGGCCCCGCAGCCAGACCGGTCTCACTCCTCCCCCACCCCTCCAGTACATGATGCTGTCGGGGCAGGTCCCCTTCCAGGGGGCCTCAGGCCAGGGCGGGCAGAGCCAGGCGGCCGAGATCATGTGCAAGATTCGCGAAGGGCGCTTCTCCCTTGACGGGGAGGCCTGGCAGGGCGTGTCTGAGGAAGCCAAGGAACTTGTCCGAGGTGAGAAGCCTGAGGTCACAGATTCTGGAAGGGGTGGGGGAGGCCATGGGGTCATTGTGTGTCAGGGATTGTCACTGGGTTAGGTGTTCTGGCTGGGGGACTGGTGGGAGAGGGAACCTGCACACGTGGGTCCTCTCCAAAGCTTGCCTGTCCGGCCTCTAGGGCTCCTGACCGTTGACCCGGCCAAGCGGCTGAAGCTCGAGGGGCTGCGAGGCAGCTCATGGCTGCAGGATGGCAGCGCGCGCTCCTCGCCCCCACTCCGGACGCCAGACGTGCTGGAGTCCTCCGGGCTTGCTGTGCGCTCTGGGCTCAACGCCACCTTCATGGTGAGGGGCGGGGCCTGGTGGTGGGCAGGTCATGAGGAGGCGGGGCCTCTGGGAGGTGGTGTACTCAGAGCCCAGAAAGGTGAGGTGAATCGCACGACCTGGCCCCTGGCCCGTTGGCGCCCTGACCCTTCGGGAGACCGGAGGCCAAGGACCTGTTGGCCTTGACCTAGTTGGGAGGCGGAGGGTTCAGGATGAGAGCCAAAGCTAGTAACTGGAAGTCGAGGCCAGGCTGGGTGGTGGGAACTCACCCCCTCCCTTCCAACAGGCGTTCAACCGGGGCAAGCGCGAGGGTTTCTTCTTGAAGAGTGTGGAGAATGCGCCGCTGGCAAAGCGGCGGAAACAAAAGCTTCGGAGTGCAGCCACCTCCCGCCGTGTCTCTCCCGTGCCGGCCGCCCCGGGCCGGGCCTCCGCCGCCAAAGGAACCCCGCGACGAGCCAATGGTCCGCTGACCCCTTCCTAGCCCCGCCACTGTGACCCACCTTCCCCACTAGGGGCTGTGACCTGGGAGTCGGGCTCACTGCCCCCAGGTCTCCACTGTCAGCCTGGCCCCATACACCAGGGATTGCCCTTCCTTCCCTCTCCCCCTACTCCACTCCCAGACAGAGCAGAAGTATTTTTATAAGAAGAGAATTTTTTACGTCTTATCAGATAGAGATGCAGGAAGGGAAGGGGACTTGCTGGGGAATGGAGTGTGGGGGGTTTCTCTGCCAAGACACTGCCTCATCTGGCTGGAAGCATTTCTCCCAGGGGGCTGTTCCAGCAGAGAAGGGCTTCTCCCCCATTTCTAAGCACTGAATTGCCACAGGGAGAAACTGGGATCTCTCCCCTGCCCCCTCCTGAGGCCCTGCTTTTGGGAGGGGGCTCCCCCCCAAGCTGTCACTTTACGGACTGTTTGTGCAATTATGTCCACCAAAGACCTGTGTTGGGGGGATTGAGGGAGAGGCCCTGGGGGCCTCTGAAGCATTTCTGCCTCACTTTATGTCACCTGCTTCTCCCCTATGGGGGCTAAGGAAGGAAGTAGGTGACTCCCTAAAAGGGGAGGCCCTCTTCTCACCCACTCCCTCCCCTTTGGCACAGCTGCTCCTGGCTGGGGGCAGGGTCTTGGGGGTCTGAGCCGGGTAGCCACAGTCACTGCCTCAGCCCATTTGGGCTGTGCCTTTGACTTTAAAATAAAAGTCCACCCAGTGCTGTGCGTGGCATCTGTCTGTGGAGGGTTGGGGTGCGGGCGGTGGGGTAGGCCTGGGGCCTCAGGAGGAACAGGGCAGACCCTTCTGGGTAAGGTGATACTCTTTGTATTTGGTTTTTGACTTGAGCAGTAGGAGGGCCAAACAATCATCTCGGATGCCTATCTGGACAGCTGTGCCATGTATCATTTTGGATTCTCTTGGTTGAGAGTGATAGAACACCCAGCCTAAACTTGCTTCAGCAGAACAGACTTTTCAGACTCTTGGAACTACACATTCCAGGTGGAGCTTCAGGCAAGGCCTGATCCAGACACAAACACATGATCAGGATTCAGTTCCCTGGTCTTGCCTTTTCATTCTGCTGTTTTGGGGGGGGTGTTGCAGTAAAGAGAATTCTCCTTTTGACTGGGTACTGAAGTACGGAGATAGAGTCTTGGTTTTAGCATTCCCTATGGAAATCCTGAAATGTATTCCAATTGGATCCACACAGATTATGTGCCCACCCTGAACCACTGTGGCCCGGGATTATGAGCTGCCCTCTGGAAGCCCACTGGGTGGAGAGCAGGAGAAAGGGTTGGCCCCCAGGGAGAGGTCAGTTAGACATTGCTTGGTGCCTGTCAGTGAGGGGAGCAGCCCATACTCACTCTGGCCCTCACTGTGATCAGATGGTGGGCCCTCGGGAGAGTGTGAGCTCCTCCCCCTCCCCCCCACTATGATCCCCCCATTGTGGCCATAGGGCAGCTGTGGCCTGAGCACCTTTGTGAGTACCCCAGGTCAGGCTATTTGTCAAAATAGTGCAGATGTCCTGAGAGTCCCACCCCAGGCCTGCCTGGACACCACTCTGGGCTGCCTCCAGCCTCTCCCTGTGGAGTCATCTCATGGTGGATCTTCCCCTCCTGTCCTGATGTTTGCCTCTTAGAGGAGGTGACAGCTGGAGGCCTGGGGATCTGAGCCTAGAGTCGCTGAAGTCAGGGCAAAGCCAGGCAGGCTTGGTGGGTGGGTGAGGCCCCATGGCTGTGGGTCGGGCAGTTGGGTGGTACAGGGACACCCAACTGTATCTCATCCTACGTGTCTGAGAGAGGAGGAAGGGACCCAGGAGAAGGCCCCCAGGAGGAGGGGGGAAGGGGAAAGCATCCCTAATTCTGATTCCGGTTTTACTGACTGTGATTTGAACAAGTCACCTAATAGCCCCAGACTTCCCCATTTGTCAAAAGGGGTTGTGTGCCTGTTAGGATGAACTAGCAAATGAACAGACATGAGAGTGTCTGTATTCACAGAGGTGTTCCAATGTGCAGGGACTGTCCTGAACACTCTCCACGGGTTATATCATTGACTCCTCACAACTAGCTTCTGAGAAAAGCATCATCTTCATTTAAGAGATGAGTAAACAGCCTCAGTGAAGGTCAGCACCTTGCTCAAGGTCACTCAGCATTTGAGCCCAGCAGTCTGCTTTGAAACATCCCTCCAGTGTAGGGGTGCTGTGGTAAGGATGGGCTTTAATTTTACCCCAATGCTGGATCTTTGGATTGTTTGAAATTTGTTTCTATTATAAGTGATGCTGAGACAAACAAGTTTGTACATAAATACGTGCATTTAAAAATTAGCTTTATTGAGATATAATTAACATATCACGTTATTCACCTAGTTAAGAGTACAATTCAACAATTTTTAGTATATTCAGAGTTGTGCCACCATCCCTGCAATCTAATTTTAGAGCAGCATTTTCACCCCCAAAAGAAACTCTATACCCACTGGCCAGCAAGGGCCTCATTTCCCCCAACTCTCCAGCCCTAGGCAACCACTCATCCAAGCCTTGTCTCTGTAGATTTGCCTACATACTTTGACACACCCTTTGCAATATACTTTCAAATAACCCCACATAAATATTGTACTGGCATACAGTCTCTGAAGCAGGATATGAAAATGTCTGAGTGCATTACGTACTCACCAGCACCAAGTATTATCAATTAAAAACCTTTGCTAATTTGATGGGTTAAAAAATAGTCTCTCTATCTTCAATTTCCTCACCCTTCATCCCATGTAACTCACAGCCACTGGAAGAAAGAGTTCTTAGCCTCATTTCTTGGGTGAAGGAACTGGGGCTCAGAGGATGGGGGTAAGTAACCCTGACGAAGGAGCCAGTTGGGGTGGAAAGGGGCTGGGCCTCAGAGGAATGAGCCAGCCATTCTTTGAATCCCACCTCTGCCCTGTGTGGGAGCTTGCAGAGGAGACAGATGTGACTTGGGCTATAGGCTGGGTAGCTTGTGAACCAGCAGAGTGGATGGGGAGAGGGTGACTACAGGCAGGAAGGCAGGGAGGCCAGAGGCAAGTGAGCTGGGCTTGCACTCTGGCAGCTTGTTTCTATCCTTCTGACCAGCCCAGGTTTCCAGGGAGGCTGTCTCTGAGCTGGGAGGGCTCACCCTTCTGCACTGGGCTTCTGACTTCATTCTTAAAATGGCATCAGAGAGCAGGCTTAGGCTCCTGGCTGTTAAAATGCTGATGTCCCTGAGAGGGTCTGACAGCCCTTAAACGTTCACCTCCCTCCACTCACTGTTAACACTAAGTACTGTTGAAATTGATGTTAGGTGCAGGCTTTTAGGCTGTGCCATGGGCAACCACCATTTGACTCTAGGCAAGCTGCCCCTCCCTAACATTCCTTGGGGCTCTTAACAAGAATATTCTACAGTAAAGTAGTAGGGCTGCAAACTGGCTGCCTGTGTCTAGCCTGCAAAACCTTGTGTTTGGGGGGTGTCAGCACATGTTTTAAAAAGAGAAAATGCATATGGAAGTCTGGATTTTAAAATTTTCATTGACCAATTGGAAGGGCTGGTAGCCCTGGGGCAGTCTTCCTGCCTGGCCTCCTCACCCAGAGCAGAATCATGTTGCCACCATAGAGAGGAGAGGACCTCTGCTTTCTAGTTTGCCACAGTCCCCACCACTCCTTATTGTCACTCCAGCACTGTCCCTTATCTCCCTGACCCCTCTAGGTATTTGAGTTTGCAATTTTGAGAATAGTGTCCTTCCACACTCCCTGCCACACAAAAATGGGGTTTGTGAGGTGTCAAACATGTTCCTTAAACCTTTTTTCTTGGTTTATTTAAAATTTAAATGCAGTTTATATTTGTGTAGAGGTATAAACTCATATAATTCAAAATTCAAAGGATACAAACAGAGCACATAGTGCAAAAAATTTCCTCCCACCGGTCCTGGCCATTAGCCACCAACCTTCAGTCATCAGCGGTGCCGGTGTTTCCAGTTCTTGTGTGACCCGTCAGGCATGCTGTATGTACCATCAAACCCATGCCATAATATGCACATATGATTGGAAAACACCTTCATTGAGTGTCAATTTTAGAAAAAAAAATCAGAAAATCAAAAAGGAAAAAACAAAGAATCATCGGTATCATTATTCTCCATAGGTAATCTGCATGTGTTAACTTTTAGAGGCATTCACTTCCAGATTTTCCTTTATTCATAGAGATTTTGAAGGCAAATGGCATCAAAATGTGAATAAGCTATTATCGCCTGTCTGAGACTCAGAAACAGATTGTGACTATGTATGTCAGTAATTATATTAAACAATTTTTTGTAGCCACATAATATCCCACTGTGTGGGGATATTATGCTTTATTTACACTGTTCTCTATTTTTGGCTACTAGGTCTGTTTTTGACTTCTTGCTATTTTAAATAGTGCTGCACTGAGCACCCTTGTACCTCTATCTTTGTTCACCTGTCCAAATATTTCCTTAGGATACATTTCCTAGAAATGAATTAATGGCCTAAAGGATGTGCCCATGCATGCATATTTTAAAGGCTTTCGGTATACATGATCAAACCGCCCTTCAGAAAGATCCTATCATTTTATATGACTTGCAGCGGCATGGGTGAGATCCAAGATGCAATGTCCCCTTGAAAATGAAATGATGCATCTCACCAGCTGAGTGTGTCCTTGCGCTCCCGCCCGAGTTTCTCTTGGCAAAGCTCCTGGAGGTCGGGAGGCCTTTCTTCCCCTGCCTGGAGTCTGGCTGGATCTTGGTGCTGGGGGGTGTGTAGCTCATGAGTGGGATGGGAAGCCCTCCCTCTCTGTGTCTGGCTGGGCTGGGCATCTGTATGGCGAAGGTGGAGTCCCGAGGGAGTTGGCCAGCAGTGAGAGCAGACGTGGTGTGGCTGGGACATCTGGGAGCCGAGTGGCTCTGTGATTGTGACCAGAGTCTTGCCAATGGGTTTCAGCCTGGGCAAGTTCACTATGGATTCAATGTGACCAAAGAAATGATAGTAGAATGTTCTTGGGGTGAAAGGGTTTATACCCAACTTTATTTCCACGGTGGCAGGTCATTCACTAAAATCTCATCCACTCAGAGCGAGTCTGCATGCTGCAAGTCCGTCTCTGCCTCTGGGCCTCTGTTCTCAGCCCTGCCATCACTCCAGCCTCTGCTCTGTTCTCCTGCAACCTTGCAGCCGTGCCACCGTATCACACAGAGTGCTGGGCAGGGCTCTTTATATAGAGTCAATAACGACCTATTGCCCACACGTGTAGTGAGCTAGCCAACCAGGGCCCGGTGAGAATCCTGGCCACAGGAACTTCCATTTTATCCACAACAGTCCACTGGGGCTTGGGCCTCTGTTGCCTCCTGAGTGAAGTGGGGATAGAACAGTAGCCACCTTAGAAAGTTGGAGGGTGTCCAGGAGGCCCCTGCAAGGTGCTTGGCATGCTGTGAGCCCTCCACAAAGGGCAGCTTAAATTAAAAAAAAAGAACCCAGGGAAAAATCAGGACTGGCCCAGGCATGCTGGTGACAGGCACCCTTGTCTAGGCAAGACAGCACGGGCGCTCTTCCCACTGTCTGCCTCTTGGCACCCTCCTGCCTGGCAGCCCTCTGGGGGGGCCCCTGTGGGGAAGTTGGGCTTCCTATGGCCAGGATCCTCACTGAACTTAAACCACCTGATGATGTAACTGGCCTGTTGCTAGGCTACTGCTTCCACACCTTTAGGCAATAAGCTATTATTGTGCTATATAGAGAGCCAGGCCCAGTGCTCTGGGCAGAGGCAGAGATGCTAGTGTTCGACCTACCGCCGGGAGAACAAGACGGGTAATAAACCCTTTCACCCCAAAGAACATTTTGCTGTCAATTTCTTTGGTCGCATTGAATCCATAGCGAACTTGCCTGGGGCTGAAACCCATTGGCAAGACAGCCCCCCTCCAGCTCTAGCTTCCCTGGGGGATGAAGAGCAGACGGGCACCTCTCCCTGGCTACCCTCACACAAATGTGAGCCGGGCTCTCAGCTTTCCCGACTTGAAGTGGCATCAGCTGCTCGAGAACAAACAAACCAGCTGGGAGTGGGTGGTGGTGGGAACACGCCCTCGTGGGTGTGAGTACATGAACGTGTGTGCACGTGAATAAATATGTATGTGAGCATGAGGATGTGTGAGTGTGCCGATGTGTGAGCACTGAGAGTGTGAATGTGCAAGCGTGTCACACGTGTGGGTGTGTAGGTGAACGTGCTGCAGGTCATGAATGTGTTTGAGTGAGTTTGTGTAAGAGCGTGTGTATGAGTGCATGTGAGCAAAGCAGGTGTGGTGTGTGTGTTTGATTGAGTATACGTAGTGACAACATGCATGTATGACCCCAGCCACCAGGCCCAGATTCCTGCCTATACATATTAACAACAAGGATTTGTGGGATCAGTCCATGACCAGGGTGGATGGACTCTTGGCCAGCCACCTTTCTTGAGGCTGCAGGCATGATCTACAAGTGGAAGCAGGTCTCAGAGCCCAGCATCTGGGAGCCTCACCGCTCAAGTACAAAGCCTGGCTCCACCAGTTCTTAGCTGGGTCACCTTGGGCAAATTACTGAACCGCTCTGTGCTTTAGTAACTCTATCCGTGAAATGGAGACAATTATCTTGGTTACAGCATAGAATTTTTGTGAGGATTAGATGGGGTAAAACATTCGGAGCACTTGGAACACCAATCAGGTGTTACTAATGCTGGTGAGGGAGCAGAGGAGGGTGGGGAAGCAGCAGAGGGCAGAAGGGTCCCCAGGGTGTGGTGCGGAGATCGCTGCCATCCAAGCCACTGACTCAGGCTGACTCCCACAGGTCGGTGCACACCTGTGTGTGAGGCTCAGTCTTGCACCACATCTTTGTTGAAAGAAAACTCTTGCTTCCTTGCTTAAAGGGTCCATGGAGTCCAGACAACTATTCCTTTCAGATTTTTGAAACCTCAAAGGTAAGGACTTTTCAGTAGGAAAAGCGAGGAGGCCAATTTCCATAAGGTGCATCTCCCCATAGCACCTGCATTTGGGAGCTGCCCTGCTGGTGCTAGGGAAGGTGGGTGGGTGGTACTCAGCTGGCTGTGTGGGTCTGCCTTGGGTGTTCAGGCAGCAGCCAGCGGCCACCAGGCCAGGGCCTCTGGGGCCCCCTGCTTTCCACCTGCTCCCCTCTTGGGCCCTCTACTCCTTCTGACTCTCCCTGGGGCCTGGGGGACAGTCATGCTCAGAGAGACTCTGGGATGCCTGAAACCGCCTGTTAAGTGATAGCCAGGGTGCCACGTCTCCTGGGAGGGGGTGCAGGTGGGTTCCTCTATGTCCAGCTGAATCAGAGTTTCCAGATGGCATCTGGGAATCTGCCTCTGTAATAAGCTTCCCTGATGCATGTGTAGTGTTTAAAGCCACGGATTTCATCAACTCCCTCATCAACCTTGGGGAGACTGAGGCACACAGAACGGAAGGGACTTGTTCATAGTCACAGAGCTGCAGAATGACAATCAGTCTCCTGATGCCCCCAGCTTGAGTATTCCTTCTCACAGGGCTGTGCTTTCCAAAATGTGGAATTTTCCATAGGGCTACAGATCCAATTTTATGGTAGGAGCTTTCAGAAACCAGTATTCTTTGCCAGGAATTCAGGCCTTTACCACTTACCAGAAGGAGGGTATTCTGTGGACTAAGGGGTGTCCTCCATGCCCCCTCTCCCTACCTAAATCCTCTGCATGTTACTTTCTTGCCCAGTGGGGGCCGACAGATGCATGGCAGGGCCTGCTTGCTGGCAGATGTCCCTGCAAACCTGTCACAAAGCAGCTTGCTAGAAGAACGCTGGACAGAGATGGGAGCAGGGAGAAGCTGCCTCTGAGCCCATGAGCCCAGGTGGGCACTGACTGACCAGTGGGGGAGCATTTCTTCCCCAAGGGAGTCCCCCATGCCAAGCTGCCTCTGCAGCTCAGAGCTCTTGCTCACAGGGGCTTCCATGTCCTGCCTCCCCTCCTGCTGAGGCTTGGAGGCTCACACTGGAATGCTCTTCTTCTCTGAGGGAGCCCTATCCAGGGGAGGCATCATTAGTTGTCTGTGGAAAGAGGAAATACTTTCTGTATATTTCCCTCAACAGCAACAAGAATAACAATGATGTCGATCTCATTTACTGAGTCTTAGGCACCAGGCCCTGCACTAACCCCTTGCATGCCATACAAATACAAGTCAGTACCACTATATCGCTGCTGTTAGACAAAAATAGTGATTGCTAATGTTGGGCACTTGCCTGGGCCAGCAGCCAGGCACTAGGCCAAGCCCTGTCCACAGAGGGTTTCATTTCATGACTAGGTTCTACATTATTATCTTCTGTACTGTCTCATTTTATGCATAAGGAGAATGATGTTCAGAGAGGTAAATTGTCCAAGATCACACAGTGGCATCCAGGGAACCAGGTCTCTCTACTCTAGACCCTAGACCTTTGATGACCATGTTACACTGTCTCACCGCTACCTCCCGCCTTTAAGCTCTCTCTCCCAGAATGGCATACCAGAAGTCTGCCATCTGCCGTCCTCTGCCGTAAGTTTTAGCTCTCTTTGCTCCTAAGGTCTGGTTCTCGCTTCAACTTGCAGAGCCTGGAGCACCATAAATGCTGGCTCTGGGCTTCCTTTATTGGAGGCAGACACGCCAGCTCAAAAAAGGCAGACATGTCAGCAGGCATTTCTGAAATAAGTCATGCCAGTCATCGCATGACATCGTAGTGTCCCTCATCTTAGCACGCTCTCCAGTCTGATAAGCTACCTGGTGCCACAGTGTGAAGACTGTGCCTCAGAGAGACTGAAAGCAGGGTTCTAGAGTAAATTGTTTCAAGGAGAAAAGCAAACAACATGAACAAAACATGGACAAGGGGAAACAAACTCTGAAAACTCAGGAGACGAAGACCCTGAGATCCCAGTAGACCACCAGCTGAGCATTAGTCTAGTCAGCTGCTCTTTTAAATTCTGACTTAGCAGTAGAATATGGTAGTGGGCTTGTTAAGGTGAACACCACAAACCAGTGTTGCCTTGGGGGCGTAGAACGGGCTGAGAATACCTGACACAGACTCTTTTTTTGGTGCTATAACCACTGCTCGTGGGCTTGCATCATTTTCATTTTGTGGGCGCCACCCCCACTCCTCTGCCCCTAGAAACCAAGTAAGAAATTAGTTTGAGACTCTTTTCCTTTTTGTTCAGCTCTCAAGAAAGTGTGTCCAAGGCTGCTATTTGCCCACTCAGTCACACCTGTCTTCCTTAGCAATAGAAAGCCTACAGTGTTGGGTGTGTCAATGGGCTTTTTATATCACATTTCTTAGCCTTTCAGCAAGAGATCAATAGATAGAAGCAAGAG
Source organism: Smutsia gigantea (assembly GCA_032199065.1). Lineage (NCBI taxonomy): Eukaryota > Metazoa > Chordata > Mammalia > Pholidota > Manidae > Smutsia > Smutsia gigantea. The sequence goes on along the minus strand of JAVSCE010001542.1, from coordinate 220,750 downwards.
TCTGTGGGTGAGGCTTCTGGGAAATCTCTTTAAAGGAGGCTGTCTCAGTAGGGAGGCATGCCCATTCACCTTTGCCCCTTTCTACTCCCTGCTGCCTGGGAAATGGATGTGATGTCTGGAACTGAAGTAACTATTTTGGGATCATGAGGTGACGACTTCAAGGACAGGAGCTGAGCCTCATGTTAATGATGGTAGAGAGCAGGAGAGGGGAGCCTGGGTTGTTGATGGCTGTGGAGCTGTTGTGTTTACTCTAGACTGGCTGTCTCTAGACTTGCTTTTATATGAGAGAAAAAATTTAATCTTTACCTTATTCTAGCCATTGTTATTTTAGTCTTTGTTACTTGTAGCTAGGGGCAATTCTTTTTTTTAAGTTTATTTTGATATCATTAATCTCCAATTAAATGAGCAATATTATGGTGATTACACTACCCCCTTCATCAGGTCCCCCCCACCAACCCCATTACAGCCACTGTCCATCAGCATAGTGAGATACTATAGAGTCACTACTTGTCTTCTCTGGGTTGTACAGCCCTCCCCGTGCCCCCCTAACATTACATCTGCTAATCGTAATGCCAGCTAGGGGCAATTCTTAACTGATACCAAAGGATTTGAGCATAACAGGTGCATCCTTCCCACGTGTATTCACGAGTAAAGAGGAGTTTGATGGGGAGATAGCAGGGTGTCCCTGAGGTGTTCATAGCAGGAGGTAGAGCCTTCTGTTTGTAGGCTGGGGGCCTTGTGTTGGCCTGGCCCTCTTTGCAGGAATGCAGCACATGGTGGTTTCATCTCTTAGAAATGGACGAGGAAAATGAAAGTGTTTGGCACAGGAGTGCCCAGTGAGAGGAAGGGGAGGCAGGAATGGTGGAGGGGAGAGAGAGGGCTAGAGGTTAGGGTTAGAGACCTGCAGAGCTGTTTCCTCTGGGCTTAGACAGCATCCTTTCCTGGCCCACGTGACAAAGGACAACACAGCTGTGGGGTGGGCACAGGGCATTGCATGTCTGCCCCAACCCCAGCCTGACCCTGATTCTCTAGGATGGGCAGCTTGGAAGCACCAGGGGCAGTCCTGATGGCTGGGGATGTGGGCGGGACTGCTTTCTTGGAGGCAGGTCAGCAGAAGCAGGGGACACAGATAGGAGGAGGCCAGAGTCAAGACTAGTTTGTACCTGAGCACAAGTAAAACACCCCAGAGGGCGTGAGATGGGCTGAGACCCTGTGGGTGTGCAGCTGGGCACTAAGGAACTTGGCAATTTGGACGTGGGTGTGGATGAGACCTTATTTGTAGTCCCAGACAGCTGAGCGTGTTACACAGGGAGTCAGAATCTGATGAACTTAATTAACATCATAAATCCCATGGGCTCCCAATGCAGGGGGTCTTCTCATCACCTGGTGGGGACTCATCCCTTCACAGAGCCAGTCTCAGCACCTGCTCCATAAACATCCTTGAAGTTCACAGTCCTCTTTGCTGTCTTGGAGCTTGTACCAGATTTTCTCACTCTGTTCAATATTTGCTTATTTAGTAAGCAATTTAGCCACATGGATTTAAAGATATATACACCTTTTTTTTTTTAAAGCAAAACTTTCTACTTCAGTCCAAGCAGTTCTGTCTAGCCTACTGTTTGCCAAAGGACTCCATTCTCAGAAAACTTTCCTTTGTCAACTGGTGCTTGTAATAAAGATCTGAAACACGCAGCAAAGATCAGAAGTGAAAACGCCAGCATTTCTGTGGGTTAGGAAGCATAGTTTCTCATCTGAGCTAGGTGGTGAGATATTTTAACCCACATTTTACAGCCTGAAAATCAGAAGTGAGGTCTTAAGATGATGTGGCCAGTAACTGGTGGAGAATTTAGGGTTCTTTTTATGTTGTCCACCACCCTCCAAACTCTTAGCATCAAAGCCAAATGGGCTCATTATTAGCCAAAATATTTGTTTAACAGAATAAATAAAAATTCTAGCTAATGTATGAGCATCACCTCTGAGCCTGGCCCAGTCAGTGCCAGGTGCCTGCCATCCGTGATTTCATTCAGCATGTACAGCCGACTTAGCATCCTTTCCCCCCACCAACACCTTAAAAACTCCCAATTTTCTTGCAGTATCCACCCTGTCCCTCCATAGCCCGGGCTCACTCTAGGTCACACCTTGGCTAAAGTCACTGGAATGCACAGAGGGCACACTCCCCTCTTCCCAGCAGCTGGGACAAGGAAACACATAGCCCACCGTTTCTCCTCCCTATAGTCCCTAGACGTTATGTCAGTTAAGGAAAAGTCCTGAATGGGCAGATGTGTGTGGCTGGCAGAGAAAGCAGGCTCAGAGAAGGCAGAGCTTCCAAGAAAGCCTGGCCCAGCTGTGGGATGGGATGTGGGCACTGGCTGGCAGAGAGGCCCAGGCCCCACTCTTGGATGGCTGATCACCAGGGTGGGCTGTGCCCCTTCCACCATGCCCAGCTGTCCTCAGGTGCCATGAGCAGGTCTGGGGAAGGTGTTGGGGCTTCCAAGGGGCTGAGGTCTTCATTTACCAGCCATTGGTGGGTGCTGCAGAGGGCAGGGCAAGGATGGGAGAGTGGCCTGCGTCACTGCAAGGAGGAGGAATATTCGGGGGCGGCCATGGAGCCTGGGGCACTCTGCTTTGCTGGCCTCACTGGAGCTGAGGGGGTGAAGGACAGAGGCCTCCAGGGAGGAGGCAGAGGCTCAGCCACTTCACACCCCAGGTCTGCGTTTGGCTCAGAGAGGCCTCAGAAATTCCTGCCATTGGAGAGTGCCTCAGGGTTGGGAGAACAGGCTGGCTGCCACTGCTCCCAGCGCGAGGTGGACCTCAGTGTCTTCAGCTGGAAAGTGGTAGGGCACTGGCTTAAATGAGCATTTTGTAAACCATGATCCACGGAGCTCAAGGTATTTGCAAATGTAATAGATGCTTTGTAGAAACATTTTATAATCAGCTGTCTGCTTTGCTGCCTCTTGGAATCCTAAGGCCCGTTAGTATATCAGAGGGTCTGAGAAGTCCTGCGTCACAATGCCTGTTTGACTCAGGCCTTCCTACCGCAAGCCCAGGCACACCTATGGAGTACCAGGGTTCTCCGGAATGCAGTTTGGGAAACCACACTGGATGAGGCCCACTCTGAGGATGGACATTCTCTTGGGTACAGGCCAGGTTTGTCACAGGAAGTGATCTATGAGCTGGAAAGTCAATTCATTAATTTGCAGGAAACCCATATTTGCCTGTGTAATCGATTGATGGCAGCAGTTTGCCCAAGACAGTCCCCTGTTGGCAGGGAATTGAATGTGGAGGCCAGCAATGGCTTGCAAGTTGACTGGGGGAGCCCCGGGAGAAGAAAGGGGGTGGGTGTTCTCTGTAAAGTCCATTTCTTCCCAGCCAGGCAGTGGCTAAACAAACTCTTTATGGCAAGATTTTCCTACGTCTTTCTTCACATGGCACCCTCTAGGAGGCTCAACGCAATAAAAGCACCAACTAGATGCTAAGCACCTCCCGGGTGTCACCTGCTTTAAGCCTGTGGTGCGTCTCACGGGAGCCCCCTACCACATGAGAAAATCGAGGACAGGGAGGTTTCATCTTGTGCAGCATGGGTCGGGGCTGGAGCCAAGCCGGGTCTGTTGGATCCCAGGCCTGTGTGCACCCCCATCACGTGCCACTTAGGTCCTGGCTAGTCCTCCTTGCTCCTCCACATAAGCCTGGGAAACTAGCCTTTCCTCTAGAAGCAGCCGCTACTGTTGTACTTGGTTGGATTTTCTTTCAGGGGGGAGACTGTGGTCTCTGACGTCTCAGTCCTCTGTGGTTCCTGCCAGTCACTGGATGATGGAGGGGAGTTCCGTGGGACAGAGGACCCTGAATCTCAGCTTTTCTTTTCATAAGTTTTTAATGAAATATAATTCACATGCCAATTAAAGTCACCCTTTTGGAATGTGTGATTATGTGGTTTCACTGGCATAATGCTTTCATAGTTTGCCTAGGTTGTATCAGTACTTCATCCCTCTTTATGGCTGGATAATACGCCATTGTATGGATCTACTGCATTCTGTGTATCTGTTCATCAACTGATGGACATATGGATTGTTTCCACCTTTTGGCTATTATGAGCAATGCATCTGTGAATATTATTGTACAAGTTTTTGGGTGATATATGTTTTCAGTTCTCTTGGGATACACCTACGAGTGGAATTTTTGGGTCATGTGGTAATTCTATGTTTAATAACTTTTTAAGGAACTGTCAAATGATTTTCTACAGCAGCTGTACCATTTTACATTCCCTACCAGCAGTGGATTTCTCCACATCCTTGTCAACACTTGTTATTGTCCATCTCTTTGATTATAGCCACCTTTGTGGGTGTGGAGTGGTATCTCATTGTGGTTTTGATTTGCATTTCTCTGATGAGTAGTGGTGTTGAACATCTTTTCATCTGCCTTTGGCCATCTGTATGTCTTCTTTGGAAAAATGTCTATTGAGTCTTCTGCCCATTTTTTTAACTGGGTTGTTAGCTGTTTTTGATATTATATTGTATAAGTTTTTACGTATTTCAGATATTATCTTCTTATTAGATATATAATGCAAATATCTTTTCCCATTCATGAGGTTACCTTTTTACTTTGTTTCTTTCGCTGTGCAGAAGCTTTGGAATAATCCCTGGTTGGCGATATTTTGTACATGTTGTCACATGTAGCTGCTGGGAGAATTGAACTGTGTGTAGGACTCCCTTGGGAGAGGACGACTGGGAGCTCACAATGGTTTCTCCTCGACTCTGCCCTATACACCTTTATCGTTTGCTGATTTTAATCTGTATCTTTTTTTTCTGTACTAGAGCATAGTTGTGAGTATAGCGGTTTTTCTGTGTCCTGTGAGTCCTTCTAGCAAATCATCAAACCTGTGGGTGGTCCTGCAGACCTCTGACATAAGCGCCATTCCTTTTTATCTGCTCATCGATAAGATTCACCCCCTTCCATATGTGCTGACCTTTCCCACACAGAATCTAGCTCTACCATATGCCCCTCCCTAGTCTTTGGAGGCGGCCCACTCAAGCAGTTGGCTTTGGGGTAAATCTTGTCCCTGCCACAGGCCAGGGACTCTGTCAATTTAAATCCCAAATTTGCTGAGCTGGTTTAGTAATCCAGGAAAGGGAAAACAAACGGGCAAGAGAAAATCCACTTTATTCCAGCTGCTTCTGAGGCCTGGCATTCCATAAAACTTTGCCCCTTGAGGCTGGCTACTGGTCTTCACGTCCACAAGCCTGAGCTCTGTCTTAGCTCAGCGTCCTGCCTGTGTCGTGGAATTTGAGCTCCTGGACAATCCTTGACTTGTCCTGAGATGAAACCCATCCCCTATATGTGTTTTTTTCCTCCTGAATTCTTCCCTGTCCCAGACTTTATCAGCTGGGGCACACCCTTCCATATTGGCAGTCATTGCAATAAAAGCCGGTGACATCCTACACAGACTTAAGGCTGGTGGGTGGCTAGAAACGCCATCTTTCTGCCTGGTAGCCGGGGCCCTGAATGCCAGTCTCTTTTAGGGTTCTCAAGGTGCTTCTTGGTCATCGTGCTGAGAGGTAGAGGCCCGGGTGGTGAGCACTGAGTATCCCCCTCCTCCAAATGAGGGTCACAGCTGATTAGTAGACGGTGGCAGCTTCTGGAGTGTCAGACTTCTGGACTGCTGACTGTAGGGTTTCTGGCAGCCACTCTGAGTTGCCCTCCTGTCCCCAGGCAGATGCGCAGGCTGCCCTCCTGGAGCTCAGGCCAGTCCAAGGACGGGCCGAGAGCAGCACCGGGACTTCCACTGGGCAGGGCTGGTCCTGGGCAACTGGGCCCGGGCTGCCAGACTCCCAGTTTGCATCCAGGCTAGTCACTGCCTCTTTCTGGGGTGGAGGGAATGTGGGACCAGGCAGCCCACCAAGACTTTATGAGGGGAGGGGTGGGAATCCGCTCTCCTGTGGCTGAGTCCCTCCTGCCCCCCAAACTACTCACCCACCGGCCCTCTCTCTCTGTTTGCTAACCAGTCCTTCCACCTACGGACCCTTCCTCCAGCTCTTGGCCTATTAAACTCCTGCTGACCCTTCAAGAGTCTGCTGAGGTACTGCCTCCTCCGAGAAGCCTTCCCCCTTCCAGGCTGCCTCGGTGTCCCCCTCTCTGTTCTTACCTCCCCCTTTTCTGGCTCATTCCATGCAGTTTCCATTTATTTTATTTCTCCTTCCACCCCCTTTTCCAGTTGATGTTCTCTTGTTGCATTTTTTATGTCCTCATCAAGCCTCCTCAGACCCATCAGGAATGAGGTGGGGGCAGCTGCTGGCTTGACAAACCACCTCATGCCCATGTCCTCGGACTGGCCAGGCTCCACCTGTTCCCGGCCTCTGCAGGCTTGAGGAGCAGGCGACCAGCAGCCTAAGAAACACGAACTTCTCAGGCTGCTACTGTAAAATAATTGTCCACAAAGATGTCTTTTACGGGGGCGTCAGGCTCTAGTTCTGAAACAGAACCGGCACCTGAGCTTGGGTCACAGGTATTGCACACCTGGAATTGGCCAAGAGGAAGTTCTGGCCGGAGGGCCAGGCTGGGGTGAGGCAAGTGGTGTCCAGGCCGGGCAACTTGAGGAGGCCCTCACCTTGGGAATGCCAGGGCCCTGCTCCACAGGGGCCTCACTGACATTGGGGCCTCACTCCTGCCCAGGCTCTGCTTATCTCAGGTAGACGGTGGTGAGATATCGCTTCCCTTCAAGGCAGGTGCTTGTTACTTGTTTTTGAGTAACGCCCCTTGTGGACACTCTGACCCAGACCAGTTCCTTTTACTTAGGCACACCACCTTGGTGGCAAATCTTCCCACCTTCCAATCTTTCTACCTCCCAAGAGCAACTGTTTGACACACACACACCTCCACAAAACAAATACAATTAGACGGGCTTAATGAATTTTACTCCATGCATTCATTTGACACATATTTATCTGGTGTGCTCTCTATGCTGGGTGGGGCACTGTCCCATGTGTTGAGGATGTAGCGGGGGACAAAAAAGGGAAGATTCTTCCCTCAGGGAGCTTACATTTTAGTGGAGGAGACAGACTATGTACAAAGTTAAGAGGTAAACAACACAGCAGGGGAGACAGTAGTAAAGTGATAACATCAGGGAAGGCTGTTGGGGGTGTTGGACGTGGGGCTAAAATTTTAGGAAGGCCTGAACATGTGAAGGAAATGAGGAGTAAGCCATGCAGACACAGGGAGGAGCATTCTAGGAAGAGATGACTGTGGCTACAGAAAGCTGGGATGGAGGTGGCTGGCACATTGCTGGCAGCAGGGGGCAGGTGTGGCTGGAGTGGCAGAGATGGGGGTGGTGGTGGGGGCAAGAAGCTACCTTGGACTTCTGGATCTTTGCAAGGACTTTGGCTTTGACTCTGAGTGTGATACTGGCCCTTGGAGGGTTTAGAGCAGAGCAGGTCATGTCAGGAGGCTCTTGCAGTCCTCTGGTGAGAGGTGACAGTGGCCAGGACCAGGTGGTAGGGGCAAGGGGATGGGAAATGACAGGTTTTGATGGCAGAGGTGATTTGGATGGATTGGCTGAGTGGTTGGATGTGGGGTGCAGGAGAGGAACTGAGATTGATTGGTTGGTTGATTTATTGGGGTAAAATTCACCAACTGCAAAATTAACCATTTTAAAGCCCACAATTCAATGACCTTTAATACATTCACAATGTTGTGCAATGAAATCTATCTAGTTCCAAAACATGTTTATCACTCCACAAGGAAAGTCCTGCATGCATTAACCAACTGCTCCCATTCTCCCTCCCCTCAGTCTCTGATAACCATGAATCTATCTTTTGTCCCCATGGATTCACCTGTTCTGAATGTTTCATAGAAATGGAAGCAATATGTTCTCTTTTGTGGCTTATTTCACTGAGTATAATGTCTTCAAGGCTCATCCATTTTGTAGTAGGTGTCACAGTTTTCTTCCTTTTCAAGGCTGAGTAGTATTCCATTAGAAGGCTAGGCCGCATTTTGTCTATCCGTTCATCTGTTGATGGACATTTGGGTTACTTCTACATTTTGGCATTTGTGAATAGTGCTGCTATGAAGATTTATGTACAAGTTTGGTTTGAACATCTGTTTTTGATTCTCTTGGGTATATACCTAGGAGTGGAATTGTTGGGTCATATGGTATCTCTCTGCAACTTTCTGAGGAACTGCCAACCTGTTTCCCATGCTGGCCGCACCATTTTGCATTCCCACCAGCAACGTATGAGGGGTCTAGTTTCTCCACATCCTCGTCAGCACTTGTTATTGTCTGTGTAGTCATAGCCACCCTAATGGGTGTGAAGTGGCATCTTGTTGTGGCCTTGATTTCCCTGGCGACTAATGATGTCTGACTGCCTTTCATGTCCCTGTGGGCCATTTGCAGGGCCAAGGCTTTGGCCTGAGTAACCCTGAGTTGTCAGTTAATGAGATGTGGGAGGTGGTGGGAGAGAAACTCACTCAGTTTGGCATGTTGAGTGTGATGTACTTGCCTGACTCCCCCGCTCCCCTACCGCCCCAGTGGAGATGGGGAACTGACAGTTGGCTGTGAGTCAGGGTCCAGAGGGATGTCTGGGCTGAGATGTAAATTTAGATGGCATCAGCATATGGCAACATTTAAACCCACTAGGTGCAAGGACTGCTGAACACACCCACAGCAGAGGCTGGGCTGTGAGTAAGCAGATTGAAAGGGCATGGCCAGTCAGGGGAAGTTTTGAAATTTAAGTTAAGAGATTGAAGAGCTGATGGGAATGCTGGAAAAGAGAGGAGAGACACTGCGGTGCCAGAGGAGGTGGAGACTTACCGGAAGGCCGTCCTTGAGCCCTACAGAGGGGCAGCTTCAGTAGCAGCCAGAACAGGTGCTTTCAGGACCAGGAGAGAAGGCTGAGGGCGAATATGCTGGTGGAAGTTGAGGAAGTTCTCTGGGAAGAGGAAGCAAGGCCACCAGCTGAAGGGAGGAGGAGGAGTGTTGAAGGTGAAAAGGTGCCCCCCACCTCCTCAGGGAGCGAGGCCTGCTCGCAGGCAGCACTGACGGCCCACTTGAGGTTGTCACAGGAATCTAGATTTAGAAAAGACACATTTGTCTTAAGCAGCATAGTCTCCAGAGACGCAGTTCTGCCCACTGTAAAGCCAACTGTTTACATTTGTAAAAGGAACACTTAAATTCCTCAGAAAAGCCACTATAACCCTATATCTCCTAGAAGGCCTTTGTGCTCCATCTACCTAACTCAGAGTTTCTAACCTGGGTCCATGAACCCCCTGGGATCCTCAGACATTTTCAAGAGTTATGAGTTCTTCATAAGCATTCTTAAATTGGGGGGTTTCATGTCAGTAATAACATAAACACTCAATTCTGGCCTACCTGGAGAACCGCATGTGAATGCACATTGCCATGTGGTTTCATGCTCGCTGTGTGTTTGTTTGTGTTTGTACCACCCTGAAGTATTAAATATCTCAGCTAACAGAACAAAACAGAGGCAGACTAGTGGGGGCTGATGTATTCAGGCAGTGGTTCCAATGGAGACCCAGGGCAGAAAATGGATGGAAACTGCCATGCTACCTCTGAGCCACTGAGGACCTAGTTTTAGCAAAATAACATCATCCTTTCTGTTAAAAATTAGCGCTGTTTGAATGTCACTGGTCATTTGTTTTGCCTGTGTTTAAACTATGTATGCATTTTGGCTTATAGTTCTGTAAGAACTGTAAGTCTAGCTTTTGTGTTTATCCATATAAAAAATAATTTGTTCAACAAGTGGTGCTGAGAAAACTGGATATCCACATGCAAAAGAATGAGGTTGGACCCTTACCTCACACCATATAAAAAAATTAACTCAAAATGGATCAAAGACCTAAACATAAGAGCTAAAACTATAAAATCCTTACAAGGAAACATAAGAGAAAAGCTTCATGCCATTGGATTTGGCAATGATTTCTTGGATGTGATGTCAAAAGCACAGACAACAAAAGGCAAAACAGATAACTTGGACTACGTCAAAATAAAAAATGTGCATCAAAGGACACTATCAACAGAGTGAAAAAGAAACTCATTGGATGGGAGAAAATACTTGCAAGCTGTATATCTGATAAAAGGTTAATATCCAGAATAAATAAAAAAAGTCCTGCAGCTCAGCAAAAAATAAGCAACCCAATTAAAAAATGGGCAAAGGACTTTAACAGATATTTCTGTGAAGAACATAAGCAAATGGATAATAAGCACATGAAAAGATGTTCAATATCACTAATTATCAGGAAAACGCAAATCAAAATAAAATTAGATGCCACTTCAAACCCATTTGAATGCCTATATTAAAAAAAAGGAAAATAATACGTGTGGGTGAGGATGTGGAGAAACTCAAGGGAATGGGGTGTGGGAACACCTGGAAACCTCCCTGCCTCCCCTCAGGTCAAAATCATCACTAGTAGCCATTGTTCATAGAGTATCTACTGCACACCTGTTTGAATCCTTATTGACAAGCTTGTGACGTATAGAAAATTACTAACCTATCTGAGCCTCAGTTCCTTCTGCTGTAAAATGTGCATGTTAATATTGATCCCGCAGAATGGTTGTGAGTTGGATTGTACCTAACATCAATTGGCGTTCAGCTATTGATTGTTTCTTTCCTTAATTCTGCCTCATTGCCTAGCATGTCAACTTATCTCTAATTTGTACCTTTGAATTGGCTGTGGGCTTGGCGACCATATCACCAAGCTCATTAAGTTGTAGGTTAAGAAGTTTAATTAGGCTCTGAGGACATTAGAAGGCTGTCATAAGGGTCAAGTTCCCAAGCCTCAGAGTGTGGACTCATGACGTCTTTTTGGTCCCTGGAGATATTCTTCTCTAGTTATGTGGGAGGTTTCTGTTTCCAGACTATGAGGTTGCCAGAGAGCACTTTTTCAAGTTCCAGGAAACTGTGGAATGGTTGTGTGACCTTCAGATCTGGGAGGGATGAGGCTACTGTCCTCTGGGCTGCTCAGACTCCAGCACGGTTAGCCTTGGGAGGAAAAGTAATGATCCAGGAAGCATTCTGAGGAAGAAAGCCAGGATAAAGAAGTCTCAGAAAACAGCACTCCATGAGACATGGATGCAGTGTGACTGTATCAGTCAGGTCTTTGCTGGGTTATGCTGAATAACAAGCACCACCAAAACTTAGTGGTTATAATAACAGGGTTTTGTTCTTGCTAATGGTACATGTTGCCTGTTGCTGAAGGATCAGCTCAGAAAGTGCTGTTTTGGAGGCAGAGGGAAAAGAGTGATGGTAGGATCATGACATGACTCTAATGTCTCTGCTTAGATGGACATACATCACTTCTGTTCATACTTTATTAGTCAAAGAAAGTCATATGATCAAGTCTGTCATTAGTGGAGTGGGGAGATACAATTCTCCTGCATAGACAGGTGGTGACTATTTGGTTGGCATAGAGTAGATGCTCAGTAATTGTTGAATGAATGAAAAAATGAATTCTCTGATCCTGGAAGGATTTAAGTAAAGGATGGATGCTCATTTGCAGTAGTTATCTATTAATGCATAAAAAATGGACAAACTTAGTAGCTTAATGCAACAATATGCATTTATTACCTCACATAGTTTCTGTGGGTCAGAAATTCAGTGGTTTAGCTGGATGGTTTAGGTTTGAGGTTTCTCATTATGTTGTAGCCAAGATGTTGGTGAGGGCTGCAGTTATCTATAGGCTTGACAAGGCTGGAAACTCTGCTTCCAAGATGGGTCACCAAAATATATGGTGAACTGGGGCTGGCTGTTGGCAGGAGGCCTCAGTTCCTCACCACATGGACTTATCCATGGTGTTGCTTGAATGTTCTTACAACATGGTGGCTGGATTCCTCCAGAGTGAAGGATTAAAGAGAGAGCAAGGCATAAAAGCATATGTTTTATGACTTATAATCAGAAGTCACACACCAAGGTTTCTACAATATCCTATCAGTTACACAGGTGGTAAGTGTGGGAGGTAGTGTGAACACTGGGAGGGGGATTGAATGGGGCCATCTATCATAGTCTGCCCTCTGGTTTACAATAACTCATGTCCTTCCCACATGTGAATATTCTTATCTTCTCCCAAGGTGCTCAAAAGTCTCATATTATAGCTCAAAGTCCAGAATCTTTATCAGGTAAATTAGGTACAGTGAAACTTCTTGGGTAAGTTTTCTCAATTATTACTTTTTGAGTACAGTTCCTCTTGATCTTAAGATATGTGAACTAAAGAGACAGTTATCTGTAACACCTTCCCCCCACCCCCCACACTACATATATGGTATGAGAAAAATAAGATAATCATTATGGACATTCCCAATTCAAAAAAAGGAGGCATTCAGGAGTCACTGGTCAACAGCAATTCTGAAATACATCAGAACTTCCAATGTTAGGAGTTAAAGATTTAAGGGCTGGAAACAATTCTCCATGGCTCTGCCCTAGGGGATCTTGGTTTTGCATTTTAAGTCATCTTTCTTTTTCCATGAAAAGTAGCTTATGTTAGCAGTTGATTTATTTTTTCAGTCTTCTTCCTGCCTGTAGAAGTTCAAACACTTCCTTTCATTTTGTACTGTCTCTGTTCAAGTTGGCAGTGTTTCTGCCAATACAATTCTCCTAAAACCTTTTTGGATTTCCTATGAATCTCATTAGAACTTAATCCATTGGAAAAATCTCTTTGAAATAAACTGTTCTCTACTTTGGGATTCTGCTGATCTGGCTGAGGGATAATTCCTTTAAGCTTTTTTAGAAGACTTATTAAGTAAATGGCTCTTTGAAGCACTCCTTCACATTTTCTGAGGACTTAATAAGATATTTTACAGTCACACCATCAGCACAATTTTTTGATAATATTTTCCTGGAATTTCCCTTGATTTTTCTATTTCTCCAGGAACTACTTCTTAATTTTAGCATCATTTGCCATCTAGAGAAGCTAGTGATTTCCAAAACCAGAAAGTCCTATTCCTTTGTGTTTATCAGAGCTTCTTTTAGCTTATTTCTCTCTTATCTCATTTTACTAAAGCAGGAAAGAAGAAATGGGGTGGAACCTTAAATACTGTGCTTGGAAATCTCCTTAGCTAAATCACCTAGCTCATTAAGTACATTTTCTATTTTCCACATTCCACATCCACCACAGGTGCAGTTAAACTTTCTGACACTATATAACAAGAATATTCTTTCCTCTGGTTTCCCATCACATCTTTCTCATTTTCCTTTAAGGACTCAACACAGCATCCTCCAAGGCGCCTGGCTGGATAATAGAATGGCTATAGGTTGGTGGCTCCTTTGTGCCCAATTTCCCCACCTTCCTCTAAAATGCAAGCCTACTTCCTACTCAGGGCATTTGAATTTTCTTTTCTCTTTATTTATACTGCTCTTCTTCCAGCGAGCATAATGACTTGCTCTCTTGCTTAATTCAGATTGCCACTTAAAGGTTACCCCTTTAGAGAGGCTGTCTGTGACTACTGTATGTATATAAAATAGCATCCCCATTCTCTCGTTATACCTTTACACTGCTTTATTTTTCCTCACAGCATTTTAAACCACCTGGCTTTATATTATGCATCTATTTGTTTATAATCTGTCACCCCACTACAGTGCAAGCTCAAGTGGAAAGGGACCTTGTCTATTTTCTTCACTGTTAAAACCCTAGTGCCTAGAACAAAGCTTGGCATGTTGTAGGTACCCAACAAATACTTGTGGAATGAATGAATGAAGGGGCCTCTGCAGAGGTAGATGAGGCTCATACTGGGGTTCAGAAACCAGTTCTTTTAAGGCCAGTCTGAGGAAGAGGTTCATTCAAAGTAACAGGCAGCAGGGAGCCAAAAAGCAGGTTCTAAAACAAGTTGGTTGATGGCAGGTTTCAGACTTAAGACATGGTCTGCTCTGCCAAATATGGCTTTTTGTTTTCCTGGAAGAGCTGAAACCTTAAGTGGATCAAGGGATATGAGCCTTTTCCTGAAGTGGGGAGCCAGGGGGTATTTCCTTTTTCAAAATATCACACTGGTGCCCATTTGATTCATGGCTCAGCCTAAACCGGGTTCATATATAAGAAGAACTTTCTGAGGTAAGGGTTGGTCAGAAGGTTAGAGATGGACTCCAAGCACCAAGCTTTTTCAGTCCCACTAGGGCTGAGGACATAGGTTGGGACTACAGAATATATGGGAGATGGAAATGGTTGTGGTTGATGTTTCAAGAGCTTATGTGGGGAGGGGTCAGTGGAGGCAAAGAGCGCAGAGGCCTCAAAGCAGACATTAAGCCCTGGTTAGAGACCCAACTCTGCAGAATGTGACCTGAGCTGATGAAAGGCTATTTATAGTTTTTATTGATTTCACTCAATGTGAATATTCATACACCTTGCTGTGGTAATATTAATACATTTGATTGCAGGGTGCCGCCCTAAGCCTACTGGGGATGTTACATAATACACAGTGTATGTACCACATTACCTTTCTAAAATTTGAAGAAACCTGATTTCTGCAGTACATCTGGCCTCAGGACTTTTGAAGAAAGGTCTGTGGATTTATAAAAACACTAACCTCTCAGGATACTGTAGGAGGACATGGGAAATATCAAGAGCCAAGCACAGATACAGGGAAAGACTATACAGGGAGATAGTCAGGCTGAGAGGTGACAGAGAGAAATATGAAATCAGTCTCAGGAAGAATCTGGGAGGTTAATGGCTCCAGAAACAAGGAATTATTTCTCAGTGAATAAATGATTTCCTTTGAAAGCCAAGGAGAAAAGACCTGGTGCTTTCTTGGAATTGCCAATTTCTACCCAGTTGCAGCTCTAAGTCAGGCCTGCTAGATCTCTGGCTTTTGAGGGATTCGGGATGCGGCGAGACTGTCTCTAAGAATTGGTGTAGTAGGTCAGATGGTGCTGTCCTCTGAAAGGGAAGCTGATTTGTGTAGATATATGCTCTCATTTCTCTTGGGTATGTGTCTAATAGTGGAATTGCTGGGTTATATGGTAACTCTGTGTTTAACCTTTTGAGGAACTTCTTGAAGTAGCTGCACCTTTTTACATTTCCATCAGCAACATTTGAATGTTCCAGTTTCTCCACATCTTGTCAACACTTGTTATTGTCTGTCTTTTTGATTATAGCCATCATAGTGGGTGTTAAGTGGTATCTCATGGTGATTTTATTAGCATTTCCCTAATGACTAATGATGTTGAGTATCTTTCCATATGTTAGTTGGTTATTTTATATCTTTGGAGATATAATGATGTTGAGTATCTTTCCACATGTTAGTTGGTTATTTTATATCTTTGGAGAAAGGTACATTTCTACATTTGCCCATTTTTCAGTTGGGGTTACTTGTCATTTTATTATTAAGTTATAAGAGTTCTTTATATATTTTGGATACCAGCCCTTTATCAGATATACGATCTGCAAACATTTTCTCCCACTATGTGGAGTGTCTTTTTACTTGCTTCCTGGTGTCCTTTGAAACACAAAAGTTTTAAATTTTGATGTCTAATGTATCTATTTTTTCTTTTGATGCTTGTACTTTTGTGTCATATCTAAGAAATCATTGCCTAATTTGCCTAATCCAAGGTCATGACGATTTATGCCTATGTTTTCTCTAAGAGTTTGATAGTTTTAGCTCTTACATTTAGGTCTGTGATCCTCTTTGAGTAAATTTTTTTCTCTGATGTGAGGTTATTCTTTTGCATGTGGATATCCAGTTGTCCCAGCACCATTGTTGACAAGACTACTCTTTCCACATTGAATGGTATTGACACACACTTGCTGGCAATCAGTTGACCATAAATGTGAGGATTTATTTATGGACTCTCAACTGTCTCTCATTGCTCTCTATGTCTATCTTAATGCCAGTACCACACTGTCTGATTACTGTTACTTTGTAGTGAGTTTTGAAAATGGGTAGTTGTGAATCCTGCAAGTTTTTCTTCTTTCTAAAGATTATTTTGGCTATTCTGGGTCCCTTGAGTTTACATATGGATTTTAGAATCAACTTATTGATTCTTGCAAACTTACCAGCTAAAATTTTGTTAGAGACTGTGTTAAACCTGTAGATCAATTGGGGGAGTATAGCCATCTTACCAACATTAAGTGTTCCAATCCATGAATATGGTTGTCTTTCTAGTTATTTAAGTCTTCTTTAATTTCTTTCAACAATATTTTACAGTTTTCAGAGTATGAATTTTGAACCTTCTTTGCTAAATTTATTATGAAGTATTCTATTCTTGATGCAATTATAAATAGAGTTGTTCTTTAAATTTCATTTTTGGAATATTCATTGCAAATGTACAAAAATACTATTGATTTTTATATATGATCATATATCCTGCAAATTTGCTGAACTCATTTATCAGTTCTAATAGTTTTTTATTAGTGAATTTCTGAGGATATTTTTATTTACAAGATCATGTCACTCTCAAATAGAAATAGTTTCATTTCTTTCTTTCCAGTATAGATACCTTTTATTTCATTTTCTTGCCTAATTGCCCTGGCTAGAACTCCAATATAACAGAAGTAGTGAAAACAAACATCCTTATCTTGTTCCTGATCTCAGGGGTAAAGCATCCAGTCTTTCACCAATTAGTACAATGTTAGCTGTGGGATTTTCATAGAGTTTCTAGGTTGAGAGAACTCCCCTTTATTCCTTGTTTATTGAATGTTTGCATCATGAAGGATGTTGAATTTTGTCAATGGCTTTTTCTGCATCTATTTAGATGATCATGTGGTTTTCCTCCTTTATTTTACTACTAGGATGTATCACATTAATTGATTTTTGTATGTTAAAACAACATTGCATTCCTGGGCCAAATCTTACTTGGGCATGGTGTATAATACTTTCCATGTGTTGTTGGATTTGGTTTGCTGGTATTTTGTCAAGAACTTTTGTATTCGTATTCATACGAGATATTGATGTGTAGTTTTCTTTTCTTGCGATGTTTTTGTATGGTTTTGGTATTAGGGTAATACTGGCCTAGAGGATGAGTTTGTAAGTATTTCCTCCTGTTCTGGAAGAACTGGTGGAATTCATTAATGAAGTCATATGAGTCTGGACTTTGAGGATAGTTTTCTGGTTACTAATTCAATCTCTTTACTTGTTACAGGTGTATTTAGACTTTCTATTTCTTGTAGAGTCAGTTTTGGTAAAGTTTTTGGAGTGCATTACAGTCTTTGATCACTGATAACTCCTTTCTTCTTGAAACTCTTTCCTCTCGAGTTTCATGACACACTCTTAATAGCCATGTGACTCGGGACAAGTCATTTAGTCTCCCTGGACTGAGGGTGATCCTAGGGTCTTATCATTGGTTTCTTGTGAGGATCAGATGAGATGGCCCCTGGGAAGTGGGGGGCATGGTGCCTGGCACTTGGGCAGCTTGTGTCGTCGTCCCTGCTCTCCTCTGGTCTTCCTTCAGCTCTCTGACCACCCACCCTCAGTCTTAGCAGGTATACTTTAGGGGAGTGGTTCTCTACTGGGGTGGATTTGCCCCAGGGGACATTTGGCAATGTCTGGAGACATTTTTGGCTGTTACAACTGGGGGTATGCTACTGGCAACTGGTGGAGAGAGACCAGGGCTGCTAAGTGTCCTGCAGTGCCCAGAAAAGCCTCCCACAGCAAAGAATTATCTGGCCCCAAATGGTAAGAGTGGTGAAGTTTCTATGGAAACAGGTCCATATGGTCATTGTGAAAAGAGTTAAAAGTATAGGTTAAAAAGAAAAGAACAGAAAGAAGGATCCTCTGTAAGCTGCCACATTGAAAGAACTCAGGAAAGAATCGTTTTTTAAAAATAGGAATGTTTGTATAGTAAAAATGTTCTGGCTCTTTTGAATTTTCCCCCAGATATGCTGTCTACCTGGTTCTGTACCATAATGTGTTTAGTGCCATTTCAGTGCCCAGCAAGTCTTGGCTGGGCTGCAGGAAATGCCCAATATCCATGGCGTGGTCCTCAGAAGGCGGGCTTAGTCAGATGAGGGTGGGACTTACAAAACCTTATTCTCTGGGTGACGGGATGCCTTCCCACTGAACTCTGTGCATGCCTGCAAGTGTGCGCACAAGTGTGTTCCCATATTGCCATAGAGCCGAAAGATGCGTATACTAGAGACTCTATAACCATGTTAATTATGGGAAAGGATAAAACTTGGCTTAATTTTGATATATTTATTGGGGTGGAAGTCTTTGATTACACAGTGGGGGATTCCAAGGAATTTTTCTGGGGTGGAGGGCTTCCCAGACTGCATGTGGATTTCTTCCGGCTGATCACACCTACCACTAGTCCCCTCTGTGCCATCACATTTTGAACTTATGTGCCTTTCTTATAAAGCTCCTTGTCTCCTGTGCCCAGGTGAGACATGGGGCTCAGGTGACATCTCTGAGGGAAGGCCAGGGTCCTCCTTGGAGAGGTAGCAGATATCAGATTCAGGCCTGCATGTGAAAAATCAAACTCAGTTGTCTTGCTGCATAGCAAACGAACCATCAGCCTTGGCCTGGTGAACAGCTGGACAGGTGCTCAATATTTTACTTCTCACCCTTTTACAGTGTGGAGACTCTCAGAGGCTGGACCTTGGCCCAGCATCCGGCCCTGCTCCCCGTTTCCAGATGAGGCCCAGAGAAGTGGTGACTCTCCCAGCGGTGCTCAGCTGGGGCAGAGCCTGGGCTCCGATCCCCAGCCAGCAGCCGTCCCTGTCCCCTCCTTGCCCTTCAGGAGGTCTGGGTTAGCCTGTCTGAGTCCCATGGGAGCCTGGGGGTCCCTGAACTTTGATATGAGGTCATGATGTTGAAATCAGCAGGGAATTTCAAAACAGGCATTTTCCAAAGCTACAGAAGAGACATTTTTGGGGATAGGCCAGGAGGGGGGGCTGCTGATGTAGCCCCTCTTTTCAGAGGAAGAAGCATCACCCAGCCTGAAGAAGGGAACTGCAAGCCAATGAACCCCACTGAGTCTCTCTCTGTCTCTCTGTCTCTCTGTCTCTCTCTCGCTGGGGACAAGCACATGTGGTCTTGTATGTGCTGTGCATTTGACCTTCTTCCCTTTGTCAGCTTCAAACCTTCCCGGATGCACCATGAGACCCACAGGACACATTTTGATGCCCATGTCACCACCTCCACCCTGCCCGAAGGGGACGGAACACTGATCGCAAAGGGCGATCCTGAGGTGGGGGCCCCGCTGTTTTCTAGGAGCTAAGCTTGCCATCTGCTGAGCAGAAACCCCACTTAACAACAGGAGGGGCAGAAGGCCACAGTTCAGAAACTTGGCCTCTGGCTCTTCAAAAGGTGACTTTGAACTGCTGCATTTGTTCTTGACAAGGTCGGGGCAGCTGAGCTTTGCTGTAACAAATGATTCCACTGTGCGGCATGCTGTCAGGAGCAGTGGGGGATAAAAGGTTCCTTCTCAATGGCTCCCCTTCAAATTTTTTCTTTTTATTATGAACGATTTCCCGCATACACACCAGTGGGGAAGTAGTTGTACAATAAGGTGCCATATGCACCCCCCAACCTAGATTTGCTAGTTAGCAAGGTTTTGCCACATTTACTTCATCTGCTCCTCTCCTCTTTCTCTTTTTCTTTTTTTCTGTTGAAGTATTTAAAATAAATCTCAGTCATAATGTGCCTTCACTTCTATGTATTTCTCTGAACACACACACACACACACACACACACACATACACACATTTTCTTACATAACCACAAAGCCATGATCACACCTAAATAACAACCCCTTGGGATCATCTAATAGCCAGTCCATAATCAGATTTCCCCCTTTGCCTCAAAAGTGTCTTTTTATTTCACGGTTGGTGTGGTGGTATCTGGATCTGGAAAAAGCCCATGTGCCTCTTAAGGCCTTTCCCATCTAGGACTGACCCTTTCCCTCCTCTCTTTTAATATAATGTCACGGACTTATTGTAGAAGCTGAGTCCTTTCTCTGGGGGACTGGTCCATATTCTGGACTCCTCCACTGATGACCTCTTCCCCATGCTTTCTGGAAATGGATGCTAGCATTGGAGGTTCGATCAGAATTAGGTCCCACTTTTTTTCTTACATACGCACTCCTTCCTGGGTTTCCTGCCGCACAGCAGGAGGCACACATGGTCAGCTTGTCCCTCTTTCACTGACTTAGAAATGACCTGTAGGGCCCGGTGGTGGGTCCCAGTCACGGGTCCCAGTCTGCCCCACCCCAGTGAGGTTCCTCATGGTCAGCTAGTCTCCACAGATGTTCCCCCAGTGAACCACGTCTCCCAGTATCCATGCCCTCATGTAGTCCCCACGTCTTGAGTCTTGCTGGCTCTGTGACCTGCTTTCTACCTGAGAAGGTGGTGAGAGTGACACTGTGATACCGAGGTCATGAGAGCACAGCTTCCCCCTTAGTCTTTCAGAATACTTATTCTGGGGGAAGCCCGCTGCCATGCAAGAAGCTGACTACCCGGAGCCTGCCATTCTGGGAGGAAGCCCAGGCTAGCTGCGGAGAGGTCACACGGCCGGAGAGCGATTCCCCGCCAGTCCGCACTGTTCTTGTCATCTCCGCTGAGGCACGGTTCCTGACAATGGTGGATGGAGGGGATGACGAGGTGACTCCAGCCTCAGCTCCGTCTGACCCCAGCTGTCTGAGACCCCAAGTGGGGTCTTCCCAGCCGAGCCTGCCCAGTCTGTGAGACACCAGTGGGGAGGCTTGTTATTGACCGAACACTCGTCAACTTTCCCTCTAAATGTTTCATCCGTCAGTGATCATGGCCTGAATGAATTATTTTATTAGAAGTTCCAAAACGGTGCTTTTCTAATTCTGTCATTGTCCCACATTTATTCTCAGGAATTCTTTCTGTCAGCAACTAGGGGTTCTTGGTGATCCTGAAGTAGGGACCCTCCACAAAAGACAGAAAGTGTGGGGTTCTTTCCCCTTCATGGGCCGCCCCCTTTGAGATGATCTGGCCCTTCTTGGATTCATGGCTCAGATGGAGGCCGGAGACAGAAGCAGCCTGAGAAGGTGAGCAGGGGACTTGGTTTCCAAGGAAACCACAGGTGATCATCAGGTCCTCTGGGTATCATTTCTTTGTCCTGCTAAAAGCTGGATGCTGTCACCTTCTAAGCCAGCCCAGATGCCTGAGCAGGCACTGAAATGGGCCCCAAGGGCAGGAGACAAGGGGCTTGGAGAGCATATGGGAGTGGCTGCTCCCTTCCCTAGGCCCCGGCTTCCTCTCTTGAGGCCTCCCCTTCCTCTCACCGGCACATCTCCTACACCCAAACCTCCTTAGGCCATGAGGAAAGGTGTCTTTCCTGAAGTTCCGAGGGACAGGATGTCTGCTCTGAGTCTGTCCTGGGCCTTCGTCTGTGAGGATTCGATTCTGATGGCCCTGCTGGCCCCCCAGGGGGAGGGGTGGAACGTCTGTGTTCTGAGGGATGAGCCTGTGCCCTCCGATGAGACACAGCGATGTGAGGCGGCCAGGGCGCAAGATCTGCCTGGGGCTGTCAAGAGCCACCACCTAACAAGCACTTATTTCCTACCAGACACAACACGAGCTTAGAGCTGCAGGCACAGAATCTCATAGATCCTCCCCAGAGCTCCCCGAAGTGGGCACTGTCTTCACCTGCATTTTACAGGTGTAGGAATGGAGGCCCAGCAAGGTTGGGTGCTTGTCTAAGGTCATCCAGAGCTGTTTACCTGTAGAACTGGTCCCAGGTGGTCTGCCCTTGCCAAGGTCCCCTTCCTGGGAGATGTTCTGGTGATGGGTACCACCTTGTTGTTGTATGCACCACCAGCCGTGTGCATCTGACTTTCAGTTGGCCCATAATGTGTATAGAGGGTCTGTTTGTGTCATACCCCGGGGTGGTGGCCGAGTTCCTGCTGTGGCTGAGACAGACACCAGCGTGCCGGGGCCGGAGGCTGAGGGCACTGAGTTCTGACGGCTGCAGACCTGGCCTGCCGCACATTCAACTAAGTGCTGGGCAATGAGCAGGGCCTGAGTCTGACATTTCCTCCGTGTAGGGCAGAGGTCATTTGTTCTAGAATAATCCAACAGCATCCAGTTCAGCAGATCTATGGTGGACACGTCCCTGAACACAAGGTCCCCCTCTACAGAAAGAATAGCTGAACACACATGGCATTTCACTGGGGGTGTTGCAGGGGACATCACCATCCATACGTCCCAGCTCTCTGGTTAGGAGGGCAGGGGTCCGGGGCAGCTCCACGAGGTTCTAGTCCTGTGCAGTGGTTCTCAGTGGGCCCGGTCACCTCTGCCCCATGGACTGCCGAGGACTGCTTATGCAGGTTCCTGGGGGGCTCTGACGCTCCCGCAGACTTCCCAGTCCCATCCTCATTCCCAATGGGAGATGAATGTCTCTGGCAGCCGGAAGTCTGCCACCGCATTGGCGGTCCTCTGCTGCAGAAGCCTGGCCCGTGAGTGGCCTTGCAGTGCGGGTGGGAGCCGCTTTCACCTGTCGCCACTTCTCTGCCGATGAACTTCTTGGAGGGGCTGGGGCACCGGGAGCCTGCCTCTGTGAGTCTCACTTTGTCATGTAAAATGGGTACAATGATTCCTCTCAGGACAGGGCCCATGTGAACAGTGAAGAACTGTATTTCAAAAACTTAAGTTGGTGTCCGCTCTCACAGGGCTTTATTTACATCCACTTCGGTCTGCTCCAGGGTGGGAGGGAATGTGGCCCCAGCATCAGTGGGTTCTCCTCTCCAGACCCTGCCGCAGGGACCTTGCGCAATTCGAAGCGGTGGGGATCAGTCTCTGGTCCACATGGTCACCACAGAGATGCCACTTGCTGTGTCCTGCAGTCTCCTGGAATCCTGTGGCTTCCATTGCCCCTTGGGGTCAGGGTCCAGCTGCTCTATGGACAGCACGCCATCCCCAGCTCTGGGGATCCTTGCTTTCCTCCACCTCCAGGACGCCCAGCTTAATCTCCCCCTGTGTTTGGCTGTTTACAGAAAGGGACTGGGGGAAACTTCAGCTTTGGCTCAGTCACAATGGCCTCCCAGAGGCAAGAGAGCTAATGCCTGGCTTCTGTCCAGGATTCGGGAGCCGGAAATGTAGAACAAACACAGCTGACTGTCTAGTGGCCCTGCCTCGTGGGGCGGTGTGGGAGCCACTCTCCTCTTCTTCAGGGACTCGTCCTGTCCCCGCCACCCCAGGGCAGGGAACTCACTGATGGCCTCCTGTGAATCTGCATCAGCTCTGGGTGCTTTTGCCTGGGCTATTTTGTCTCGTCCCCCAATAACCTTGACCGAGAGAGGGGCCTTTATCATGCCCATTTCCCAGGTGAGGAAGCCAAGGCTTGGGGCCTTTTGCTCATTCAAGGTCATATAGCTTGTTTGCTAAATTGAACCAGGGTTTACATTATGGTCTTGGAACTCTGTACTCTTTCACCCTGACTCAAGGAAACCTTAGCATCACTGATTAATTAAGATCTTAGACTATAATTTGATCACAAAAGTAATACATACTTAAATAGAGACTTTAGAGAATACAGAGAAAATGAAAACCACAAGTCACTGTCCCCCCATCTGGTATATTCTTAGACCAGTTGTTCTCAACCTGGAGCAGGCGTTAACATTGCCCAGAAGGCTTGTGAAAAGCAGATCTCCTAGGCCCACCTTCAGGGTGTCTGATTCAGTGGATCTGGAAAGGGGCCAAGAATATGCATTTAATGGGTTCCCAAGTGATGCTGTGTTGCTCCTCCAAGGACCCCATTTTGGGACACTGCTCTAGATCAGAGTCTCTCAACTTCAGCGCTATTAACATTTGGGATGATCATTCTCTGAAGTGGGGGCTGTCCTGTGCACCGTAGGGTAACTAGCAGCGTCCCTGGTCCCTACCCACTAGATGCCAATAGCGCCCCACTCCAACAGGACAACCCAAAATGTCTCCAGACATTGCCAGATGTCCCCTGGGGGCAAAATTGTCCCCAGTGAGACCCCTGTTCTATTCCTGTTTCCTATGTCTGTTTCTATTCACACAGAGAGATACCCCCAGCATACACAAACAGATACACACGCTCACAGTCACACACATATTTCCTTTTCCTCTAGAACAATGTCAAACTATAAATATGGTTTTATAACTTGCTCTTTTTTAGCTAACAAAACATTGCCAATTAACTCAGCAATCAGCTTTGCTGGCAGCAAAGAGACATGGCTTTCTGTACAGACGATGCCAAAGCACCACCTGGAGCCCAGCACGTGCTCTGGGTCAGGACGATGGCAGTGGACAGAGGCTTTCAGATCTTCAGCCTCATTCTGGGGAAGGTGCTGGAAACTCTGACCTGGGGGACGAGTTAGGGCTGGGTTTCAGTGTCTTACAAAGCTGTCTGTCTTCCCAAAGCCCCAGGTATAGCTTGTAAGAAAATGAACCACCTGACAGCGTGGTAGTGAGCTATGATGGCAGTGGTCAAGGATACTGGCCTCTCACCTTCTTCCATCCTCAGTGGGTTTCAGAGATGGACCAAGAGACCGGGAGCTTGCAGACTGGGAGTGAGGGATCCTGGCTGCCCCCTTTTGCCTGGAAGTCTCCAGGCTGTGAATGCATCAGGCCATGGTTGCTATTGTCCGGCCCGCAGGCCAGCTGCTTGCCACGCAGCTGTGATGAAGGCCTGTGAGGTGGTTCATGGGACTTGTTATGGGATTTTGGCTTTTGCTGACCCTGGTTATCCCTGAGGTCCTTCTGTCTGCCAGCCTCATGACTTCACTGGCCCCCAAACCAGGAATCAGCCACTGCCCACTGCCACTGTCGGGGGCCTGCTCATGGGGCTGCTGGTCGGCCCGGGTGACTGCTGGTGGCTGGGAGATGCTGGTTGGGCAGGAAGGTCAGGAAGGAACCCTGGGAAGGTGAGAGGTTCCATGACAGCTTCCTCTCCCAACAGGCACTCCCCCTCTTTGCACCCTGCTGTGTGGCTGCCAAAGGGTTTGGGTAGAACTGACCTAGCTCCCAGCTCCAGGAGTGGGCCCTGATTGGTCTAAACCAATCCATGTTGTCCCATCCCTCATTCCATGGGGATCTTACTTGGTTTAGAGAAGGATGCTTCTTTATTCCCAGGAGTATGCTGGAGCTGGTTAGAACTGGCTCATGAGACTATCGTGTGCATCTCTTTCCAACTGTGTTGTCAGGTTGGTAGCTTGTAATCAGCCATGGTGGGAGTATTTACACCACAAAAATTGGCAAATGCTACAAATCAGGGTCTTGCCCACCCCCAGAGCTGGCTTACCAGCATGCCACTGACTCCCCGCCCACCCCTAATTGCGATCAAGGAGCCAGGCAGCCCCCGCTGCTGCTGGTGTCCACCCTATGGCCATAGGAGGGGCTGGTGGTAGGACAAAGCTAACGTTTTGGAAGACAGATGGACAAAGAGGAAGAGCATAGCTTTTGATGACATTGTCTGATCACACCTCACCTCTGGACTTTTTGGTTACCTTTTCCCATTTTCCTGAGAGCATCTTAAATGATACAGCTTGGCAGCTGGGATGGGAAATACCAGGTCAGGACTTGCAGCCCCCAGACCTCTGTGGAGCAGTGAGGACTTGTTTTTGTTAAACAGCAAACTTCCCCAGCCTGTGAGTGCTGCTGGGAGGTCGTTCCCCCAACTCCTGCCTCCTGGGGGGACTTTTGTCCTAGCCGGGTCAACTTCTGTGCCCCTGACTTTGGAGATGACCTTTGCCTCTGCTGGTCAGTTCCTGGACTCCTCAGTGCAAAACTGGGAGGATGGCAGAGTGTGGAGGAGAGGGTGGGAACTTCCTTGGTGCGCTGGAGTGGAGAGTCAAGGGAGGGGATGAGAGACAGAGAGACATAGAGACAGAGACAGAGAAATGACAGGGCCAAGCCAGGGACACCAACAGACCATGAGAGAACAGGAGAGGAGATGTCACACAGTGTAATTGAGGTTCCTTTGTCATTTTCTGAGAACTCTTAGTTGAGGATATTTTAGCACAGCTTCTGGAATAGAAGTCTGTCCCTGCATAGACACTGGACTGGACTTACCTCTGGCTCCACTGAACCAGTTTTTTTCTCCCCAGGAAATCTCCCAACCCTATTCATGTACTTTGGTCTCTTTTTTACCAAAGAATATGGAGCAAAGCAGAATATAGTGACCTTGGAAAAATGGAGGAAACAACCCAATTTTAGGAACATTTCTGGAAGGAATGGAGAACCCATTTTATGTACCGTATCTCTGGGCAGTCAGCACCTTGGACAAAGCCAGAAGCTCATCCAATCAGCCTTCAGCAGCTGTTTGAGCCCTCAGGGGCTGTTTTTGGTCTTTAAACAAAACAAAACAAAACAAAACAAAACAAACCTCTGCAGTCTGGCTCCTCGCCTACTGAGCTGCAGAGGCAGCTTTCTCAAAGGTCACAGGCCCCCTCCCACAGCCCACGTGGGCCTTTGCTTGCTCTCCTGTCCACAGCCCCTTGGCAGCGCCTGCCAGCATTCCTCCCAGAGGCTCCCCTGGGACACGTCTGTCTCTCCCCTCGGAGACCCCTGTTCTGCCCTTGGCTCTCCTGTCTTCTACAGGTGCGCTGCCCCCCCCCTCCAAAACAAACTAAGACAGATGGCCACTCACTGCGGGGCTGGTAGAGATTTGGGAGCCTGCGGAGCAGGGGGCTGAAGGGAGGGAGGGTGGCCCTGGAGAGGGCCAGGCACAGCTCAGCGCTAGCTGACCTGGCCATGTGGGAATGAGGAGGCTCCGCACAGCCAGAGCAGCAGCGCCTACCTTGTAAGGATACTGGTGAGGGTCAGTGACGGATGGCGCACACAGAACCTGACACACACAGGCTGCCTATAGACGGAGTGCCCTTCTCTGGGAAGCTTCTTGGTGCTTCTTCCACACTGATCTTGCCATCCTCTGAAGGGCTGTGACAGCTGTTATGTCCCTCATGTGGTCCTGATCACACAGTTCTTGAGTGACACGGTATTGGTTGGTTATTGCCACCACAGGGTGACATAACAAGTCAACTCCAGACTCATCGGCTTAGAACAACAATGATTTGCTCCATGAGTACTCTCACGGACTGGCTGGGTCTTGGCTGGTCTAGATAGACTGTGGCTTCTGGGGCAGCTCAGCCCCGGGCGCCTCGTGTCCTCCTCAGGCTACTGGGCTAGGTGGGGCGTGTGTCTCTATGTCAGAGGGTGAGCAGAACATATGAGGCTTTTGGGACCTGTCTGACTCTCACGTCTGTTCATATGCCATTGGCCAAAGCAAATTACATGGACCACTTCAAAGTCAAGGAGCAGAAAGTGCCCCCCACACACTGCTAGGCCACAGCAAGAGTGTGGGTGTGACACATAAGAGGTGGAATCAGGCTGATGCTTCAGTCCACCATATGGGAAGGGCATGGTCTGTTCTGGGTCAGTGCCTCTTTGCAGTGGCTGACTCACTGGGGCAGCTCCCTTTCTGAGTGGCCCCAGAACCCTGCTGGGAGCCATTGCTAAGGGAGAGGTTCCAGCAGCCCAAGCGAAATGTCTTAGCAAGTGGTTAGCTTCTGTGCAGTGGATGGGGAGGGAAGCGAAGGACTCACCTGGGTGGTTAGGGGCATGCAGTAGGTGCCTATTCAGTGTCCAGTGAAGAAACTTGTGTCCAGGAGTGGGGGAAGTAGATTTTCCCTGGGTGGAGGCAGGAAGGAGGGCCTGGGTACTTTGCTGTCCCTTCTTAAGGACTTGCCTATTGCTGCCCCAGAGCGTGGAAGCACCACACCAGTGAGCAGGTTAACAAAGGGAGTCTACATTTGGTCTTGAAATGTGTCTCTTTAGTGTTTTCTTTTTTTCTTGAGCAAGTAAGTTCCTTTTCAGCATTTCTTTTCATTCTGTTTTAGATGTATCCTCTTTATAAATAGTATGACTGAATCAAACCATTTACTGAGATATAATAATTATCTAGTGTAGTGTGCAAGTTGCACGGATCTTAGGCAGATGACCTGATCACATTTTATGCAGAGCTATACCACTGCAACCAACACCCAGATCGAGACATAGAACATTTCTTGCCCCCACCAACCCAGGAGGCTAAATCATGTCCCTCCCAGAGGTAACCATTATTTTGACTTCTATCACTTATGTATATTCCATTGTCTGTTCTTGAAGTTCACATAAATGGAATCCCATAATATGTGCTCTTTGATGTCTAGCTTTTTTCTCCTAATATGGTGTGAGGTTTAAATCCATATGATTGGAAGTAGGAGTAGTTTGATCTTTCCTTCCTTGCTCTGCAGTAGTCAAACTGTATGACTGACTATACCATTATTTATTCATTGTGCTATTGATGAATATTTGGGCTGTTTTTAGTTTTAGGCTATACTGAGCAATCCTGTGTGAGGAAAATGGAAGTTCCTATGGCCAGGATCCTCACCTGAACCTAAACTACTTGATGATGTAATTGGCCTGCTGCTAGGCTACTGCTTCCACACCTGTAGGCAATGAGCTATTTTTGACTGAGTCATTCTACAAAGAGCACCGCCCAGTGCTCTGGGCTGAGACAGAGACAGAGGAGGGTTACAGATCCGCAGACTGCTGGATGCAGATGTAATTCTAGTGCTTGACCTGCTACCGTGGGAATAAAGCCAGTAGTAAACTCTTTTACCCCAAAATGTTCCATTGTCATTCCTCAGTCTCAGTGAATCCATAGTGAACTTGTCCAGGTCTGAAAACCAGGCAAGAGACCCTGCTATGAATATTCTTATACATGCCTTTTGGTGGATGTAGGCACCATGGCTGGACCATGGGTAGGCAGGTATATCTTTAGCTTTAGTAGATACAGAGGGCCAAATGGTTTTCCAAAGTGGTTGTATGTAATGCAGGTTTTTCTCCTCTACCTCCTCCCACTCCTCCTCTTCCTCCTCTGCATCCTTCTACTTGTCTTTCCTTTTTTCTTCCTCCATTTGAACTTCAAAGTTAATAGGGGAATTTAGTCCATTCACATTTATTTTGACAGTTGATGTATTTGTTTTTTATTCTTTCCATCGTATTTTATGTTTACTGTTTGTATTAGTCACAACTAAGTTGAAGAAATAGGACTCTCCTAGCTTAAACAGAGAGATTTATACAAGGAACCAGGTGCCTACAAAGTTGGACTAGCTGGAGGGGCAGGCTTTGGGCTGAGCTTTCAGGAGTGACTGCCTGAGCGACACCACAGAACTGGCTGAGAAGGAGCTGCTATTTCTGACATGACCAGGAAGCTGGGGGCTCAGCTGCCACCCAGATGCTGGCTCAGGACCACCCCATTCCTGCTGGATGTGGGGGTCTGGGCATAGCTCCAAGGTGGCATTCCCTGGGCACGATTTGCCCCAGCAGACAATTCTCTGCCCTGTGGACCTCAGCCCCCTGACCACCACCCCTGTTTGCCTGAAAGCAGAAGCAGGGCTTGGCCCCACTTTTGCCCTCAGATCTTGCCCACGTGCAACTGCTTGATGGAAGCAAGATCTTGGGTAAAACTGAGCTTTGAGGGCTTTTGGGAAATGCATTTGTTTTTCACCTTCCAGCAGGCAGCAAGGTGCTCTGCAAGGTGTTGGGATGCTGTAGCTTTTAATGGCTTTGTTGTTTTGTTTTTCCTTTCTTCACTTTACTGGCTTGAACAGCTCCATTTTTATTCTGGTCTCCCCATCTTCTTTGCTGCTGATTTAGAAGTGCCACTGAGCTCCTGAATTCTACTAGTGGTTAACTTTCTGTTCTAAATAACCTTATTCAAACCTCTAATTCCCTTTCACCATATCCAAGCCAAGTATTAAAGATATCCTACCCCCTAATGTGTTACTTGTCCACTCTGCCCATGCCCACCGCCGCCCCCCCCCCAAAAAAAAGAGAACTCTGGAACATTTTACTTCTCCTCTCTGGATCCCTTGCTGCAGCCCCAACTCAACTCCTGACCTTTGCAGATGTCATTTTGGAATTTTAGTTCCATCCTTCGGCTATGTATTATTAAATTTTCTTTTATAGTATGTTTCCCAGGTTTGAATATTCCCTCCTTAATGACTATAGTCTGGTTCTCATGCACATTATCATCCACTGAAATGCAGCTCTACATAAGCTTGACACCCCACCGCTGTTACTCGAACTTTCTGTCTTCTGCTCTTTTAAGACTTTTCCGATTTGATTCTCAACCTGTCAGGGTGCTTCGGTCTGTTTTCCTTGTTACTCTTGTAGGAGCCTTTCTTTTCCTGGTGGACTGGCCACTTTCTTTCACCAGTTTGTAAATGGAGTCTCTCCCCTCTCACTTCCAGGAATGCAAATGAGAAGCTGCCTCACAGGCTGTCAGGGGCCTTTCTGTCTGAGGCAGGGAAGACTGAGTCTCTATATGACGAGCTCCAACCTCTCACCAGCCTGCAGGGGGGTGAGTAACCTTTATTTATCACTTCTACCTTTTCAAATCTCAAGATTTATGTCTCTCTTCTACTCTACTATTTCTTAAATTACCACATCTCTTTTTCTGCATTTTTCTCCTTCTAGAAACTTTATTATGCACAATTTGGGGTCCTGTATCTGATCTCGCACCCTCTCCTTACCTTTCCATTGTGTTTTCATGTCTTTGTGTTTTGGCTTTTTGCACTGGGCCAGCCCTTCCGTCCATCTTCTGGATTTTTTCTCAGAGGTCCTTTCCTTTTTTCACTTCCTCTGTTAAATTTTAGTTCTGGAAAGCATGTGCGTGGCTGTGTTTTGAGTTCCTGAAAGCCTTCTTTCTGTGTGCTGTGCACCCCCCCACAGTCCTCATCAGGAACATGGCGATTCCTCTGAGAGCAGAGGAAGCCCCAGTCTGGCTGGTGTAGGCATTTATCTTCGCTTGCCCAAAGGGTCAGCTCCCTTGGATCGATGGGGACCCAGCAGTGGAGACTTGCAGGTGGAATAAGGGTTGGTGGCAACCCACCCAGCCAAACTGGGGCTTTCACTGCGATTTGCTGATGAAGAGAGCAGAGAGCTGGGGCAAATGCTATATGGACACCAAGGACAGCATGACCTGTAACACCCACATCAGGCTGAGCAAGGAGATTCATGCAAAGGGCCGTGGAGAGCAATGAAAAGGGAGCTTTGCTAAGGGGAGGATTAGGGCCCAATCCAGGAAAGTCCTTTCTGAGGGAGGAGGAGCCAACTGGATGTGTGGTGACCAGAGGGGGATTTGTGGCAAGGACAGTGTTTGGTATCCTAAATTTGACTCATTTTCTTTTGGTACACAGCTAAACTATAGTTCCCAGCTTCCCCTACGGCTGGGTGTGAACATGTGACCTGATTTGGCCGATGGAATGTGAGCAGAAGGTACCGTGCTCAGTGATCTGGGAGGCCATGTTTTGAGAGTGGCGGAGCTATGTGTGTGATGGGAGGTTCTTCGTTTCTGAGTTACTGCCTCGAGGAGAGCTAACTGCACAGGAGGAGCACCCAGCCAGGAACACCCAGCTAGACTTTGCTCAAGCAAGAGATAAACTTTTGTTGTGTTAGCTATAGATATTTGGAGCTTGTTTGTTATAGCAGCTAGCCTATGCTGCCTGATACAGAAATATTTCTGGAAGCCCCCAGCATACTTTCTGCACAGCTCATCAGCCAGAACTGGGCTGGGGATGTTCTTCCCTGACTTGTTTGCAGGCAGGGTTGAAATATAAACAACATCAGGGTTCTGCCAGCAAAGAAGGTGGGAATTGATTGGAGTAGGGAACCACCAGTGTCTGCCATATTAGTGAGGCTAAACAGCTTTTTAGATATTTACTAATTTCACTTGTTTCATCAATTGCCTCTTTATGTCCTTTGCCTATTTTTCTGTCAAGTTTTTCTTTTTTTAATGAGTTGTAAGTTCTGATGTATTAGGGATTGTAATGCACATCTATCATTATTTTTGTCCACCCAGCATCTGAATCCCCTTCCTTCCTTTGAGATATTTCCTGATTTTTGCTATGGAAGTTAGAAACATCAGGGGCTTGCTTTCCAGTCTCCCCTGCAGCTAGGAGGATGGAGGCTCTGTCATTTAGATGCCCTTGCCTCAGAATGCAATTGGAAGTTAATGGTCAGAGTAGCAGGGACTGGGGAGACCTCATTCTGGAGAGGGAAGAAGCCATGGCAGCACCCAGTGCCCTGCCTGGAGGGCAGCTGTGGGGTCTCTGCTTGGCCAGTGGTGGCATGATTGCCACTGCTGTCTGGGAGGCCTTCAAGACTGGCTCTCCAGCCCTCCTGGAGTCGTTGCTGTACTCAATGTCCATCCCCTTTCTGCTTAAATCAGCTAAGGTTTCTGTTGCTTGGAACAACAAAACTGTGATATCACCCCTTTGTCTGTATTATCTCTGACAAATATTCCCCCCACCCCGTTGTCATTTGTCTTGCAACCTTATATGTACAACAGTTTTTCTGATAAAGAAGGTTCAGGTTCTTATGCAGCCAAATAGATCAACCATTTCCTTAATTGTTTCTGACTTCCAATAATCATGTTTAGAAAGGCCATCCATAATCCAAGATTATAAAGATGTTAACCCATATATTAAATTTAAAAATTGTAAGTTATTATTTCACTCAAACATTAAAATATTTGATGTTTAAATATATGCATAGTTTAAAAAGTCAAATACTACCACTAAAAAAATTAGTACTCTACCCCATTTCTCTGATGCCTGAGACCCCCACCCAGAGGCAACCACATTCAGCTTTTTAAAAAATAGATGTTTCCTGTTTTCTTAAATCTCCACTTCTAAGAGAAACAGTTTATGCTTTAATTCCTGGTTTTCAGTTTTAGATACTATCCCTTCACTTGCTACCATGGAAAATGAGGGTTTATTTTCTCACCATTCCTGCTTCTACTATGAGATGCTGCACAGCCCATTTAAGACCCATAGGCCCCTCCGCTGTCGTTGTGAACTGTGTGTTGACAGCACGGTGCCTTGGCCCACAGGTTCAGGCAGTCTGGGTTTTGCTGGCTGCATGCTCTTGGCATCGCTGAACATGTTCCTCTGTCCCCTGCATTTCTTGGGATTTGGTAGTTGGGTCTGGAGCAGGAGTTGGCAAACTTTTTCTGTCAAAAGCCAGATTGTAAATATTTTATGCTTTATGGGCCATTTGGTGTCTGTCATAATTTCTCAACTCTGCCATTGTAAAAAGTAGTGTGAAAGCAGTCACAGGTACATGAGTGAACAAGCAAGGAAGTGTTCCGATTGCACTGGGGTTGGGGCCCTCGTGTGCCCACCTCGGCTCTGAGGCTCGGTCAGGGTCAGGTTCCCTCTGGCCCCTCACTCGTGGTGCTGCATTGAGAAGGAGGCACTGCGGGTCTCGTTGCTCCCAACTCCTTTTCCTCTTCTTTTTTTAATTGTGGGAAAACACATGACATGAATTTTACCATCTTGTGCACCTGTCACTACCATTTCGCCCATAGCTCTCGTCATCTTATAAAACAGAAACTGTGTCCCCATTGAAAGCTAAGTCCCCATGTCCCCTCCCCCAGCCCCTGGCAAACACCCTGATACTTTCTGTCTTTATGATCCAATTGTTTTTTAACTCAGAAAATACAAAAGGAGGTCAAAACTGAAAGTGAGTTTCCCCCACGATCCTACCACATTTTTGGGGAAGTGTATAAATTAAGAAGTGAAAGCTCTGTCTTCTGCTCCCTCAACACCACTGCCCTCCCCCTGAGAGCCTCGACTCACAGCGAGGTACCATTTCTTCCCGATCTTTTAGTGTACTTACAAAAGCGTACCTTTACACACGACGGATGTGTATAACCCATGCAGAGGCTGCCTCCTTTCCGCCACACACGGGGGTCTGGAGAGGGGAAGCATGGAGTATTGACCTCCCATCTCCACTTCTGGTGGCAGGTGGCTCACTTACCCTCCTCACTGCCTGAGAGACCATGTCAAGGGAGGGGGCCAGTGCCCCCCCAACTATGAGGAGGAGTACCCTCTCCCCTTTCTGAATTTTTCCTTACTCCTTTTCTCAGAATAAATCAAACACGAGGCCCAAATGGATTTTAAGTGATTCTTTTTTGGAATGTTCAGGAAATCTCTCCCAAGTGTCAGATGAGGCAGCAGAGATTGGACCCTGTCCTGGCTGGGCCAACATGCTCCCTTATGGTGCGCAGAGGCAGGTGGTGGTTGGGCTCATGGCACCCTTGGAAGCACCTTGGTTTCTCCACTTTCTCAAGGCTCTTCTCTTTCTGTCCTTTGCCATCCAGTGTTTTGCTTGGCCCCATGTTTCCCCTGGGACACCCGCCCTCAGTCTATCAAGCCCCCTTTCAGCCACTTGCAGACTGTGCTTGGTGTCCACTAGGTGGCGCCCTCCCCCACAAGCTCCTTCTGGCTTCCCCTCGCGTGGTGGGGGAGGTACAGAGTTCTAGGCTCTCGGTTTTAAATGATTTTGGGGAGTGAGGGTGGGCGGAAGCCCTGGTGTAGAGAATAAGGGCTGGGGAGTGGAAAGCCAGTATCAGCTGCAGCTCACACTCTCAGTTAACATCTGACTTCCCCGCTCCCTTGGCAGAAGTTTTGAGAAAACAGGACCAGTAAATCCCCCATCCTTGTAAAGTTGGTCATGGAGAACCGGCTTTGTAACTCCTCGGTGACCACCCACCTCCAGCCTATCAAAGAGATCAAAGAGGACACAACTGGAGTGGAAATTTGGGGGATTTTCTTCAGAGAGAGTGGTGGTGGCCTGTTTGTGTCTCACCCACCTTACATTAAGTTGACAAGGAGAGGTAGCTGCAGAGCTGCTCAGAGAGCTTGACCTGTGTCCCCTGCACATTGGGGGACATGCTGGGTGGGTGACTGACTCGCACCAGAGAAGATGAGATGGTGATTGATTCGTGATTCAGCCTGAAGTAGCGCAAGAGAAGGCTGTGGTTCCAGACACGGCTGGTGGTGTTCCGACCAGACCCCCTTTCCCAGGCTGGTACCCTTGCCCTCTTCTCTGGAGACGTGCCCGTGGCTGATGCAGCCATAACGCCTGGAAGATTCAGGGGACAGCCCATAGCCAATGGCTAACTTCCACAGAGGGTGGAAGAGGCTGTCGCCTCGCCTTAAGGCGGGGATCGGTCTGTGGTACAATGTGTGCGCCAGGTCAAGGCTGACTTAGCCTGAGACCACGTCCTTCCCCACCCCTTCTTCTCCCCTGTCCTGTGCCCTCAACCCCGGAGTGGCCTGCCCTGACAAGCGCCCTCCTGGTGCACCTCTGCTCCTGGAGCCTGGGCTCAGGCTCTGCTTCCAGACAACGGAAGGCAGGGAGTCCCCTAAGTGGCCCTGAAAGCCGGCCCCCGGATGGGGTTCTGCAGCTGGTCGGTTGTGACACTGGCGGGGGGTGGGGCCCTGTCAGTCCCCACCGCTCGGCCTCCTCGGTCACCCGGGGCTGCCCTCAGGCGGATGGAGTTGTGTGGCTTGTGCGGTGTCCTTAGTGTTTGAGGGACGTGGGGGAAGGTAACGGTCGTAAGGCCTGTGGGGCAGACAGGCTGTCGCCAGGCATCACCACTGCTCTGAGGAAAGAAAATGACAAGCCAGACCACTGATCGCCAACTTAAAGCAAAGTCAGGGCGCCTTGGCAGCACATCAGGAGACCTCTCCTACAGCCTGAGGGCCGATGGCTGGAAACAGGCTTAGGATTTAACAGTGACAGAATCTCAGAGAAGGCTGAATTCCCAGCCTGGGGAAGGCCTCCGTCCAAAGTCAGAGCCCCAAAGGGGAGGGCTGGGGATCCTGAGACCCGAGCTGGAGCTAGCAGGGAGATGCTCTTGAGCACCTTGAACCTCCAGGCCCTCCTGTACTCTGGCCTGCAGAAGTGACCATTCCTCCCTGTTGGAAGATAGAGGTCCCCCCTCTTGCCTAAATACTATGCAAAAACCAGAAATAAGGGGTGGGGCCCTATAAGACAAGGCTTATCCTCTTCAGGATCTGTCCCCACCTCCCTTCTTGGTCACCAGACCTCAAAGTGTATAACGTCCAATGTGGCCTGACCACGATGCTCTGCCTGCTAAGGACAGGAGGAATTAGTCGCCAGAGGAGCACAGGAGCAAGCTGACAGGAACTGGCTGAGACTGGGAGAATATTCTTGGGAGTGGGCTCTGAAGGCTCCAAGTCAAAAGAGGCTGAATATAGGTAGGATATTGAAGAATTTAGCAAGATAGACTCTCTTAGATTTGACACTTGGAAAGGCCCTTGGGAGATGGTTCTCAGAACCTTGGAAGAAGTGGTAATGCACATTCAATGAAGTAGAGGCTGGAACAGCTGTGGCAGACCATGGAGGAAGGTATGCAAAGGCTCAGAGAACCTTGTATGTGGCAAGCTCGCTGGGGCTTCTGTTTGCAGATTGGAAAGCCCACTGGGAAGTTCCTTGGGAGGGCCGACTTCTTTACCAAGGTGATAAGGAACAGACTGGCGAGAGATATCAGTATTGTTGCGAAACCAAGGAATGGCTGTTCTCTGTAGGCTGGGCCTGACAATGGGAGATGGTGGTCCAGAACTGAGCTCCCTAGTAGCAGTGGGGATGATGGGATCCCAGAATAGCAGAGACCAGAGGCCAGCACTTAACTGTCATAAGCAAGGTGAGGGCAATTACCAGCAAAGACAGCAAGATCGGGATGGCAGCCAGGGGCCCTGGACTGGGGGAACCTATGGAGATGGCTAAGAGGACATGACATTTCCAGGGCCAAGGTATTTGGGCAGCCAGCAGGGGTACTCTTTACTATATGTATATATATAATCAAAAGTGATCAAGAATGGATTAGCAGAGGCTGAGGTCAGATGGCCCAGTGGAAGGCAGTCATCCCTTGCCCAAACTTGAACCAGTCCTCAGACACAGAATCCATCAGCGGGACGCGGGTGGGCCCCAGGAGGAAGGACCCTGCTGTACCATGGCAGGCAGATAGAGTAGTGATTGCTCTAGTGTGTCCCCAGAAGGACTGAACTGGTTCACTAGGGCGGCTGTAAACAGAATACCACCAACTGGGTGGCTTGAACAACAGAAATTACTTTTCTTGTAGTTGTGGAGGCCAGAAGTCAGAAACCAAGGGGTTGGCAGTATTGGCTCCTTCTGAAGCTGGGAGGGAGAATCTATTCTGTGTCTCCCCCGACTCCTGGTGGTTTGCTGGCAATCTGGCATTCCTCGGCTTGTAGAAGCCTCACACCCATCTCTGCCTTCATCTTCACGTGGCGTGTTCTCCCTGTGTGTCTTTGTGTCCAAATGTCCCCTTTTTGTGAGGACACAGTCATGTTGGATTGGGACCCACTATAAGGACCTCATCTTAGCTTGATCATCCGCAAAGACCCTATTTCCAAATCAGGACACGTTCACAGGCACTGGAGGTTAGAACGACTTCATCTTTTGAAGGGGACACAATTCAATCCATAACCGGGAGCTGTAGCCATGCATTCTAGTAACTCTACTTGGAGAAAGGGTGTGTGTCAGTTCTAACAGATGGGGCTAGAAGTCCCAGAGATTCACGGGGTCGTCAACACGTGTGAAGGGCCAAGGGAGAGAGTCAGAGTGGCTAGGAAAACCCCCAGGCCATGATGGAGATCTGGTTCCTATTAAACAGCAGTGGGAAGGAAGGGGGAGTGGGAAGGGAAAGCCCCACGTGCAGAGCAGCTCTGAGCCCAAAGGCAGCCCTTTAGTGGGGTGCCACTTGGGAAGAAATGCCAGGTCCTACTGCCCCTGCTCTGTGTAGTGACTGACCAGGAGCTGCCAGGGGAGGGCATGGCCTCTTTGTGGAAAAGTATTGTGGCAAGTTCCCTTTTGAAGGGACGCTGAGTGACACATCTCCAGGGCTGCCACAATGGGCTGCCCAGATCATTCAAGGGCTGTTGGACATAGGGTCCAAATTGATACTGTTGCCCAGGGATCCAAGGGCCATCACATGACAGTAGAGTGGGAGTGCACGGGACAGGTAATACATGGAGTCCTGGTCCAGGTCTCCACTGGGTCCATCTCACAAGGGGCCCATTGTATCCAGACACCCACTTGGTGGTCACTCCCCTGGTCCCTGAATGTGTAAATGGAATAAAGTACGTAGCATTTGGCAGAGACTTCATGTTGGTTCATGGAGCTGCAGAGCTCGAGCTCTTGTATCAGGAAAGGCCACGTGGAGGCCTCTGACCCGGCCTCCTTGATCCTCATCCCTCCTGGGCCATCCCAGCTAAGACAGCAAATAAAAATCCCTGCATTTCTGCAGGAAGGACAGAGGTCAGCACCATCTTTAGAGACTTAAAGGATGCCGGGGTAGTGGTCTTCATCACAGGCGTGTTGAGGTCAGCAGTCTGGCTCCGCGTGGCAGGTGACAGTGGGTGACCAGAGATTTAACCAACTTGCCTCCAGCGCAGCTTCTGTGAAAGACGTGGCATCTTTGCCAGCATTGGTTGACGTGGTGTTGGAATATGGGATGTGGCTATTGATTCAGCCAACATATACATCCATGGCCTTCCCCCAGGGCTGTGTCAGTTTTCCTGCTGTCTATCCCAAAGTCTGAAGGGACCTGGCTCATCTCGGCACCCACAGATGCTACATGGGTCCACTCTGCCAGCAATGGTATGTCAACCAGACCCCAGGAGCAAGAAGTAGTAGGTGTGTTGCCAGCCTTGGTAGAATAGGTGCAGAGGTAGGCTGAAAGATTCCCCCTGCCATGCTGAGGAAGTTGTCAAATGCCCAGTGGTCTGTGCTTGTGGGGTCACCTGCTCCAAAGTCAAGGGCGGCTCAGTGCACCCTGTACCTTCTACCATCAGGAAAGGCGTGCCTCTTTGGATCTGGGGGACACATACTCAGCACTAGGGAATACTGCTTTGGCCCATTTTTTGGGTGACACAGAAGGCTGCTAGTTAGGGGCTGCACTGATGTTAGCATCCATGCTTGGGACATGTGACCCATCAGATCCCATGTGCTAGAGGTGTCTGTAGTAGAAAGGTCACCATGTGGGCAGCTCTCATAGGAAAGCACAGCTCAGATCCCGAGGTGCTGGAACAAGGCCATGCCATCTGCGGCAGAGAGGGGTTCCTGGCCTGTCACTGGGCCCTGAACTGAGCAGCTGACTAGGGGACATCCAGTGGCCAAGTGGCCACAACCTTTCATCAGGAGCCGATGAGTCGCCCACCAGGCCTGCATCATAAGTCAGAAGCGGCACACCGGGAACTGGGCTCACAAAGGTCCCAAAGCTGCATGAGCAGGTGGCCCAGATTCCCACCCGTGACCACTGTTGCTCTGATGTCCCTCTCAGCCCCCACCGTGTGGGGCTCTCCCCATGGCCAGTGGAGAGGAGGGGAAAGGCTGAGGCTGGGTGGTGCGTGGATCAGCTGGAAATGCTGGTGTGAGCTGAGGATGAGCTGTCGCTGTCCTCATCCCCTGCTGGGGGTGGGCCTACGGGGCATTGGCAGAGCTTTGTGAAGGGAGAAGAGGCCTGAGGTCAGGATCTGCATGGACTCATGGACAGCAGCTGAGCTGGTCAGTCAAGTCTACAAGGAACAAGGTCGGAAGAGTGGAACAAGGGGTCTGGGGAAAAGCATGTGTGTGTACTGTGGAGGGGGCACGAAGTGTGGAGGCCTGTCTGTCCCGTTAACAGCAGAGAGCATTTGCTGCTGCAGAGACACCACACGACCGAGTGGGCCGGATGACCCAGCCAGCCCTTGGCCTTGGCTACCACAGTGCCCGGGCAGTGGGCTCGTGAAGTGGGATGGCCACCTCATTATGGTGGAAGAGCCGGAGGCTACTCATGTGCCTGAGGGGACATGCTGCAGCTCTTCGAGGCTGCCCTAGTACTGCTGCCTCCGAATGACCTGTTGGCAGTGAACGTCAACTCTGAGCTCCCAAGAGATTCACTTTATGGGAAAGGGGTGCGGCAGCAGACACGCGACCACAGGCCCCGCCCCTCCTACTGTGGCCACGCTGCCCAGAACTGCCAGCCTCACTGAGCAGTGCCATGGCTCCTATGTCCTCAGCCTAGAGGGGGCGCCTGTAATTACCCTTCAGGGTGAGGCTGCTCCTTAAACTAAAGTCCTAGGGGGCCGTGTCCACTTCGGGAAGCAGCAGAGATACGAAGAGGGTGGCCGCCCTCCTGCTCCGCTGACTCACTCGGGGAATGTGTGCCTCAGGTCCCCATGTCTTTAAGGCTCTGTGTCCAGAGGTCCTGTGTGAGTGTGTGTGGGTGCACACGTGCGCTTCCACAGGAGACACGGGAAGAGCCCTAAACAGAGCTGCCCCTGCTGCCTGTCCCTCCGGGCCCCTGTGCCAGCAGCACAGCAGGCCCAGAAAGGAGTCCATGCGGCAGGAGGAGGGATTCTGATCATCAGGGATGCTGCACTGTGACAAGGGCAGGGAGGACACGTCTGTCACTCAGTTGGCCCGTGGATGGGCTTCTTGGTGCCCCATGCCCAGTTTTAGCTGTAAATGGCACATGCTGTGACCATGATATAAAAGAGCGTGGGAACCAGGGCCCCAGACCTCAGGGATGGGAATCCGGCTCACTCCCCACCCACCACCACCCAGCCTAGGGCAAGGTGCCCAGCAGAGGTCGGGAGGAGGGAGAGGAGGGTGAGGGTCAGGATCAGTTAAGGCCTCAGGCTCAACGGTGGAAATGGGTCTCTGGTTTTTCCCACTACCCTGCTTCCGGAAGTTTGCTCAGGAATTGTGACCAACTGTGCTGGAGAAGTTGTGCCTGGCTGGAGGAGACTTGATGCCAGAAGCCAGCGCGGCTGCCTATGCAAGGGGTGGCCTGTCTGGATGGCGTC
Organism: Smutsia gigantea; assembly: GCA_032199065.1. Taxonomy (NCBI): domain Eukaryota; kingdom Metazoa; phylum Chordata; class Mammalia; order Pholidota; family Manidae; genus Smutsia; species Smutsia gigantea. The sequence continues at coordinate 180,164 of JAVSCE010001542.1, read as the reverse complement.
GACCCAGGGTCCAGATCCGCTTGCCGGGCCAGTGTGCCCACACGTCAGCAGTGAGAGGGCTGCTCAGTGCTCATGGCTTTGCTCCTCTGCCCAGTTGACCTCAGCTCCTGGAGCGGCTGTCCCTGGACAGGTGTATCCCCTCCCCATGCTGGTGGCCCACTGCCTACGGCTGGTTGGTCAGGAAAGGGTTACAAAAGCCGGGCTCGGCTTCCTGCTGGGGAGAGCTCTGCAGTGCAGTGCATTCTCCAGAGCCTCTCCTCTGGGATCCCAGCAAGGCTGCACTTAGCCCAGCCCACAGCCCGGTTCTGCCCCTTCCCCTCCCACACTCGCTCTGAGCTTGTGCCGTGTCTGCTCCCTAATCAATCACACATCCTGGAATCCCTGCTTTGAACTTCACGGGCATGAGGTTTCCTTCTGCGTGATGAACATAAGCCGAGGTCGCACAACATTGTGAATGGGCTACGCGCCCCTGAAACATACACTTTAGAACAGTTAGTTGTATGTTATGTGAATTTCTCCTTCATATAAAAAGCAATGTATGAGAAATACGAAGCTCCTCTCCCCTGCCACCCCCACTCTACTCCCAGCAGCAAGTATGCAACGGCGCCGCACAGAGAGCCACATGGCTGCCTGGTCTTGGGCTTAGTCAGGGAGCCAAGGCTGTTCCTGGATCTGGAAGTGGGGAGATGGCATTACCTGGGAGCCACGGTGCCCCCCGAGGTTTTCATCTAAGGGAACAGGGAGAAAGGAGCCCACAGAGACTGAACTCCATCCTGCTCCTTCGCAGAACCACTACTCCCTACCCGGTATCAATTTCCTTCTGAAATCTGTGCAGTTTCTGGGACAGCCTCCCTCTGGGACAGCCCCCTTCTGGGACAGCCCCCCTCTGGGACAGCCTCCCCCTGGGACAGCCTCCCCTCTGGTACAGCCCCCCTCTGGGACAGCCTCCCTCTGGGACAGCCCCCCTCAGGGCAGCCTCCCCTCTGGGACAGCCCCCCTCTGGGACAGCCTCCCCTGGGACACCCTCCCCTCTGGGACAGCCCCCCTCTGGGACAGCCTCCCCTCTGGGAGAGCCCCCCTCTGGGACAGCCTCCCCTCTGGGACAGCCTCCCTCTGGGACAGCCCCCCTCTGGGACAGCCTCCCTCTGGGACAGCCTCCCCTCTGGGACAGCCCCCCTCTGGGACAGCCCCCCTCTGGGACAGCCTCCCTCTGGGACAGCCTCCCCTCTGGGACAGCCCCCCTCTGGGACAGCCCTCCCCCTCTGACAGCCCTGGGACAGCCCTCTGGGACAAAGCCTCCTCTGGGACAGCTCTCTGGGACAGCTCCTCTGGGACAGCTCCCTCTGGGACAGCCCCCTGGGACAGCCTCTCCTCTGGGACAGCCTCCCTCTGGGACAGCCCCCTCTGGGACAGCCACTCTCTGGGGACAGCTCTCCCCTGGGACAGCTCCCTGGGACAGCCCCCCTCTGGGACAGCCCCCCCTCTGGGACAGCCTCCCTCTGGGACAGCCCCCCTCTGGGACAGCCCCCCTCTGGGACAGCCTCCCCTCTGGGACAGCCTCCCTCTGGGACAACCCCCCTCTGGGACAGCCTTCCCCTGGGAGAGCCCCCCTCAGCGCAGCCTCCCCCACCCCATCCATTAACGTAATGCTTAATTTCTTTCCCATGAACACTAACCTGGTTGAATGATTCACCCCTTTTTAAACATGGTTTTATTTACAAGGCTTTCTTTCATTAACAGACAAGCATGACGTCTAGAGAAGATTCACCTTTCTGGAAGCTGGGGGTTTCTCTGGCCTGTGGAGAAAGGGGAGATGGTGGGGAGGGAGCTGAAGGGTGAGAGGCAAGCAGGAAATTTCAGGAAATGTCACCCCTGCTCAGGCCTCAGTCACATGCCACCTTCCCTGAGACATCCGCTCCCATCTTTTGGCCCCCCCCCCACATGCCCCTGCCTCATTTTCTGTGTTTTCTCTGTAACACATACAATTTGAAATTATCTCATGTTTACACTTGTTCACTTATTTATTATATATTTCTTCCACTTGAAGTTGACCGCAGTATTTACTGAAACAGCAAACAACTCTTTCTTGGTCAATAGGGGATTTTCTACCCCTTGCTTCTTATAAAAAATGGTGGTAAAATATACATAACATAAGATGTATCATTTTAACCATTTTTAAGTGCACAGTTCAGCAGCATTAAGGACGTTCACCTTGTTGTGCTATCATCACCACCATCCATCTCCAGAACATTCCATCTTCCCCAGCTGCAACCCTGTCCCCATTAGACAGGAACTCCTGATGTCCCTACCCCAGCCCCTGGCAGCGACCATTCTATTTCCTGTCCCTGTGAACTTGGGTACTCTACAAGTGGGATCAGACAGCATTTGCCCTTTTGTGACTGGCTTATTTCACTAGCATAACGTCTTTCAGTTCATTGATGCTGTAGCCTGTGTCAGAATTTCCTTTCTTTTTAAGGCTGAATAACATCCCATGGTATGGACAGACCACATTTCACCCCTTGATTTTAATGACTGAGTAGTGTGGTTTCATTTATTGTAAACTTCCTTATTTAGAGACATTTAGGTTTCTTTTTCCACTTTTCTATTTACTAACCATGCAGAAAAACATACCCATAATAGATTTTTATATACTCAAGCTATAATTTCTGTAGTATCCATTTCTAAATGTGAGATGGCTGGGTCATAGGGTATAAACATTTCAAATGTTTTTTGATTTCACCAAATCGTTCTCCCGAAAGGCTATACTGATTCCTGTCTGAGCGGGCCCTTCCCCCACTGTTTCATCATCTAAAATTTTGCCAATTTGGTAGATAAAGTATGATTATCTCATTGCTTTAGTTTTTATTCTTATAAGCATTATTGAGGTAAAACATATTTATGTGTGTCTTGGTCACTTATAATTTTTATTTTGTGCGTTTCCTATTTCTATCCTTAGTTCATTTCCCCATTCTGTCTTATTTTTATTCTTTCTAGAATGTTCATAAGTATTCCAGTCATGATCCTTTAGTGCGATTCAAATCTCCTTTCCTAAAACGTAGTTTGTTTTTTCACTTTGTTTATGGTGTCTGTTGTTGAACAGAAATACTACCTCCTAATGTCACATTGGTCAATCTTTTCCTTTACAATGTGCTTTCCACGTCTTGTTTAAGAAATCCTTCCCTATGTGGAGATCATAAATGGGTTCTCATATATTTTCTTCTTATAAATGCTTTAAAACTTTGCTTTTCATATTTTCCTATTTGGGATTTCTATGCACCTTGTTTATTTTGCTGGTATGGTGTTATCCTCGGTTTGCCTCCTCCAGGAGCAGACCCAAGACAAAGACTGAGTGCTCGCAGTGAGAAGAGCAAGGGAAGGAGGCCAAGGAAGAATGTGCAGATTAGCAGGTACCACTGGGGGCAACTGAGACTCAGTCCCACCAGGGACCTCACAGAGATGGTATATAACACACTCCACAGTTACCTTGTTTGAGGAGCGAGGAAGTGGTGGTGATTATCCTTCTGCTCTGCCCATCAGCACCTGAGTGCCATTCCTGAGGCATTAATTAAGCTTGCATTTCCAAACTGCTGTTCCTGCAGAGTGAGTGGCAGCCTGCAGGTGGGCACCCTTGTAGGCCTGCATTGGAAGTGTGAAGGGGGTGTGGGCAGGGCCGCCATGTCCACTGCAGTGTGAGGCTGGAACCTATGTTTATTCCAAAGGGACAAGCAGTTGATCCAGTATAATTTATTAACTAGTCCATCCATTTTCTTGATTTTACTATATCAAATTTTAGGTTCACATTCTGGGTGTAGTTGTCTATCCTGAATTACTACCACATTATTTTAATTATCATATCTTATTAGTCTCGATACCTGGTAGAGAAAATCTGCCCCCACCCTTACCTCCACTTACTCTCCTTCAAAATTGTTTTGGCTATTCCTGGTCCTTTATTATTCCATTTGGATGTTAGGATTATTATCACCAAGTTCCCTGAAAGGGCCTATTCAGAATTTGATTGGAATTGCATTAACTTTATAGAGAAATTTGGGAAGAACTATTATATTTATGATATTGAGTCTGTCCATGAACATGCTATATAACTTTATTAATTCATGTCTCATGTGTTCTGCAATAATGTTTTGTAATTTCCTCCATAAAGGTCTTGAACATCACTCTCTCTTTTAATCTCAGTTCCTAATGGTTTGGGCTGCTATTGCAAGCAATGCCTTCTTATATTGTGTTTTCTAATTGGTTATTGCTGGCATACGGTATATTGATCTTTTATGTTGATCTCATATCTAGAAACCCTTCTGGGCCTTTATTACTTTTCAAAGTTTGTAGAAGCTCTTGAATTTTCTATATAGACAATCATAGTATCAGCAAAGAGCCACGGTGTTTTGGATCTTTCTTTTCTATTATTGTATAGTTCATTTCCTTTTCCTGTCTTACTGAATTGGCTAGGATCGCCAGTACAATGTTGAAAAGAGGAGTGGTTTTAGTCATCCTTATTTTATTTATTTTTTATTTTTTATTTTTTATTTTTTTAATATAATTTATTTTATTATCATTACATCCTTATTTTATTCCTTAATTTTGTTGGGGATGCTTTTAATGTTTTCACATTAAGTATGACAATCTGCTATGAGTTCTTGGTAGATATCTTTGATCAAACTAAGGGAATTCCTTTCTATTTTTAGTTTGTATCATGAATAAATATTGAATTTTATTAGATGTTTTTCTGCATCTACTGAGATTATGATGTTCTCTCTTTAATCTACTAACGTGGCAAGCACTACCTAAATATTTTTCTAAAATTGACCATTATATAACTAGGGTAGTTCCAACTTGGTCATGACATACATATTTAAAAAACACACCATGAATTTGTTTTGCTTGTATATTCCTTAAGATTTTTGCATGTATGTTTAAAAGTGAAATTGGTTTATTATTTTCTTTCCTTGTGCAATCTTTGTCCAACTGGTATATCAGTTATGCTCTCATCCTAAAATAAGTGGGGTCTGTCTTACATTATTTTAAAACTTTGTATACAATTTCATCTAAGGTTTAACATCTATTGGCATAAAGTTCATCATTTTCTTTAATGGTTTAAAAAAATCCCTACTGTATCAATAGTTATGATCTCTTTTTTGTTCTTAATGTGTATGACTTCACCTTTTGAGTTGATGGGCTTAGTAACAGTTTGTTTTTGATCTTTTCAAGGAATCAGCTTTTGGTGCTATTGATTTCGGGGGGTTTTAGGGAATTCAATAAATACCATCTATCTCTCTTGTAAAATGTATAGATCACTTAACATGTAAGACAGAAAGGGAAGCAACAGATTATCATCTTTATTATGAGTTGATGAGTTGATATGGGAGAATGAAACTTATATATGGGGACAAAGGAACCCCGGAGACAGAAAGACTGCTGTGCCCACTTACACAGGGCTGAGAAGCGGCAATCCACCCCTTGCCCCTTGGAGACAGGTTTTTATGCTCCACTTACTCTGTGGTCAAGAACAATAGTGAACACATTCTTGGCTGGAGTTGCGACAGAGAGAGAGAGAGAAAAAAAGAGACACGTTGAGAGAGAAGGAGAAAAGGGAAGAAGAAGGATCATACATGCTTGGTTTCTGTGTCCAATCAGGGGGCCACTTCCTTCCCCCAGGAGGTATGCGGTAGAGGAGTGAGGGGAAAGACGCCTTCCCCCCTCCACACAGAAGGAAGCCTCAGAAGTGGGGAGTAAACAGTCTTCCCTGACACTAGTTATCTCCAATATTTAAAATTCCTATTTCATTAGGTTTTCTTTCACCATTTTTATTTCATCCCTTCTACTTTCTTTGGTTTTCTCTTTAATATTTTTCTAGCTTCTTGAGTTGACTGCTTTCGTCATTGTTTTCTTCACTGTTTTTTAAGAAACATAATATAGTTAAGGATATAAATTTAGATAGAAGTAGCTGTGCACTTTAGAGGCATCTTACAAGTTTTGAAAAGCAGTATATTCATAGGCACCTAATTCCCAATATTTTGTCATTTATTTGTAGGTTCCTTTATAACCTATACTTTTCTAAGGCTAGTTTCTTATTTCTAAATGAGTGGAGTTAAAATTAAAAAAAAACAGTGGCTCTCCAGTTTAACTGCATTGTACTCAGAGATTGTGGCCAAAAGATACAGATTCTTCAGCATTTAAAAGACTTCCTCTCTCATAAATGGTCAATTTTATATATGTTCAGTGTATGCTAAAATGATGAGTATTGTCTGTTTGCTGGGTGCAAATATACAATTAAATTTTTGAATTATGTTGTTCAGGCATTATAAATTATAACAACATTTTTTATCTGCTGGATCTATTAGTTTCTGATAGTTGAATATTTAAATCTTCCTCCATGTCTGTGTCTTCAATTTCTCATTATAAATGAGTCAGTTTTTGCTTTGTGTATATATTGAAGTTACATTGTTAGGTGCCTGCAAATTCCTGGCTTGGATGATAGTACACTTAATTATTTTATTATATATTTATTTATGTATGCCTAATAATGCTTTCTGCCATAAATTTTAATATTACCAGACCAGCTTTTGTTTAACATTTTTCTAGTGTGGCAGAAGTTACTAGCTGCCATTCATCTGTGACATGTTTTTCTGCATCTATGAGATGGTAGTTTTCTCTTTTTTAATCCATTAATGTAGCAAATTCTATCTAAATATTTTTCTGAAACAGTACATTAAACAGCCTCTCTTGCAGCTAGGTGTGACCCATGAGATGTTGGCAAGACAGACGGCTGCTTAAAGGGAGTCAATCTGGCATGGAGGGCACTTTTGTTTTGTCTCCCTTTCCCATTTCTTTTACCTGGAATGCTGGTTGGATGGCTGGAACTCTGGCAGCAGTCTTGGAACATGAGGTTGTCTTGAGCATGGCATCTAGAGCTAGAATATGGAACAGAAAGAAGAATGCTGGGCCCCTGTTGACAATAGGACTGTTGTGCCATTTTTAGATGGCCTTCATTCACACCTTTTTATGTGAGAGAGAATGTGCTTTTACCATGTTTAAGTCACTGCTTTTTTGACTCTTCATAGGGAGCCAAGATCAACCTAACATACATCAGGTATCTTTTTTGTATGTGTGCCTTTATTTTCAATTTTTGTTGTTTTACTTTTATCTTGTTGTTTACTTTGTTTATTTTCAATGTTGTTTTATTTTAGGTGGATCAGTTCACATTCTTTGGGTATAAACCCTTAGCTTAGTCATATAAAGTTTTGAATAAAAGTGCATATTTGTGAATATTTTCAAAGTAGTCTATGAGCATCTAGCATTGTGTTGGGAGATGGTAGATACCAAATATTTGTTGAATGATGAATGAACAAATATGCCACAAATATTTTCTCCTATCTGTCATTTATCTTTTAACTGTAATTATAATGTCTTTTGCTATATTGAAACTAAAGCTGTTATGTAATCAAATACATGAGCCTTTGCCTTTGGCTTCCGGGTTTCCTAGAGGGGCCCTACTCACCCCAAACTTATGCATACATCCTCCTGTATTTCATGTCACTGTTACATAGGTGAATATATATGTATAAATATTGAATTGCTTAGGATCTGTGTGTGTGTGTATGGTGTGAGGTACACATCCAACTTTGTTTCCTTGCAAATGGATAGCTAATTATGCCAAAATTTTCACTGAATCCTGTTACCACTCAGTTGAAATTTTATTATAAGTTAGACCAGCTGGCTTTCTTGGTGTTGTCTGGGAGAATCAGTAACTATGTTCACACAGATGAGTTCCCTGCTCAGCACCTCCTGGAGCGTGTTATAAAATTCACCCATGTGACAAACCACTTGGCTTGGCTGCAAACTTAAGTCTTTGGTTTAGGTGCCGTAGCCCCTGATTCCCAAGAGCCTGTGCTGCAAGGACCACCCTTTGGTGAGCGATTGGGTTACAGCACCCTCACCTTCTGTGTCTGCTGCTGGAGATCCATCCACGTGCCCCTTCTCCAGATGCCCTTGCCAACCCTGCTCCACTCCTGTTCCTTCCTGTCCTCTGACTGTGGCATGATAAGAAATATAGGCTTGGTCTTGATCCCCCAGTTCCTGACGCAGAGCAGGAATTTCCTAAGTCCCTTGGAATTTCCTGAATGTTAGGAGCATCTTGTGTTGTAGTCACGTGGCTCTTGGTGGTCCTTAGGTGGCTTCAGGATGGGGGCTGTCATCGGAAGGGCCAAACCTTGATCAGCAGGTTAGGACTTTCATCTCTCCCACAGCCTCTGGAAAGGCTGGGTTAATGATCGATCATGCCTAAATGACGAAACCTCCATAAAACCCCTAAACAACAGGGTTTGAGGAAGCACCAGGCTGGTGAGCAGGCGGAGGTGCTGGGAGGCGGCATGCCTCGAGAGGCGGAAAGCCCGGCGCCTGCCCCCAGCCCCTTGCCTTGCATATCTCTTCCATGTGGCTCTCCCTGAGTTGTATTCCTTAAAAACTTGTAATAATAAGCAAAGTGTTTTCCTGAGTTCTGTGAGCTGTTCTAGCAAATTTTCAGACCTGAGGAAGGATTCACAGGAACCTTCAATGTGTAGCCAATCAGTCAGAAGTATGAGAGGCCCAGGACTGTGGACTGGGGTCTGAAGTGGGGGCAGTCTTGTAGGCTGAGCCCTTAAGCTTGTGGGATCTGGCGCTAACTTCAGGTAGAGCATGTCTGAATTGACGTGAATAGTGGACACCTCAGTGGTTTCAGAGAATTGGCTGATGTCTTCATCTGAGCTGCTGTAACGAAATTCCATGGACTGGGTGGCTTTTAAACAGTAGAAATCCATTTCTCATAGTTCTGGAGGCTGAAACTCTGAGGTCAGGGTGCCGGCATGGCTGGGTTCTGGTGGAAGCCCTCTTCCGGTCGCAGACTGCCGACTTCTCGTTGTGTCTCCACATGGAGAAAAGAGAGCTAGTTCGCCGGCCTCTTCTTATAGGGCACCAATCCCATCATGAGGGCTCCACCTCCTGGCCTAATTACTCCCAAGGGCCCCACCTCCTAATGCCATCACAGTGGGATTAGGATTTCAATATATGAATTTGAGGGGACATATTCAGTCCATTGCAGCTGATGTAAAAAAAAAATCATGCACAGTTGCTGTCGGGGGTAAAACCCTCTGAGACTGACCATCCAGCCGAATCATGAACTCCTGCCCCGGAGTCAGGGTAGAGCCATACTTCTGGCCACCTCTCTTTCCAGGCACAGTGGACAGTCAGAAATTCTCCACCAAGATGTCCTTCTGCCCAGCAGAAGGATTTCCTACGTCTGTGGTCCTCAGGGCCTCTCTGAGTGGGGCTGCATGGCTCTGCCTGCCCATGAACCGGGCTCAGGGTGGTCCTTTCTCAGTCAGCTGGTGGCCAGGATGCTACCATATGCTTTCGTGAACCTCCACAGGGGCGGAGGGCATCCCACCTGGGTGAGAATCAGTAATAGGGTTTTTCCTTACAGGAGCAAACATTTTGTCACCATGATTCCGAGCACACAGGAGGCGCTCCTAGGACTGATGCTAAAGCTTCCTTTGTATCTGTAGGAAACGAGCACAGATGGGGACGAATTCTCCATCTTTAGGACTTGATTCTTGTCATCTCTGTGTTATTACATATAAAAGTCATTCATTTAACCAGGAAACTTATTTTATGGATGATAGGTGCCACTTATTTACTTATTTTTAAAAAGTGGTTATTAATTTTTAAAAAAGTAGTGCTTGTCTAATGCAGAAAATGGGAGAACATAGAAAAGCTTAAGAAAAGGACACCTTCAAACCTATAACCACCTGTCCATTGTTAGTATTTTGATGTTTTCTATTTTTCTTTATATATTCAGATGAAAGTAGATAGAATCTTACAAAAGTATTTGTTTTTTACATATGGAAGCAGATAGAATTTTACAAAAATATTTGTTTTTTACATACGGTTCTGTTTATAAGATGTTTTTCTTTCTGTTAGCAATATATTATGAACATCTTCCATGCCACTAAATTATTTTCTGCCACATGGTCTTTAATAGATGCAAATTATTCTATCATATAATTGCTCCTTAACCAATTCCCTGTTGGATTTTTTCTTCTGGCTACCATGAACAACTCTGTGATGAACATCTTGTTCTGCGCTGTTAGGTCACTTGTCTGCTTGTTTCCTGGAGGTGAAATTGTTGAGCCCAGGGCAACGCACATTTTTAGGGTTTTTGTACAAATTATTTTCTGGAAGACCAACACCAGCGAGGGGCTCATTTCAAGTCAGAGGCAGGTGCTTTGTGAATGTCTGACTCCAGCTATTCCCCAGCCACAGCCTTGGACATGGTGCCCACGGGCAACATACTCTCCAGTCTCCTGGATGCTTTGTGTTTTACAAAGGGCTTTTGTGTCCATGACCCCAGTGGAGCCTCAACACCGACCATGTGAGGTCCAGAGGGCAGGAACCCATCTGTCCCCATGGCCGATTGGAAATCTGAGGCTGCAGAAGTTCAAATGACTTGAGTGAGCCAGTGTCTTAGTTCGCTGGAACTGCCATAACAAAACACCAACAACTGGGTGGCTGGCACAAATGACATTTACTTCCTCTCAGTTCTGGAGGCCAGAGCGCAGGATCAAGGGCTGGGTGGACTGGACGTCTTCTGCGCCCTCCCCTTGGCTCGTGGGTGGCCGCCTTCTCTCTGTCCTCACATGGCCTCTCCTTTGTGCAGGCGCATCCCTGGTGCCTCCACGTGTCTGTCTGTCCTCCTCTTATAAGGATACCAGTCAGCCAGGACTGGGGCCCCCCCACAACCTCATGTTAACTTAGTCACCTCTCTAAGGGTCCTCTCTCCAAAGACAGTCATGTTCTGAACTGTGGGGGGTCTGGCCTTCAACGTATGAATGTGGGGCAATGATTCAGTCCACAGCAGTGAATGAACAGTGGAAGTGAGGAAACCCAGATTTCTCGAGTCCCTGCCTCTCCTGAGAGCCAGCACTGGGGCAGAAGGTGAGGAACTGGGTGTGAACGCAGAGTTCCATGGCCGTCCACACTGGGAGCCCTCTGGGAGCTGGCAACTCACAAACACAGGCCCTGCTTCTGTTGATTTGGTTTGGGAGAAGTGACAGACATCACCAGGGGAGTCACTTTGCCAAAGTCTCTCTCCTCTGGGAGGGGGAGGAATTCCCCTTGGATCATTTTACTAGCCTTTGATGCAGGGAATCTTCTATTCACAGAACCTGACCAGTTTCCCGAAGGGATTTCAATAAATGGTGTCTCAAGTTTCTTTTACTACAAGTTTTCACTCCTTAGCTTTAGGAGTGAAAACACAAAATTCGGAGATGCAAGCCCAGAGGTCTTTGGAGGTCAGGCTTTCCAGTCAGTAGCTGCACGCATCTCGTCTACAAAATGAAGATGGCCCAATTCCCTGGGAAAGCTCTTTGTAAGCTGTAAATGAAAGGCATTATTATTTTTTTTAATATAATTTATTTTATTATCATTAATTTACAATTTGAAAGGCATTATTAACATTAAGAATAAAAATAACATAAAATAAGAAAGAAATAGATGCAGAATCAGAATCACTGATATCTGCAAGGGAAATAGAGTCAGCATATTTTGAAATAGAAAAAGTATGGCCTTCTAACTTATCTGTGAAATTCAAATGCACTTTCATTTGCTCTGATTGAAGGACAGACTTCTGACGTCGAAAGAATTAGTCCGCAACCCTGACAAGCGACTATGTCCCGGCCCTGCTGAGCCAGGCTGCCGGGGATCTTCCTCGCCGGGGGCGTTCTTCGGCTATCGCTGTGACTGGTGAGCTGCAGTAATTGTTTCTGAGGGAAATCTGGGCCCACACGGGTATTTGGAAGTCTCCCAGTGGGCTGATTACCTCGGGCAAACTAGATCTGGATTTCAAAACACATGGAAATCTGGCATAAATGAATGGGAAAAAAAGAATCCAGAGACAAATTGAGCGCAGGGATGAGAGAGGTGAGTGTGGTCCCAGGAATACCGAGGAGGACATTTCCCTGGAGTGGCACCAGCTTTGTGGCTAATGAGATTTTAATTAGATTCAAGGGCTCTTGTTTAAGCCTCAGCATTTTGGATTTATACTGAGCAATGAACTTAATCCAAAGGTGGGGAGATCACAGGACACTTGGAAGCGGCCCTAGGGAGAGGAGCAGGGGCAGCGATGTCTCTGAATTCCCCACACAGGCGTGGGGAGGGCAGGTGGGAGGGACGGAGCTGTACAGAAGAGCAATATTGCGGGTGCTGGCTTTGCACTTGGCACGTCTGATGTGGTGATTGTACCAGCATCAGCTCGATACTGCATACTGGGCAGCTCCAGACTTGGAGCTCTCGGTCGAGTGGGCCCAGCAAGGCCTTGGTGTTTACAAAGACGAGATGATAGCCCACAGTTGGCTGGTCTGCTGAACAAGACAGCTGGGCACACATCCGAAAGTGTCTTTTTGTCTCCTGCTGCCTCATTTACATTTTAGTGGCTCTTAGTTCGCTATGGCTTCTGTAACAAAGCGCCATGAACGGTGGGGCTTAAAACAGCAGCGATTTATGCTCTCACATTTCTGGGGGCCAGAAGTCTGAAATTAGGTGTTGGCAGAGCTATGCTCCCTCCCAGGGCTCCAGGGGGAGCCTTCCTAGCCTCCTCCAGCCTCTGGTGGATGCCTGTGGTCGGGGCGTCCCTTGGCTGGTAGACACCCACTGCAGGCTCTGCCCCTGCCCTCAGCGTGTCTCCGGGTCGCCCCATGCCTCGCCTCTGTGCTGCTCTGGGTCCACATTTCCCTCCTCTTATAAGGATCTCAGCTATTGGACTTAGGGCCCACCTGAATCCAGTATGACCTCACCTTAACTTGATTTCATCTGCAAAGACCCTATTTCCAAATTAGGCCACATTCTGAAGTTCTGGGTGGATATGAGTTTGGTGGGGGGACACTGTTCAGCCCAGTACAGTGGATGATGGGAACTTGGGTGGGCCTGTGACTTTTCTGATAAGTCTCTGGGGAGAAATGTCCTGTAATCACTTAAAGCCTAAAATAGGGTCTCAATTCAGAAATTCAAGATTTCCTATCTGGTGTGTTGTCCATACATCCCTCCTCATTCCTAGCCAAGACCTGTGGATCTGGCTGCAGGCTGATGGCCGGCAGCAGCGAGGCGTTGTAGGAGTCTTCTCCCTCCCTCTGCAGCTGCAGGATTGGGGGCCCGGAGAGGGCTGGCGTGGCTGATGTGCCCAAGACAGTTCTACACTCTGGAGTTTGCAGGGAGTGAACACTGCCATTTCCTCTCCTGGGGCTGACATGGGCGATTTGGCACTGCTTCTCGGCCAGACTCCCTCTCCCCTTTGCTCTGGGAAGATGTCCTTTATTCCTATGCTCACTGACTCCCTTCTTAGATGCTGGAAATTAACTAGCCCACCTCCTGCCACCTCTTCGAGGCCTGTGTGCCCTTCTAGGTGACCCACTGGACTCCAGCAGCTATCTCCACACATGGCCCTCACCCCCTTTGCTTGAACTAACTTGGGGAGGCAGGCTGGTCCCTGCTTGTAAAATGGGCATGGGAGCACCTGCCTCCTGCCCCATCACTATGTCCCTAATGGGGGGACCCCATCAAGCTCTCTGAGAGGCCCAGTCTCTCTAGGTTTGAGGTGGGAGGCACCTTACCTGCCCTCCCTCCACTTGGGGGAGGTGGACTTCCAGTTCTCACCAAAGAAATCCTTTTATAAATACCTCCCCACCCTGACCCTTTCAGATTCTAGGACTGATGTGTCGTGACGCCTCTTCTTGGCCAGCCTGCCCTCAAGGGGCTCACAGCCTGAGTGTGTGTGCAGCTGGAGATGGGAGAGGCTGACCTCCAAGGCTCCCTGATGGAGGGATGAAGTGATGGAGACTCATGGGGTCATCAGGGAGGGTGCAGGACAGACCTGGAGACTGAACCAGCCTTAAGGATCCCATGGGGTTGGAGAAAAGGGAGGTGACGATGACATGTGGGCATGTGAGGACCAGGCACAGCATGTGGGAAATGAGTAAGAATGGACCTTGAAGGTCAAACCATGGATGCCAGGCTTTATCTTGCAGGAGATAGGGAGCATGGGAAGGTTTGAGAGCCAAGGAGAGACATGGCAGATCCAGGGCTTGGCTTCAGCCAGGTGCCCTGGGGAGCTCTGCAGTGCGGGTGGCACCACAGAGCAGGCCCACAGTGGGCAAGGAGGTCATAGCATCACCGGGTGCAGCCGCCAGAGGAGATGGTGTCAAGTCTCAGGCATTTCTGGGGCTGGTGGTGCCCCTTGGCTGAGTGCAGGTCTCTCCAGGGAAGAGGGTCTGGGTGAGATGCTAGCTGCTCCTTGTACACCCAGCTCCTGGGCTTCCCGCTGCCCCAGCAAGGGGCACAGGGTGCTGTGGCCAGTGCTGTCTTCACTCAGTTCATCCACCTCGCTGACTCCACCACCTCTCGAGTTGCTGACTCCGGCCTTTTCCATAAGGCTTGTTCCCTAATGCCATACTCCTCCCCATAGAGTCTCAGACAATTTTTTCATAGTAACATCTAGGTAACACTATGCCTGATGACACATTACACTCTTCTTCATTATTTTGCATTTACAAAAATGAATTGTAACTAACATTTGCATTTTATGTTACCATTTTAAAGGCCCTGCCACATGCTTTATCTGGAGCTCATTTCACAACCCAATCAAGTGAATTTTTCTAACTTCTCCTTCAGAGTTGATGAATGTGAGCATCAGAAAGGCACTGTGCTTGGGCTTATCAGAGAAAGAAGAATATAGGATTTCATAAAATAAACTTTATGAGATAATTTGCATGTGATGAAGGGCACCTATTTTGAGTGGGCAGTTCAGTGGGTTTTGGCAAACATGTGCACCTGTGCGACCATCACTGCAGTCAAGACATAGAACATTTTTTTTGATATCATTAATCTACAATTACATATGTAACATTATGGTTACTAAGCTCCCCACTTCATCAGGTCCCCCCCACCAACCCCATTACAGTCACTGTCCATCAGCGTAGTGAGATGCTATAGAATCACTACTTGTCTTCTCTGAGTTCTACAGCCCTCCCCATGCCCCCCCAACATTATGTCTGCTAATCGTAATGCCCCTTTTCCCCCTTGTCCCTCCCTTCCCACCCATCCTCCCCAGTCCCTTTCCCTTTGGTAACAGTTAGTCCATTCTTGGGTTCTGTGAGTCTGCTGGTGTTTTGTTCCTTCAGTTTTTTTCTTTGCTTTTACACTCCACATATAAGTGAAATCATTTGAAACTTGGCTTTTTCCACCTGGCTTATTTCACTGAGCATAATACCCTCTAGCTCCATCCATGTTGTTGCAAATGGTAGGATTTGTTTTCTTCTTATGGCTGAATAATATTCCATTGTGTATATGTACCACCTCTTCTTTATCCATTCATCTACTGATGGACACTTAGGTTCCTTCCATTTCTTGGCTATTCTAAATAGTGCTGCGATAAACATAGGGGTGCATATGTCTTTTTTCAAACTGGGCTGCTGCATTCTTAGGGTAAATTCCTAAGAGTGGGATTCCTGGGTCAAATGGTATTTCTATTTTGAGTTTTTTGAGGAACCTCCATACTGCTTTCCACAATGGTTGAACTAATTTGCATTCCCACCAGCAGTGTAGGAGGGTTCCCTTTTCTCCACATCCTCGCCAACATTTGTTGTTGTTTGTGTTTTGATGCTGGCCATCCTTACTGGTGTGAGGTGATATCTCATTGTGGTTTTAATTTGCATTTTTCTGATGATTAGCAATGTGGAGCATCTTCTCATGTGCCTGTTGGCCATCTGAATTTCTTCTTTGGAGAAGTGTCTGTTCAACTCCTCTGCCCATTTTTTAATTAGCTTATTTGCTTTTTGTTTGTTGAGGTGCATAAGTTCTTTATATATTTTGGATGTCAACCCCTTATCGGATATGTCATTTATGAATATATTCTCCCATACTGTAGGATGTCTTTTTGTTCTACTGATGGTGTCCTTTGCTGTACAGAAGCTTTTCAGCCTGATATAGTCCCACTTGTTCATTTTTTCTTTTGTTTCCCTTGCCTGGGGAGACATGTTCATGAAGAGGTTGCTCATGTTTATGTCCAAGAGATTTTTGCCTATGTTTTTTTCTAAGAGTTTTATGGTTTCATGACTTACATTCAGGTCTTTGATCCACCTTGAGTTTACCTTTGTGTATGGGGCTAGATAGTAGTCCAGTTTCATTCTCTTACATGTAGCTGTCCAGTTTTGCCAACACCAGCTGTTGAAGAGGCTGTCATTTCCCATTGTATATCCATGCCTCCTTTATCACATATTAATTGACCGTATATGTTTGGGTTAATGTCTGGACTTTCTATTCTGTTCCACTGGTCTGTGGGTCTGTTTTTGTGCCAATACCAAATTGTCTTGATTACTGTGGCTTTGTAGTAGAGCTTGAAGTCAGGGAGCGTAATTCCCCTGTTTTATTCCTCCTTCTCAGGATTGCTTTGGCTATTCGGGGTCTTTTGTGGTTCCATATGAATTTTAGAACTATTTGTTCCAGTTCTTTGAAGAATGCTTTGGTATTTTGATAGGGATTGCACGTTGAATCTGTAGATTGCTTTAGGTAGTATAGCCATTTTGACAATATTTATTCTTCCTAGCCAAGAGCATGGGATGAATTTCCATTTGTTAGTGTCCTCTTTAATTTCTCTTAGGAGTGTCTTGTAGTTTTCAGGGTATAGGTCTTTCACTTCCTTGGTTAGGTTTATTCCTAGGTATTTTATTCTTTTTGATGCAATTGTGAATGGAATTGTTTTCCTGATTTCTCTTTCTGTTAGCTCAACGTTAGTGTATAGGAAAGCAACAGATTTCTGTGTGTTGATGTTGTATCCTGAAACTTTGCTGAATTCAGATATTAGTTCTAATAGTTTTGGAGTGGAGTCTTTGGGGTTTTTTATGTACAATATCATGTCATCTGCAAACAGTGACAATTTGACTACTTCTTCACCAATCTGGATGCCTTGTATTTCTTTGTTTTGTCTGATTGCCATGGCTAGGATCTCCAGTATTATGTTGAATAACAGTGGGGAGAGTGGGCATCCCTGTCTTGTTTCCGATCTTAGATGAAAAGCTTTCAGCTTCTTGCTGTTAAGTATGATGTTGGCTGTGGGTTTGTCATATGGCCTTTATGATGTTGAGGTACTTGCCCTCTAGACCCTTTTTGTTGAGAGTTTTTATCATGAATGGATGTTGACTTTTGTCAAATGCTTTTTCAGCATCTATGGAGATGATCATGTGGTTTTTGTTCTTCTTTTTGTTGATGTGATGGATGATGTTGATGGATTTTCGAATGTTGTAGCATCCTTGCTTCCCTCAGATGAATCCCACTTGATCATGGGGTATTATCCTCTTGATGTATTTTTGAATTCGGTTTGCTAATATTTTGTTGAGTATTTTTGCATCAATGTTCATTAGAGATATTGGTCTATAATTTTCTTTTTTGGTGGGGTCTTTGCCCAGTTTTGGTATTAGAGTGATGCTGGCTTCATAGAATGAGTTTGGAAGTATTCTCTCCTCTTCTATTTTTTGGAAAACTTTAAGGAGAATGGGTATTATTTCTCTTCTATATGTCTGATAAAACTCAGAGGTGAATCCTTCTGGCCCGGGGGTTTTGTTCTTGGGTAGTTTTCTGATTACCGATTCAATTTAGTTGCTGGTGATTGGTCTGTTTAGGTTTTCTGTTTCTTGCTTAGTCAGTCTTGGAAGGTTGTATTTTTCTAAGAAGTTGTCCATTTCTTCTAGGTTTTCCAGCTTATTAGCATATAGATTTTCATCGTATTCTCTTATAATTCTTTGTATTTCTGTGAGGTCTGTCGTGATTTTTCCTTTCCCATTTCTGATTCTGTTTATGTGTGTAGATCCTCTTTTTCTCTTAATGAGTCTGGCTAGGGGTTTATCTATTTTGTTTATTTTTTCTAAGACCCAGCTCTTGGTTTCATTGATTCTATTGTTTTATTCTTCTCAATTTTATTTATTTCTTCTCTGATCTTTATTATGTCCCTCCTTCTGGTGACTTTGGGCCTCATTTGTTCTTCTTTTTCCAATTTCAATAATTGTGACTTTAGACTATTCATTTGGGATTGTTCTTCCTTCTTTAAATAGGCCTGGATTGCAATATACTTTCCTCTTAGAACTGCCTTTGCTGCGTCCCACAGAAGTTGTGGCTTTGTGTGGTTGTTGTCATTAGTCTCCATATATTCTTTGATTTCTGTTTTGATTTGGTCGTTAACCCATTGATTAATTAGGAGAGTGTTGTTAAGTCTCCATGTATTTGTGAGCCTTTTTGATTTCTTTCTAAAATTTATTTCTAGTTTTATACCTTGGTGATCTGAGAAGTTGGTTGGTAGGATTTCAATATTTTTGAAATTACTGAGGTTCTTTTTGTGGCCTAGTATGTGGTCTATTCTGGAAAATATTCCATGTGCACTTGAGAAGAATGTGTATCCTGTTGCTTTTGGGTGCAGAGTTCTGTAGATGTCTGTTAGGTCCATCTGTTCTAGTGTGTTGTTCAGTGCCTCTGTGTCTTTACTTATTTTCTGTCTGGTTGATCTGTTCTTTGGAGTGAATGGTGTGTTGAAGTCTCCTAAAATGAATGCATTGCTTTTTATTTCCTCCTTTAATTCTGTTAGTATTTGTTTCACGTATGTCAGCGCTCCTGTGTTGGGTGCATATATATTTATAATGGTTATATGCTCTTGTTGGACTGACCCCTTTATCATTATGTAATATCCTTCTTTATCTCTTGCTACTTTCTTCGTTTTGAAGTCTATTTTGTCTGATACAAGTACTGCAACACCTTCTTTTTTCTCTTTGTTGTTTGCATGAAATATCTTTCTCCATCCCTTCACCTTTAGTCTGTGTATATCTTTGGGTTTGAGGTGAGTCTCTTGTAAGCAGCATATAGATGGGTCTTGCTTTTTTATCCATTCTCTTACTCTGTGTCTTTTGATTGGTGCATTCAGTCCATTTACATTTAGGGTGATTATCAATAGATATGTACTTATTGCCATTGCTGGCTTTAGATTCGTGGTTACCAAAGGTTCAAGGGTAGCTTCTTTACTGTCTAACAGTCTAACTTAACTCTCTTGTTAAGCTATTATAAGCACAGTCTGATGATTCTTTATTTCTCTCCCTTCTTATTCTTCCTCCTCCATTCTTTATATGCTAGGTGTTTTATTCTGTACTCTTTTACGTTTCCTTTGACTGTTTTTGTGGATAGTTGATTTTACTTTTTGCCTTTAGTTAGTATTTGGATGGTCTGCTTTCTTTGCTATGATTTTATTTTCTCTGGTGACATCTTTTTAGCCTTAGGAGTGCTTCCATCTAGAGCAGTCCCTTTAAGATATCCTGTAGAGGTGGTTTGTGAGAGGCAAATTCCTTCAGCTTTTGCTTGTCTGGGAATTATTTAATCCCTCCCTCAAATTTAAATGACAATCATGCTGGATATAGTATTCTTGGTTCAAGGCTCTTCTGTTTCATTACGTTAAATATATCATGCCATTCTCTTCTGGCCTGTAAGGTTTCTGTTGAGAAGTCTGATGATAGTCTGAGGGGTTTTCCTTTGTAGGTGATCTTTTTCCTCTCTCTAGCTCTCTGTCTTTATCTTTGATCTTTGCCATTTTAATTATTATGTGCCTTGGTGTTGTCTTCCTTGGGTCCCTTGTGTTGGGAGATCTGTGGGCTTCCGTGGACTGCGAGACTATTTCCTTCCCCAACATGGGGAAGTTTTCAGCAATTATTTCTTCAAAGACACTTTCTATCCCTTTTTCTCTCTCTTCTTCCTCTGATACTCCTATAATGCGAATATTGTTCCATTTGGATTGGTCACACAGTTCTCTTAATATTCTTTCATTCCTAGAGATCCTTTTATCTCTTTGTGCCTCAGCTTCTCTGTATTCCTGTTCTCTGATTTCTATTCCATTAACAGTCTCTCTATTCCATTAACCTCATCCAGTCTGCTCTGAAGCCTGTTGATCGCTTGTCTGATTTCGGCATTGTCTTTCCTCACTTCCTTCCTTAGCTTTTGCATATTTCTCTGTAGATCCATCAGCATGGTTATGACTTTTATTCTATATTCTTTTTCAGGAAGATTGTGTAAGGCTATCCCACCAGGCCCTCTCTCTGTGGTTGTCTGGGTTATCCTTGTCTGGACCATATTCCTCTGTCTTTTCATGGCGATAGAAGTGGTCGCTGGTAGGTGTCACGTGTGTCAGGTGGGAGAACAAAGTCTCTTCCTGCTTGTTGTTCTCCTTGCCCTTCTTTGGGGCCTGAGCTGGTTTCACTGGGAGGCAGTCTCTGGGATAATCCCCTGAGTTGCCTGTGTGCGGGTCCGCCTCAGCCTAGCCTATAGCACTGCGGGGGATTGCAGTCTCACTGGGTGCGTTCTGCTCCCCTTGGTGCTTTCCAGCCCTTGTTCTGGGTTCTGGGGCCCTTCCTGCTTAGCTATGCGCCAGCCGGGAGGAGATTTTGTGAGGTTGCTGTGGGCGGGGCCACTCTCCCACTGTTCCGCAGCTGTGGCGTACCGCTGATCTGCCGGACCCTTTGTGGCGCCAGCTGGCGGGGTATGAATGACAGGCTGCTGATCTCTGTGGGAAGTCTTGGCGTGGCTGCTTTGCCCGGCCACCGGCCAGGGGTTCCAAAATTCCCCAAGATTCCCAGCCTACTGGGCTGAGTGCGCTGGGACGATTTTGTTCTGCTGTTGGGCCCTTGTCTCAAGACTTTTTACAAAAGCACCCACTTTTCTTTTGTTCCGGGAAGCCAGCTGAGGGGACCCGCTTGCAGTCTCCGTCTTGGATCCTGCCCATCTGCTTCTCTAATCTCTGATACACCATACGATGTGTGTCTGTGCTCCCAGTGCAGATCACCAGGGCTGGTTATTTGGCGGGCCTGTGCTTCCACTCCCTCCCCACTCTGATTCTTTTCCTCCTGCTGGTGCACTGGGGTGGGGGCAGTGCTCGGGTCCCGCTGGGTCGCGGCTTTGTATCTTACCTGCTTCGTGAGATGCTGAGTTCTCGCAGGGGTAGCTGTAGCCTGGCTGTTGTACTGTATCTTCTGGTCTCTGTTTTAGGAGTAGTTGTATTTGCTGTATTTTCACAAATATATATGGTTTTGGGAGGAGATTTCGCTGCCCTGCTCATGCAGCCATCTTCCTAGAAGTCATCCTTTTTATTTTCTTAACAGTCATCTGAAAAGCAGAACTTTGAAATTTCCTTGAAGTTCAATTTATTAATTTTTTATTGGCTCATGCTTTTGGCTCCCTAAGAAATCTTTGCAACCCAAAGGCTGTGAAGATTTTTCTACTTCCCCCAGAAGCTTTATGGTTTTAGCTTTTATGTTTAGAACTATGATTCACTTCACGTTTAGTTTTGAGTATAATGTGGTAAAAGAGTCATTTCCATATGGATATGTAATTGTTTCAGTACTTTACTGAATAGACTATCTGATCCTCACGGCATTATCTTCTAGATTTTCTCTCTGCTCTGCTCCACTGATATATTTCTAGCCTTAAACCAATCAATCACCATGTCTTGATTACCATAGCTTTCTGTTAAGTCTTATCAGGTAGTGTACACTTTCAAAATTTTCTCTTCTTTTTCAAAATTGTTTTTGCTATTCTAGGATCTTTGTATTTCTATATAAATTTTAGAATAACCTCATAAATTTTTACAGAAAGCCTATCGGGCTTTTGATTGGGGGTGCATTAACCCTGAGCATCATTACGATATCGAGCAGGTTCTATTGCTCCATTTATTTAGATTCTCTGCAATGCTATGTGGTTTTCAGTGTACAGACCTTACACATGTTTTTGTCAGCTTTATTCCTAAGTACCTCATATTTTTTGTTATTATAAATTACATTAAAATTTTTTTCATTTCTAATCGATTATTGCTAGAATAGAGACATATAATTGATTTTTGTATAGTAACTCCATATCTTGCAACCTTGCTAAATTAATGTCTTGGAAATAGGTTGGACCCTGTGCTCACCCTCGGGCACATGGGGACACACACGGCCCTCAGGCAGTGTTGCAGATGCAGGATAGTCCCAGATTCATCCGGAGAGGCATTCCATCCCATTGCTTTTCAAACAAAGAAGAACTTCCAAGTAGAGCCTGGACTAGAATGAGGCAAGAGAGGCCCCAAAGGCATAACATCTAGGGAAGCACCCACTCCCAGGGCTCCGCAAGTGCCGGGTGGGCCTTAAATATTATGCCTTAGGCTCCTGCTCCCAGGTCATCATGAAACCCAAATGGAATTCAACTTTCCAAAAACTGCTTTTTCCGTATGCTTATTCAATATTAATTAGAAGGTCTAAATAAATTTGTAGAAAGCGAACAAACAGAACTTTTCAAGTTGAAAAGAAGTTGTTCATATTTTCATCTCTTGTGTACCCTGGGCATTGGTGGCTTGTCAACAAGGCATTCGGGGTAACTCAGGGTCTGGCAGGGTCAGAGCAGGGCTTGCTATCCTGACTCCCAGCTCTCTGGGGCACAGCCTCCCTCTGGGCTCATCTGAGGGATGTGAGTTTTTTGGATGGGCTCTTCGCCTCCACCCTGTTCCCCCACTTTCTCCTGGGGACCCTCATGTCTGATGCACTGAACGCCCCTTCTTGGATCCACATACATTGCTCTTGGGTCAAGGAAATGCTTTCCCAGCTCTTTCTGAACCACTAAATACCTGTGAGGGCTTTTCACTACCAGGGTCTCCAGGGAAGGAGGGGTGTGGCTGGATTTCAGAGTTGCTAGGTGTCAGCACGAAGCCAGCCCTTTCACCTGATCCTTGCAGCAACTCTGTGAAGTAGGCATTCATTCATTCATTCACTCACTCGTCCGATGTTTGTTTATGGGTCCAGGCACTGGGGACCTCAGCTGAACAAATCAGGGAAAACTCCCTGCCCACATGGAGCTTCTGTTCTGGGGTGGGGAGGGGCAGAGGCAGGACAGACAATAAGCAAAGCAAATGGGTGACAGTAATAGTTCTCAGCTGGTGATAAATGCGGCAGGAAGTAAGCCAGGCTGGAAGGACAGGGAGGGCTGGGCTGGGTGGGGCTCAGGGAAAGGTGCCAGGATATTCGAAGAAAGATCTGAGAAGTGAGAGTGTGAAGTATGAGATCTGGGTGAAGAAAGCTCCAGAGAGAAGGAATAGATGGTGCAAAGGCCCTGAGGCAGGAGTGCACTTGGCATATTGGAGGAGCAGCAACAGCCTGGGTGGCTGGGGCAGAATTAGCAGAGAGAACTAACTAGAGTGGAAGGTGACAGGGCAGCTTGGGGGAGCCAGAGGGCCTCTCAAGGCCTCAGAGCAGAGGAGGGGTGTGACCTGACTTCTTTCCCATGACAGAGGGCCTCAGCAATCTTAGATCCAGAGACCCCCTTCCCAGCAGATGTCCTATGATACCTATGCTATCCAGAAATGAACTTTAGAGATAATATACTCTACCTGCATGCAGAGTTAAAAAAAAATCCACTTAATATGAAGGAGAAATAATAGAAATTCAAATTAGAATAAAGCCATAATCGTTTAAAATGTAACTGGTCCACATAGTACCCTAGAAGTTAGGTGGTCAGAGAGATTATGAGCAGTTTTATATAAGTGGGAGAGTTTGCTCCTACTTAAAATGTGTAAGTTTGAATTTCAGAGAAGAGGTTGGAAGCTGACATGCATGAAGTAAGGTACAGGTTCATCAGAACGAACAAGAGTTTGCAAAGTAATGGGTGGGAGAGGGGGGAAAATAGCCTCCATGGCAGTGGGGATTAAATACTGCAACAATCACAGATTCTCAGAGGGAGAAAATGAGAAATCACATCGTTCTCACAAATGAGCTGGACCTTCCACTCAGGGATGGCGCAGCAGAAAAAACTGCAGAAGCATAACCTACACCCCTGGCCTGGCCGGGAACAGCTCCCCTGGGAGCCAGACGTTTATCTTTGAACTTAAACAGGCTGAGGAGGCTGAGACCAGCCCGTGGGTGGAGACAGGGAAGCCGGTGAGGATGCCCTGGATGGTGGAGCCTGGTGCCGGGGTGGCGAGGGGCAGCTGGGGAGGGAGGGAGGCCAGAGTCTGGATTTATTGCTGTAGGTGGCGTTGGCAGGGTTTGCTGGCGGATTGGACTGGAAAGCGGTAGGAAGGGAAGAACCAGGGAAGACTCCAGCCTGTAAAGTAATGGGTGGGAGAGGGGGGAAAATAGCCTCCTCTCCCACCCATTAGACACACTCGCTTGGGTGTCATGCACATTCCTCTAGGGAAAGGGCTCAGAGCACAAATAAAGGCACAGCATGACTGAGGGCTAGGATGCCAGGGAGGTGTGGGAGGGACCTGCAGTCTGGCTGCATGCTCAGGAGAAGTCCAGCTTTGGCCACTTTTCTGGAACCCCTCAGTTTTGGTGTTTGGGACACACATGCACTGATGCCATGACAGAACACATGGGGGTGCCTCACACAAGCTGGACCCAATTCCTGTTGGTTTTACAGAGGCAGGGCCTTTTTTCCAGGGAGGTCTGCATCCTCCTCTGTGGGCAGCCATTGTTTTTTTTTTTTTGCTATTATTAATATACAATTACATGAGCAACCTTATGGTTACTAGACGCCCCCAATTATCAGTTCCCCACCACATACCCCCATTACAGTGACTGTCCATCAGCATAGCATTGTTATTTTTTAATGCTCAAGATAATTCTAATTTTGAAATGATTGAATACTTAGAGAAACTTGTAAGAATAGTACCAAACGGGTTGTTTCCCCCTCTGAACGCTTTGAGAATACACTGCCAATCTGATGCCCCGTTATCTCAAGCACTTTAGACTATATTTCCTACAGACAAGGACGTTCTTCCACGTAACTTCAATGCAACATCAGAATCAGGACATTAACCCTTACACATTCTCTCCGTCTAATCAACAGACCGCCCCCGTCGCCCTCCCAATTCAGGTTTTGACAATTTCCCAACAATGCCCTTTACAGTCCAAGGATCCAATCGAGGACCACACGTTGTATTTACTTGTCATGTCTCTTTCGTCTCCTTCAATCTGTGACCGTTTCTCAGTCTGTCCTCAAAGTTCATGACCCTGACACTTGGGAAGACGGCAGGTCAGCTATTTAGTAGAATGTCTCTCTGGTAGAGTTCGTCTGGTGCTTCCCTTTGATTAGACTCAGGTTGTGCATTTTTGGCAGGAATACCACAGGACTTGTGTCGTGTTTTTCTCATTGCAACAGTCAGATCACAATTTGGATTTGTTCCATGACCGGTTATGACATTGTGACTTTGATCATTTGATTAAGGTGACTTTAATCATTCGATCAACCACCCGCCTTCTTCACTGCAAAGTTATTCCTTTTTGCTTGGCAGTTAAAAAGTATTTGGTGGGGCTGTACTTTGAGACTGGTAAATATCCTTGCCTCTTCAAACTCTGACCCAGCAGTGGGTAAAATTGCAATATTTCCAGAATCTCTTGCCTGGCCTTAATTCATCTTCATATCAATAGGGGATTATAAGGGGGGCAGAGAGGTTAGTGTGTACGGGACTAGAGAGGTGTTTTTTGGGTGTTCTTCCCAGCCAGGACGTGGAGAGACACGGGCAGGTGGGAGCAGACAACTTCTTGTAAGCAATAAACAGGTTTCTGCCACTTCATTTTCCCTTTGATTTCGGTTTCAAAGGTTTATTTGCCCTGGGCTGGTAACATATTTTCCCCGGGAGTTTTACCAGCAGTTTTAGCCTTAGATATAAGAAATATCAAGAAATTGATATTTCTTGGCTAAATGATCAATAACTATGATGGTTGTGAAATGATGGTTTTTCTAATTCCATTATTCCTTCTACATTCATTAACTGGCATTTCAGTATAAAGAAAAGTTCTTTCTCCTCCTCTTTTATGTATTCATTCATTTGTAGCTATATGTTTTTCTGTTTTATTCAATAGGTTAAATCTGTTATTACCATTATTTGGATAGCATTATTTGATGGTCAAATTATCTCCGAGCCTGTGGGAGCCCCTTAGAGCTGGCTCTTCTGGGCTTTTGATTTCTCCCTATCAGTTTCTGAGCACATCCTTACTTTCTGGCACAAAGGATGTTATAGACTCATCTTGTACTTTTCCTACTTCAGCCCTCATTTGGCCATTTTCCCAACACGCCCTGGTTCCTTTTAGGGAAGAAGCCAAGATCTGGGTGCTTGGCATGCTCACTGTTCCTGCTTCCAGGACTTCCCAGGGGCTGAAGCTAGGGAATATCTATATGTAGACACACTCATCTATATTCATTTCTGTATCTTCCACAAACATTGCAAACCACCAGTTCACCTCTCCAGCTATAATCTAACACACAGGGCTCAGTCTCCTCCCTTCCCATATATGTGACTTGCTTCTCTGACAGTGAAAAACCTGGTTTCTGTCATCCTCAGTATCTAACTTATTTGGTTAGTCTCGCCTCGGTAACCAATCTGCAAACATTGCCACCTGCCCCCCAGAGGCTGGCACTGGGCTCTGAGAGGTATATGGTATCAGTGACTCAAATATCGAAAGAGATCCTACCTCTGCTGCTGACATGGTCTTCCAAACCAGTGACTCCCTCTCAGTGAAAGTCAGAACACGACACAGTGCATTTCCTCTCATTTCACATGAGAGTTGCAGTCCTGAAAAACTTAGTGTTTAGTTAAAAAAAAAATCCATGATGTTAGGTTTTAGGTGCTGAATGATTATAAACAGGGTCTTATAATAAAAATGAATTTCAGAAGTATTATGATTCTTTAACATTTTAAAACCATAGAAATTTTAAAATGATTTAAAATTACTTGAAATCCAGTCCAGTGGGCATTTGAAGATCATGTGCATGTAAGATGATTTTAGGTTGTGTGGGACCATCTTGCACATGGCAGGACGTTTTCCATGCCCACCCTGCTCTCTGCAGATGCCAGCAGTGTCCCCCAGTCACTGTGACACACACAGAATGCCCCCACAGGCTCCAAGCCTCCTCCACTTCCTGGGCTGGTGCCCCTTGTGACCTCGCAGGTCAGCACATAAGCTGGGCTGGCACCGTGGGTGAGATGCACTGCCTGCTGGCCTTGCCACCTCAGTGGGGTTCTTATAAAGCCGTGGCTCTGTGCACTGGAGCAAAGTGGGTCACGGCCTTGGGAAGAACAGTCCTCTATGGGTTTTCCCCAAACAGGACCCTGGGGGCGGCTTTGGCAGCTCTCGGAACAGGGGAGTCATAGCCCCATGTATGGTCTTAAGTCTCCCAGCTCACTAGTGGGGAATGTGAAGCCAAGATACTCCAGGAAGGGCCTGATTAAAAGCGGGAAGAGTCACTTCCTCACCTTTCCCCTGTGGGAGAGGATGTCCTTTGATCATTCATTCGTAAATCACATCCACAGCGAGTGTCTGCCATGGTCCAGCGCATGTGGCCAATGTGGGAGTCCTGCCCTCCTAGAGGGGGCAGCCTGGGTGTGCGTGGGAGGGGGAGATGGGCAGTCGACAAGGAGAAAAATGAACACATGAATATCCACAGTTATGGGAAAGAACAGGTGCTAGGCGGTGAGAGCATAAAACTGAAGGATTTCGTAGCCATTTGAAGCTGAGAAGGGAAGGCCGGGCAGCCAGGCAGAGATGGAGGGAGACGGGGAGGATCAAGGATGGGGCTTGTTAAGTTTGCGAGGCCTATTAGACATCCCAGTAGCATCGTCAAGTAGACAGATGGCGTGAGCTCAGGGCCTGGGCTGGAGGCTCACTTCTGGGAGTTGCTGGCGTAGCTGGTGTCCGAAGCCACAGTTCCATTCAGAGGGGACTGGCCAGATAGGTGAAGGGCCCTACTTTTATTTAAGGGCCCTACTTCCCTCTCCACCGGCCCCTCCATTCTGCTCCAGCCTCACTCATTTGGTTGCCAGAATGCCCCACACTCCATTCTGCCTCAGGGCCTTGGCATATGCTGCTCCTTCTGCTGGGAACCTGCCTCTGCTCCTCCCTTTGTTGATTTTTACTTATGCTGAAGCCCTTGACCCTTGCATGGCTTCCTCAGGAAGGTGTCTCTGTGGCCACACGAAAGCCCCATGTCATTCAAACTTGTTCTGCTCCTGGGGAACAGCAGTCACACTTGTCAGTTTATACCTATTTGTGTGATTTTTGTGGGTTTTGTCTGCCCCTTGACCCTCAGCCCCTTTCTCTTTGTCTGATGGAGGAACGCGCTCCCCAAGGCCTCGCTCTCACTGTCCCTTTCCTGACACAGAGGCCTGTTCCCTGGCTTCCCATTGGCCCCAGGAGGCCCAGCGCCTTAGCCAGGGACTGGGGCCCCTGCCGGGAACCTGCCTATTGGTCCAGCTTTACCCCTTGCCACGCTGTTCTCTGCCCTGTGCAGATCTACCGTTAGCTCCCAGAGAGCTGCGTGCCTTCTGCCCAGACGCTGTGTAACCCAGTGATTAGGCCCCTGTGCCCACTGCTGACTGCTGGCAGCGGCATTCCCCTCCCGGGACCCTCCCCCGGGTTCCCTCTGTGCTCTGTCCCCGCGCCCAGAGCCCACAGCGCATCAGCCCCGGTGGAATTCTTCTCGGCCAATCTACCTCATGTCCTGTGTTCTCCGAGGGCAACAGGAAGGCCTGAGTCCTGAGTTCTGTTAGGAAAAAGGTATAAAAACCTTCGTCTCCGTTCCCAGGGTCCTGGAGCCCATGGGCCACCCTGACCTGAGGAATATGTCCCACAAATCACTGGGTTGTTTTGTTTTGCTTTACAGTGTGTTTTAGCTAACATGTTCTAGAGAGTCTAGTAATCTCAGAAAATATCCAGTTACATGTGAAAGAGTCAGCGGAGAATAATCAAAAAGAATCACATACATTTATGTTTGTGAAATAAACCTTTTAATATTTAGTGGTTTTTCTTTCATTGTAGTAAAGTACACACAACATTAAGTTAACCATTTTAACTATTCAGTGGCATTAAATACATTCACCTTATCGTGCAACCATCACCACCATCCATCTCCAGAACATTCCCATCACCCCAACAGAAAGTGTGTCCCCATCAGGCGCTAACTCCCCATTCCGCCCCCCCCACCCCTCAGCCTCTATTTCTGTCTCTATGAAGTTTTTTGAATTGGAATAAATTAGATATATAATATTATATTGGTTTCAGATGTACAACATAGTGACTTGATAATTATATACATTACTAGATGCTTGTCACAGTAAGTGTAGTTACCCCCTTACCATACAAGAGATTACAATATTATTGGTTATATTCTCTCTGTTGTATTTCCATTCCTACAGCTAATTTATTTTACAGTTTACAGTTTGTACCTCTTTATCCCCTTCACGTATTTCACCCATCCCCCACTCACCCATCCCCCACTCCACTCCCTATGGTAACCAACAGTCTGTTGTCTGTATTTGTGGGTCTATTTCTTGTTTGTTTGATTGATTTTTTTCAATTCCACATATAAGTGAAATCATATGGTATTTGTCTTTCTCTGCCTGGTTTATTTCATTTAGCATGATACCCTCTATGTCCACCTATGTTGTTGAAAATGGCAAGAATTTTTTTATCGCTGAGCAATATTCCATCATATATACGTACCACATCTTTTTCCATTCATCTATTGATGAGCACTTGGGTTGTTCCATATATTTGCTGTTGTGAATAATGCTGGGTGCATATGTCTTCTCAAATTAGTGATTTTGTTTTCTTCAGGTAAATCCCCAGAAATGGAATTGCTGAGTTGTATGGTATGTCTATTTTTAGTTTTTTGAGGCACCTCCATATTGTTTTCCACAGTGGCTGCAGCGTAGGGAGGTTCCCCCTCCTCCACATCCTCGCCAGCATTTGTTGTCTTGGGAGTGGCCATTCTGACTGGTGTGAGGTGCTAACTCACAGTGGCTTTGGTTTGAGTCTCCCCGACGATCAGCGATGTGGAGCGTCCTGTGAACTTGACTACTCTAAGTTCCTCATCTGAGGGGAATCATACAGTATTTGTCCTTCTGTGTCTGGCTTATTTCACTTCCCATAATGCCTTCAAGGTTCATCCACGCTGTAACATGTATCACAATTCCCTTCCTCTTTAAGGTTGAGTAATATTCCACTGTACGTATATACCACTGTTTTGACTATATTTTCTTATTTTCTGTATTCTTGATACTCTGGCATTTGGGACCTTGATCCTGGAGAGCTGCTTCTCCCAGAGCCAGCTAGTTCCTGGAGAGAGCAAACGACTCCCCTGTGAGGTCTTTGGATAACAAAGCACCAATCCAGAGCCCACACCCCAGCCATCTCCTTTATCAAACTCTCCCGCCAGCCAGTACTCCCCCGCCCTGAATCATGCAGAATGAGGACGCGTGCTTCTTCGTTCTTCAGATACAGCCAAACCACATCCACACGGAGATACCGATTTGCACCTTGAGCAGCGGAAGGTGAGGATTCCTGATGAAGCCTCCCACCCTCAAATTCACCCCCACGCTAGACAGCCTCTCTGTCATGGCTCTTCTCTGCAGGTAGCTTTGGCATTAGGGAGAGAGTGCTTTCCTGGAGTTTCTTTTAGCCTGGAGGTAGCCTCTTTTGGCCCGGAAGTTTCTGGAGAGGAGCCCCTTGTTTATGTTGCAGGGGCTCGAGTTGTGTATAAGGGCAGCAGAGGGAGCCTGGCTGACCGGCAAATAGTTCCTGCTCCTGAGAGAGTCCTGTCCATGCATGTTCATGCCCACCCCCTACCTGCCCCTGGGAGTGAGACCCTGGAGTGCACCCAGCCCTGGCTCTGACCGGGACTTCTGGGAGCCTGCTGATCCCAGGTGAGAATTGCTCCCCCAATTTGCTAGCAGTCAGCCTGGCAGATTTATAGGCATCAAACAAACGCAGTATTTGCTTAATAATCTGCTTGTTGTGAAGTGTCTTTACTTTCCTGTGCTCTGACAATGTAAAGTGTCTGACAAAGAGGGAGCAAATTCCTTTGAAATTAGGATATTCAAAGTAACTACTCAACTCAGGCCTTTTGATATTGCTTTAAGAAATCTGTTTTGCCCATAAAATCATGGCTCTGCTGTTTGAGCCATTCAGCTGACATTTATCCCAATTTTCCGACAGCAGCTTCTTCCACTTTACCTTCTGTAATTCAAAATCAGAATCTTTAAGTCTTTAGGAAATTGCTTTTGTAATATCCCAAAGTGAAAATACTTGCAAATGTGTACTTTTTAGAACCAGTGTAAATTTTAAATTCAGGGCTAAAGTAACCTTTTATGTGTGATCTTGTCTGTCTTGTAAATCACATAGTGTTTTATTCTCTGTCCTTTGACCATGTCTCTATTGCCCTGCATTTTCATCAGATTGGAGTTCCTGGTCGCACAGGCTGAGATGGGCTCAAAAGCTGTTCTGCACACTTTCTATGCTCTGGGCATTTGCTTGTGTAGCTGGTGCATCCCCAGGGTTCCCAGCTGGGGTCACAGATGCTGCCTAGGGGGAGCTGGTGTCACAGGGCCCGTAAAATCTGTGGTTTTTCTTGACCCTTCCTTGTTTGGGGTCTCAGCTCTCTGCAAAGTTCTGTCAATCCTCCCTCCAAACATTTCTGCCTCCCACCCGTGCGCATGGCCAGGCAGCTTCCAGCTGGCATCTGCTGGACACCCACACCACGAGGCTTAGCACGCCAGCGCTGCCTCTGCTGGGCCAGGCTGACCTTTCCTTGGCCTAGCCTCTGGCTTCTGCCCACCCAGTGCTCCAGCTGGCAGGCAGGGAAGAAGGTCCCTCTCCCTGGTCTGTAGAAGGATTAGTCCATGCCCTGAGTGAGCCCTCTGCACCCCAAAAATTTTAAGAACAGCTTTCAGGTTTCCCCTCCAGAACCCAGAAATGGCTGATTCCCTGGAACAGGGAAAATACACGATAAGCCTGGAACTTCTTATAGTGTCAAAAGTAAGGAAATGCAAACAAAACAAGATAACCCACAAAGATAGGATATGTCAAAGGGCCACAGGAACCAACAGGAAAAGCTTCCAGTGGCCAAAGCTAGTATAATTTGAGCAGCAAAATAAAGAATGTAGTATTGTGCCATAGACCAAAATGTAAAATAAATATACATGAGTCCACATTGATGTAAAGGAATGACTATATAAATAAATAAGGGAAAAGGGACAAATCTTTCTTACAGAAGAATTCCCAGGAATTATGTAGCTACTCTCCACTCTCGAAGGTAAGGCTTAAATCCCCTCACCTTGCAGTCTCTCCCCAGCACCCCTTATTGGCAGAGCCTAACAGGGACCCTGCTGGCAAGGAGAAATGTTCGCAGAGTTCCAGCCCCACCATCCCAAAGCCAAATATGGAAGGGTGGTGTGGAGCTGAGATGGGTTTTAATAACTGACCCATCTGCCCTAGTGGCTTTTCACCCTTTGATCCATCCTCTTCCATCTTCTGCGGGGTCAGTAAGTTACAGACCTGAAAGTACCTTCACTTTAATTTGCTTTTTAATATCTCAAAATAAATAGTATTACTATTATTTTATACAGTCTCTATTTGTTAAGGTTTACCCATATGGCATGTTTACCGATTCATTTGCCCACCGTTTCTTCTACCATCTCAGACCTTTTCTTATGGGACTCTTTTCCTCCTTCCTCAAGTACACCCTTTAGCACCTCCTGTCGTTGAGATCTGTTGCTGGTAAACTCGATTTTCGTCTGTTTGTAGTGCCTTTACTTCACAATAATGGCCCTTTATGCTGTCTCCTGGCTTCCATGGCCACTGGTGATGAGTCTGTTTTCAGCCTAAGTGTCATTCATGTATTGATAATCTATATTTTCCCTATGAATGGTTTTAAGACCTGTCCTGCCAGTGGGTTTCAGCCCCGGACAAGTTTACTATGGATTCAATGAGACCAAAGAAATGACAGTGGAATGTTCTTGGGGTGAAAGGGTTTATACCCAACTTTATTCCCACGGTGGCAGGTTAATCACTAGAATCCTGGCCACTCAGAGCGAGTCTGCATGCCGCAGTCCGTCTCTGCCTCTGGGCCTCTCTGCCCGCCCAGCCGTCTCAGTCTCTGTCCTTGGTGCTGCCACCGCTCCAGCCTCTGCTCTCCTGCAGCCATGCAGCCCTGCACCAGTCGTGCCACCGTGTCGCCCAGGGCACTGGGCACAGCTGTTTACATAGAGTCAATAACGACATACTGCTCACACGTGTGTGGTGAGCTGGCCAACCAGGGCCAGGTGAGAATCCTGGCCACAGGAACCTTTACCTTATCCACACTTTCCTACCTTTTAGTCAGACAACTTGGTGTATAAGTGGAAAGTCAGTAAGGTCTATCAAAAAGGACACTGATTCGGAGAGAGACAAATGGCAGCCACGCTCGGGCCTTCTCTCTGAGATCCAAGGTGTGTTTCTTGACCCCGTTGTCCCATGACTTCCTGTTAAGAAGGACTGTGTAGTGATGCGTGGTGGCTATGGAAATCAGAGAAGCCACTGCTAAGGGCCGGGACTAAAGGGGCCCTCCAGTGACTGGCCCTCCACTCCCATGACCCCATCTCTGTTACACTGTCAGAACACTCTAAGATTACATCTGAGTCTGTCAACCACAGTACTTAGCTAGTGTTTATCTTGAAATGTCAAACTGTAATTCCAGCTATGGCTCATTTTATTATTTCTTGTTACACAGTTTTCTTTTAAATCAGCTTAATAAGGAAACTAAAAGCCTCTGCTAATTAAGTTCTCAGCACAAACTACAGCAGCTGGAACTCAAAATATTATCATGTCAAACGAAGGTTTTCGGTCCTCCTTCGGGGAAGAGAATGGCAATTGTTTCGTTGGGATCCACACAGCACAGCTCGGGTCCTCCTCGCGCGCTGCTGCAGCCATAACAACGAAGCCAACTATTCCTGGCTTGATGGCTTTTTTTTAAATCCTAGGTTTTGGTTTAGAAGTTTTCCTAAAATTGTGGTCATATTTGTATGTGCATTGGACAGCTTGACATAGAAAACAAGCAGTTTCCATTGAATTAAAAGTAGACACTTCATCTGGGAAATTATTGGCCATCCTGATTCTTTCATTAACAGGTCTGCTCCTCGGGGTCCGTGGTGTCGGCCCTTCTGGGCTTTTTGGCAGCCCTGTGATCAATGGACTCATCTATGTTTTCTGCCAAGATCGTCCTTCTCCCTCTCACCCACCACTGAAAAGTGTACTCTTTTAAAATCATACCTTTCGGCCATTACAATGAGCACACATAATGCGCGGGGGTGGGATGGGGTAGGGGGACACGGGGAAGGCAGTGTGACACAGAGAAGACAAGTAGTGATTGTATAGCATCTTACTACGCTGATGGACAGTGACTGCAATGGGGTATGTGGTGGGGAGCTGATAATAGGGGGAGTCTAGTAACCATAATGTTGCTCATTTAATTGTATATTAATAATAGCAAAATTAAAAAAAATCATACCTTTCTCTCACCTATTTGAATGTACTAAAGTCGTACAAGGAAAAAAAGACAGGATACATTGAGAAACAAATTGTGAGAGGATTAATAAATCCTGGACTATTAACCTTTGAAGATTACTGATGAGAATGTCTCCCTATTCCTTAAAAGTTACAGATGCTATTATTCTTGGTTGGAAAAGAAGCCATCGCTTCTCTCATGGGTACTCCACAGGAAGGGACTCTAATTCTTTGCCTGGACATCATTTACACTGTGTGAGATGCTACTATTTTCTAATACCTCTTCTCTTCTTCTCAGACTGTTCTTGTGGATGATATCAATATGCCTGCTTGGGAGGTGATATGGAGTCAACCTCCCATCGAGTATCAGTGGTTAGATCACTGGCCTCTGTATGGCCTGAAAGACTTTATGATTTAATTAGTGGACATTCAAATCATGGCTGCTGTAGGACCCCAGGTTCATTTTCTGAGTTTGTGATTATTGAGATTGAAAATCTCTCTGGCTATGTCTAAAGATATAGCTGGAGAAAGTAAGAGAAACCCGTTGGGACTATCTGAGTTACATGTTTGTGTACATGTGTGGATAAAATGAAAGTTCCTGTGGCCAGGATTCTCACCTGGCCCTGGTTGGCAAGCTCACCACACACGTGTGGGCAATACGTCGTTACTGACTCTATATAAAGAGCTCTGCCCAGTGCTCTGGGTGACACGGTGGCAGGGCTGTAAGGCTGCAGGAGAGCAGAGGCTGGAGCGGTGGCAGGGCCAAGAACAGAGACTGAGATGGCTGTGCGGGCAGAGAGGCCCAGAGGCAGAGGCCGGCTTGCTGCATGCAGACTTGCTCTGAGTGGATGGGATTCTAGTGAGTGACCTGCCACTGTGGGAATAAGGTTGGGTATAAACCGTTTCACCCCAAGAATGTTCTACTGTCATTTCTTTGGTCACACTGAATCCATAGTGAGCTTGCCCGGGGCTAAAATCCATCGGCAAGACAGCATGGTTTTTTGTGTATATACTGTGACCCATCGCAGGACACCACACTCATCAGCCCTGCAGAGCGGGTGATGTTGGTTGGGCCATTCTCCTACTGACTCCTGCAAACCCTTTCCTCCCACGTTCAGGGACTCTGCTCCCCGTTTCCTGCCCCTGCATCCCGAGAACCCTGGTTCCCCGGGGCAGCTCATGCCCTGATGCTTCACTGTATGAAATGTTCCTACTTCAGAGCTACCTCTCGATGCCAGTCAAGTCCCAAAACAGTGGGCCTCAGTCCTTGAGCAGGAAATGGCCAGAATTAATCCTCTTAGATCCTTTCCACTGTCCAAGAGAAATTTACAAACTTGAAGGAATTGCTATGTAGGGGAAATTTTTGTGCTGGAGTGTCTAAAATGGTTTGAGTCAATGAACCGGATGTCCTCACCTCTTCTCTTCCTAGCCTCAAGCTGGTGTTCTGTTTTTAAAATTTTTTTCAGTCCATGCACCACTTCTATGGGGCATCTCTCCAGGCTTTGCTGCCTAACTCCTGATCTGTATCTGACCTGGGAGAGGGACAGTGAGCTCTGAGTCAGTACTGCCCTCAGCACTCCCTGGACCACTGTGAACACTTTTTTTTTCCTTATAAATAAGTAAGTAAGTAAATAAATAAATAAATCACTCACCGACTCCCTCACTCACTCTACTGCTCCAGGTCTCAAACTTCAGTTCTACTTTTTCACTCCCCCACCAGTCACCCGTCCTTGCGTGTCCACCTTCCCCTCCAATCCAGAAAGGGGGTGGTTGAATCCAAGAGGTGACAACCCGGGCTTGTGACTGGCACCTGAAGTGGAGGGTGTGTGGGGGTGTCTTCTAGGGCTGAGCCTTACCCAGTGGGATCCGACACTGCCTCCAGGTAGATGGCACTGGAACTGAGCTGAGTGGTGGCCAGAGAGCTGCTTGATGGTGTCGGCAGGAAACACACACATTGGAATTGAGCTCAGAACCCGTTTGTCTTGTTATTTCTTCTTTGAGCCCTTGACTGTTTGAGAGAAGAATGTTCAATCTCCACACATGTGTGAGTTCCCAGTTTTACTTCTGTTAGTGTTTCCTAACTCTACCCCATTGTGCTCAGAGAAGATATTGTATATATCTGTGTTTTAAATCTATTGAGGTTTAATCTGTAACTTCACATGTGGTTTGTCCCGGAAAATGTCCCACGTGCGCTTGAGAAGAATACGTATGCTGCCTCATTGGGTGGGGATTCTGTATCTGTCTGTCAGAGCCGGCTGTTTTCTTGGGTTATTTAATCCCCCCGTTCCCTCATCTTCTGTCTGGTTGTACCCATTACTGACAGAGGGGTATCAAAGACTCCAACTATGATTGTAAAACCATTTCTCCCTTCATTTCTTTCCTGCTCCACATATTTTGATGGCCTGTTATTAGGTGTGTGGGTGTTTATTCTTGTAGGGGGGTCCTATTAGACTGGGATGAAAACTGCTGTGATGGGGTGGGGGCATGTGCCTACTATGACCTCCCAACCACCAAATATAATCTTCTTGATTTGTGCTTTGTCTTTATAAATATTTAGTTTTGTTTTCATGATTTTTTGGATTTTTTTCTCCCTCTTTTTAAATACATGTGCAATTAGTTTTCATGTGTGGTGTGAGGTGTGGATCCTCCCCCGTTTTTTCCTGGTACTATTTCTAAAGACACCCCTACTCTTGCCCACTGATGCACCCATGATATCTGGTAGACTGCTCTGTTCCATGTACAGATCATATGAGTGTCTTTGGCTGCACGTGGAAAACCCAGCCAGCTATCCTTAGATGGGGGCTTCTTCTTCATCCGTAACCGTAAGTGCAGAGTGAACAGTTTCTGGCCTTGGTCTGGGTCCCTGACAGTGTTATCAGGGACCGGGGCGTCTCTCTTTGTAGCCAGCATCTCAGCCACGTCCATCACCCCCTGGTCACAAGATGGCCACCGGAGCTATGGAGCTTCATCTCTGCTTTCAGAGCAGGAAGAATGGTGCAGGGAAGGGGTGCCAGAAGCTTCTGCCCTTTTCACCAGGAAGCTCGATGTTTCCCAGAAGCCCCAGGAGACTTCTGCTGTCTCATCAGCTGGCACTGAGTCATGTTCTGCTCCCTCTGACTGCAAAGGAAGCTGGGAAAGTGGGAAACTGGGCTGTCCTAAGTGGTTTAGATTGGTCATGATTGCCTGGGCTGGGTATAAAGTGAGGGCCCAAGTCCTCTGTCTAAGGATAGCTGGTTGGGTTTTCCTCTGTCTTGCCTGAGGGGGATTTCCCTGGGGTGAGTTCATCTGGTGAGACCAAATAACAATGGAACTTTATACCAAGCTTTTTTCTCATAGTGGCATGTCAGGTGCTAGAATCACATCTGCCTCTGGGGCAGTCTGCATACAGCAAGCCTGGCTCTGTCTCTGCCTCCAAGCAGAGCACTAGGCAGAGCTCTTTTTATAGTAACACCGACAATAATGGCTCATTGCCAACAGGTGTGGAAGCAGTCGCCTAGCAGTGGGCCAATTACATCATCAAGTAGTTTAGGGTCGGGTGAGGGTCCTGGCCATAGGAACT
The DNA here is from genome assembly GCA_032199065.1 of Smutsia gigantea. Taxonomy (NCBI): domain Eukaryota; kingdom Metazoa; phylum Chordata; class Mammalia; order Pholidota; family Manidae; genus Smutsia; species Smutsia gigantea. Next base: position 142,199 of record JAVSCE010001542.1, on the reverse strand, counting down.
TCCATTTTCCCTACATCCCCACAAAGACCTTGGGATTTACTTACTATAGCATTATCATCCCCCGTGGAATACTGTCAGGGGCCCAAGTGCAGGGGAGAAACAAACAGACATCAGCTCCAACCCCCAGATGTGGCTAAGTGTCCCCATAGTGAACTTATTTTTCAGCCTGTGGGTCAGGGGTGGGGGTTTATGTCCAACCTGCCCCAGCAGGACTGGATGAGCCATTGAAGCCATGGCCCCACCTGACCCCACAGAGAAGATGAAGGGCCTTGCGTTGCCCTGCAGAGCCTCCTGGAGCAGGGACAGAACAAGGCGGATAGAGAAGGCCAGTCCTCACGCATTGTTACTCTGGTGTATTAGTTTCTTACTGCTGCTGTAACAAAGTTAGTAGCTTAAAAGCAACATAAACTTATTATCTTACAGTTCTGGAGGTCAGAGGTCTGGAAATGGGTCTCACTGGGTTGAAATTCAGGTGCCAGCCGTGCTGATTCCCTCTGGAGGCTCCTGGGGAGAGCCTGTTCCTTGCCTCTCCAGCTTCCAGGGGCCACTCCTCTATCTCCAAAGCCAGCAGTGTAGCATCTTCAGTCTCTCTCTGCTTCTGTCTTCACACCAACTTCTCTCTTATAAGGACCTTTGTGATGACATCAGGCCCACCAGGATAATCTCCCCATCTCAAGATCCTTTACGTAATCACATCTGTAAAGTCCTTTTTGCATATAAGGTAACTTTTACAGGTCCTGGGGATTAGGAACAAATATTTCTCCTTGTTGTCCCAGGTGAAAGGTAACAGCTGATTCTCCTTGGGGGTGGGGCTGGGGGAACTGGGAGGGAGGAAAGGATCTGGGGGCAGGGCAGAGCTGGGAACCTTCCAGAAAGGCCATGGCTCTCTGGGCTCAGGGCATGGCCGTCGGCACTGGTCCCGGTGGGTCCTTAGCCTGGTTCCCGTTTAAAGTCTACCCAGGACCCCAGTCTGAGACCATCTGTCTTCCTCCCTCACCCCTCACACCTAGTCAGCCCCCTAGTGGAAATGCATGGTACCCTGGTGTCAGGCACCCCCTCCCTGCTGCTCTGCCCAGCCTCAGTCCATCCCAGCCGTGCCTGACTGGTCTCCCATCGCCACCTGGTGCGGTACATTGTGACCAGAGTGAGATTATCCCAGGTGGAAATGTGAACAAGTTGCTCCTCCTTGGCTCCTGTGACAGCTCTGGGTTTTTACCTTTCAGGTAGAAGCCTCACATTCCTGGCTTCACAAATGGGCATTTCAGGATCCAGTGCCAGTTCTCTCCATCATTGCCCAGAGTAGAGAGCGATGAATTTCCCCCATTGTTCCAGGTCACTTGCCTCTTCACCTTTGCAGATATGGTTCCTTCTGCCTGACACCCTTCCTCCCACCTCTCATCTGCCAACTCCTATTCATCCTTCAGGACCCAGCTGGGCTGTCACCTTCCCTGGGATCAGCCAGGATTCTGTGGATGCAACAGAAACGAATTCAGGCTGGTCCACACAAATTGGAGGAGGAGGAGATCCCCAAAGAGCTGTGGTTAGCACAGGGGGAAATGATGCTGGGTGCTCAGGGACACTGCCCAAGTCTATGGTGCCCTCTCTGAAGTACAACACGGGCTGGTGCCCCTGTGGGCATCCTTAGCCCTTCGCATGAATGTCAGTCCTGGCACTGACTGCATTACATCCTTGACAGCCGGCCTGCCTGCTTCACCGCCCGCGAGCTCTGGATGAGGACTTGGCTTTGCTCAGTTGCACCCTCTGGGTCGGCACAGTGCCTGGCACACAACTGCTCCAAGATGTGGGAAGTGGCAGGGATCTGAGGGCAGTTCCAAGGTCTAGGACCCGTTGACCTGAGAGGTGTATGAGCTGTGGGAGGGCACCAACGTGAGGCAGGCAAAGAAGAAACCCAGACTGGCACCTGAGTTCCCTCTGCTCCAGGCTTACTTGCTCAAGAGCAGGGAGACCGGTGGTGCACACGTGGGAAAAGCATTTGGCGACATCTAGGAAAGCTAACCCGCTGCTTACTCTCTCGCCCAGCAAGTCCCCCCTGGGTGAAATACCCAGGCGGAGGGAGTGTGCGTGCCCACGGAGGCATCCTGTGGGCACCCAGAGCAACTTGATTCTTGGTAGCCCCAAACTGGAAATAGCCCAGCTGTCCTTCCTCTGTAGAATGGATACAGTGTGGACTGTTCACAAAACAGAAAGAGAATTCCTGTCCAAGTTGACTCGCTGCCCGCCCCTTGGGGGCTGAAATAGACTAAGAAGCCTCAACCGACTAAGGAGGAATGTGCTTGAGAAGGAAGCCCGAAATCTGTTTGGGGAACAGTTTTAGCCCTGGGAAATTTAGAACTGAGTATAGTGATGATGAAGTGAGTCAAAACTACAGCATTTATCTTCTTGTGTTAAGCTCGGAATCTACTGTTATCTTTTGCATTTTAAGGACTTACAAAGTTTTGGGAAATTGGGCATATTTGAGTGTTAACATTAGCTTTGTGATTCTGATTTTAAATGTGTTCTTGAGTCATTGATTTCAACCTGTGATTCTAAGTTGAAATCTTACTAAGTTGGTAAACCGTTTTTGAATATTTAAAAATCACCATAATTATAAGCTTAATGTATCTGATTGATAAGAATCACTTAAGGACCTGGGAAGATTTGTTAGTCAGATAATTGAAAAACTTAGAAACTGAATATAATAAACTTTGATTGCAGCTTTAAATGTTTAAAGGGGTTTAATTAACTAAGTAAGTAAATGGTACAAACATTAATCAAAGTTCGCTTTAAAAATGATTGTTAAAATTGTCTGGATCTATTCATAGAATGAGATTTGTAAGTTGCATTTAAAAGCTCAAAGACGAACAGGGCTTAAAAACAAACTTTAAAAACCAAAGTATTTCTGAAAAGTCTTTTTCTGCCCAAAAGCTGCCTTCAAGAACCAGAAGACCTTTGGAGTCGGACCAGAAAGGGGCTCAAGGGAGGGCGACTCAGTAGCCACCGGCCCAGGCGACACTCAGGGCAAATGGGGCAATAGGTATGCTATGTGGCGCCCACTAGGGGTCATCGTGAGTCCTAGACCCACGATCCCGCCTTCCCCGCCTGCCCCCAACTTGGAGGCACTCCCCATTGGTCACCCAAGGTCGCAGTCCCTGTGCCTCGAAGCCTCTGTGAGAAAGGAGCATGGACTGTGACACCCACGCCACTCTTACTTGGAGCCTGTCTGCCTGGCATTTTTCACAGTTGGCGTAGTAATGGCCCCCAAAGATATCCAAGTGCTAATCCCTAGAACCTGCAAATGTTACTTTACACAGCAAAAGGGACTTTGCAGATGTGATTAAGTTAAGGTTCTTGAGATTAAGGGAGATGATCCTGGATTATCCGGGTGGGCCTGATGCATTCACATGTGTCCTCAGAAGGGGGAGGCAGGGGGAGACTCGATGAATGGAGGGGGTGTGAACAGAGGAGCAGGAAGCTGCGCTGCTCCAAGCAAGGAGGGCAGTTCCAGGAGCTGCAGAGGGTGGACACAGATTCTGCCCTCCAGCCTCTGCAGGGAGCAAGGCCCTGCCATCACCTTGATTTCAGTCCATGGATTGTGATTTCTGCACTGCAGACTGTCAGGCGGAAGCATGTGCTGTTTTAAGCCACCACGTAGCTGGTCATCTGCACAGCCGCCGCAGGAAGGCCACACACCCGCCCCGAGCATCTCCTTGCTCTTGGTCACCGTGAGGCCTGTGCTTGGGCCTCTGCTGGCCTCCTGGACCGAGTGGGACACCTGGGAGATTTCAGGCTGTCATCTTCTGCAGCAACTGCTGACGTCTCACCTTTGGCGGAGACCTTCTTGGCCTCTGCTCTCAGCCGTCAGTACAGGTTTCCAGAACTTGACTATGACTGTTATCAGTGGCTGTGGCCGGTGTGATTGTGAGCTCCAGCCTCTCTGTGAGTCTGCAGGTGACACACCCTGGGGCTTGGCATCAAGGCTGTTGCTCCTTTCCTTTGCCCACTTGTCCCTAACTCAGCCCCCCTGCGGCGGTAGAGCAACTGCAGACTGCAAACTGTGGTGACCGTCACCACCTTAGTGCTGGGGCTTCCGGGATGCTGCGCCCCCACCTGGCTGTACCTCACCTCCTCCACCTCCAATCCTCGCATCCCCTCCTGTACTCTTGGCCGGTCTGGTGTGGGTTCGTGTGACAGCTCGGAGATGCCTGGGTGGGAATGGGGAGGCAAGCCACACATTTTGCAGCAACCCCAGGGGCCATGCCGATTCATATCCAGGTCAAGTGAAAGTTCTCAGTGAACAGGGGGTGTCCATGCTACTGCGTCCCACCCACAGGTCTCCCAAAGTGGATGTTGTGCATATATGCAAGACAGTTTGCTGGGGTATGGAAAGAAATGTCAGAACTCCTATTTGTATTTGTTTCTAGGTCAATCTTTTAAATTTCCATTTCTTTATTATATTTAATCTACTAAAACAGGAGTATAAAAGTATATATTTATAACTAAGTAAACATAAAATTGTAGGGGTAATGCTTTCAATCATCTTTATGAAAATGATGAGTAAAGAGAGTTTTGACACCATTAATCAAATTGACAAGCACTCATGGATCATCTGCTGCCGACAAAGAACTGCTGGATGCCGTGGGAAGGTTTCCAGAAAGAGGGCACAAGAGGACACGGGCTTTAGCAGAGAGGTTAGAAGTGCTAGTCTGAATGGCAAACCGGGAGAATATCTGTAATTCATATCACAGACAAGGGTTCATTTCCCTAGAATATAAAGAACACTTCAAAATTAACAAGAAGATGACTAATAGCCTACTGGAGGTGAGGGGCAGGGGATGGGCAGAAGAGATTCACAGAAATGAGCTCCAGGTGGCCACTGAGTCTGTGAAAGATGCTTGCTCATCACAGAAGAGCTGTGTGTTAAAGAAAACATACCAGTTTTCACCTGTCATGTTGGCCGAGATCCACAAGTGTGAAAATGTGTGTGGATGGGGAGGGAAGCACATTGTCTAATGGACCAGCGACAGCTTCAGAATTACACACACCCTGCCCTCCAAGTTGGCAGTTCCTCTTCTGAGAATTTACTTGTAAATATACTCATCTGCAGGAAATAAATTACATCCATCCACACCGTGAGGTGCCACTTGGGCTTAAAGAAGAATCAAGAAGCTCTCTATGCACAGATAGGCATGAGTTCTAAGAAATACCGGTAGTAGAAGTAGCAGGGCCTATGATTTGTGTAAGAAGGAAGAAAACGAGGATACATACACATGCACAGCAGGTCTATGGAAGGCAGGGGGCAGGGAAGGGGAAGAACCACAGCCTTTGGGGGCTGCTGCCCAGAACAAGACAGGCTCCTGGCAGGTCAGGAAGGGTGTGGGCAGCGGCTCCAGGCTAGGACCCACAGAGCTGAGCTCCGGGGCTGCACGGAGCCACATTAAGCTCGCCAGCCCTGGTTTCCTCGTTGGGAACAAACACCCTGCTTAAACCCCAGGCTTTTGGTGCCAGGCTAACACACACCCAAGAGAGCTCGCTGACAGTCACCGGAGGCTGTCCTGGTGCCAGGCTCTGAGCTCCAGGCGTCACGTGTATTATCTACGGAAGCCTCACGGCAGCCCTGAGAGAGCACTACCTGTTGCATTTCAGTTTTCAGGAGCTGAAGTGAGGCTTGATGGGTTCAATAACTGGCCTCATGTCACATGGTGACAAAGCGAGACGCCACCAGCTCTCTCTTTCCAAAGCTGAGCCATATTCCTTTATTTGTGGGCAGGAAGTCGGTAAGCACACATCCGGGCTGGGATTTTGCCATGGCTCATGAAGCCTCTGCTCACACAGCCCCAAACCAACCTTGGGAGTCCCTCAGAGCACCCAGTTCCAATGGGGTTGCTGTCTCTCCTGCTCTCCTTATCCCTGTGGGTTGATGCCGTCCGTCCTTCCCCTACTTCAGGAGCAAAGTGAGTGGCTGATGGGGGCTGAGGGCAGTGTGGGTGCTGGTACTGTGCTGGACAGCCGCGGGGAGCCGCCGGCACTCTGGGCAGGAGGCGGGCACTGCACAGCCTCAGAGGGCCAGAGCCACTGGTTACCTGAGTCGCCCTTAAAAAGAGGAAGAAAACCACGGCTGCTGTTCAGAGGCTTTCCCTCAGCACCTGTTAGAGGGATTCCCATGGCCCCCTCAATCTCTTTCTACTATATCACCCTCTTCCCTCTGCCCTGTATTTGTTTATTGTCTCTCTTCTTCTGTCTATCCTCGGGGTCTGTTACACAGCAGACATTTGTGAAATATTTGCTGGATAAATGCATGAGCATAGACTTCATCCCAAGTGCTCCGGAGGGATGAAGATCCCTGGGGGACCCCTGGGCCACCCTCCCAGGCACAGACCTGGGGCCTGTGAGCCCTCGCTGCTCCCTGAGTCTCACACCCCCTGCTTCCCTCCTGCAGGTGCTTCATAATGGAACAGGGGTGGGCTACAGCTGTGGCCTGATTGGAGGTTGTCAGCACGGGGCTGCTGGAGGTGGGCCAGCTGCAGAGACATCCTATGGGATTGGCCAGGGCAGTCATTGGCCCTATGGTTCAAAGCGGGCACATTAAGGTTGGGAGTAGAAATTAGGGAAGCTGGTAGTTACCGATCAAGTCCTGGCAGTTTGGGGTCTATTGCTGCAGACACTGCGGCGGCCCAGCCCGGCCTGCCGGGCTTGCACCAAGTTCTGTTTCGCGTGTGGTCTAGCCTCTATCGGTGTGTACCTGCAGCCTCTCACGATGCAGCTCCCTGGGCTTGCCGCACGCCGCTCCTCACTTTCTGTGCTGTGTGAGGTGCTGGGACCCCCTGAGGCTGCCCCCACCCAGGCTGGTTCCTGGCTCTGGGCCTGCGCTTGGCCTCCACACTGGCTCCCAGGTTTGTGCACATCCAAGCCCTCCACCAGTGGTGGGGAGTAACGGGCCTGTTCCTGGCGCTACTCCACACAGCGTGCATGCTGGTAGACCTGCCACTAGGTGGGCAGACAGGCCCCTGGGCAGAGCCAGTGCTAGGCGCTCCCTGAGCACCCAGGTGCACGGTGGGCGCTGGGCAGTGAGAGTCATTACCTCAGCGGAGGGTGCTGCTTGGATCGTGTTGCCCAGGGGTGGAGCCAGGCTAACACACACTGGGAGCTGCAAGGAGGCTCCAAGGAGGCCGAGGGGGGTCTGGGAGCCAGGGTCTGCCCTGTGCTGGCAGTGGCCATCAGGTGCAGACGCCGGAGGACTGGGTGCAGAGGGTGCCCCTGTGCACTCTGTGACTCATATCCTGGGGGGCCCAGTTGTTTTACCAGGTCCTCTACCTGACCCCAAACCCCTGTGCCTGCAGCTGCCAGAGGGCCCCAAGTCCAGACCCAGCTTCTGCCTCTGCTCTGGGTCAGGGCCCAGCCCTGTGCGATCCACCCACAGCAGCTCGGTCAGTGCCACTCCTCTGCTGCCAGGCTGGGTTCCCCACGTGGGGGCACACAGCCCGGGGCACAGGGGTCCTTCTGGGCAGTGTCCGAGGGCCGGGTAAATACAGCTTCACAGGGTAAGTTTAATCCCTGGCCTGGCGGAAGCAGAGAATGCTTTGGCCCTTCCTAATACCTCATCCTGAGAAACAGAGAAGCCAGGCCTCTGCTCAGAGCCCTTGGCTGGCCAAGGGATCCGGCGAGAACATCGTTCCGTTTGTTTTGTTTCCACAGGATGTGCTTTGCAGTTTCTATTTGTGGCAATGACAGTGGCTTTCCAGTTATGGTCCTTCCCAAACATCCTGAGGAAGCTAAATTATTTAGAAGTCAGTTGACTGAAAGAAAAGCATAAATTAAATAACAGTACAAGTCAACCGAAGACAGGACGGAAGTCAGAAAGACGCGAAGATGTTAATGTCAGGAGCCAGGAAATCACCCCCTCAGGCAAGAGAGTTACGGCGGCTACGTCAGGAACGCACCGCTTTATGATGGTGTCTTGGGCTTTTCCAGGGCCTTGGACTTGGGTCTAGAGGATTTGAGGAACCTGGGGCAAGTATTTCTTTATCAGCTATGTACATGCACTTGCTGTGCAGCCAGACACTGTTCTAAGTGCTTTAATAATATTATTTCATTTCACCCCCACAAACCATGGGAGTGGGACTGTTGTACCCATTTTACAGGCGAGGAAACAGGCACAGTGAGGTTCTTAGCTAACCACCCGGAGGTCGGAGCTGGGATCTGAACTCAGGCCGGCTCGGTCCAGAGTCTGTGCTGTGAATGCCCATGGAGATCCTGGCTTCTCAGGCCACAAGTGGGGCAGCTCCAGGTGCACACTGTAATTCTGTTCCCACGTAGACTTTCCAAAGTGCGCACCTGCACAGAGGGTGCCTGCAGAAATGCAGACCTTTTTCCAAGCTTTTGCCAGGCCTATTGGGATGGGGGGCAGACCCCAGAGCTCCTTGGGGCTACATCACTGTGCCACAGAGGTACACTGGGGCTGCAGCACTCAGCAGGACTCCTGCACTGGGGGACCAAGGGAGATGCAAAGTCCTTGGGGTGGAAGCCCTGTCTCTAGACTACAGTAACTGCTTCCTTGGCTGGTGTCCCCAGGGAAGCTACAGCACCGGATGCTGTCACTGTCCTTCCAGGGCACGGTTAGGGGAGTACCGGTCACTGAAGCATGAAATGGGCACTGCCAGGTTCCCCTCCAGGATGGGGGTGTTGGCGAATGTTCTGTCTCTCCACCACAGGGGAGGGGTCAGGTGGACACTCAGCACCGGCCTGGCTCCTGGGGATCACAGGAGGACACTTTATTTACCTCCTTCACCATTATCCACCCCGTCCTTCCCAGCGTTGCCAGCCTGTGACCTATTATCCCTCTTGGAATTTCTTCCACTGCTAGATAGCACCCAGGACATGGAGGCCAGGGAGTGGATCCTAGGGGGAAAATAGGGGGACATCCCTGGTGACAATATAATGGGGAGGGAGAGCTCTCTCGTGGCCACAGAGGAAGCCCAGAGGTGCTGGAGTCCCCACGGACTGGGATGTCCAGTCCTCAGCATCCTGACAGGCTCTGGAGATGGAGCTCTGCCCCTAGGCTCCAGAGAGTGGTCTGCTCCCGGCTGTAAGCCACGGGAGCCCCCTTCCCCGGCCCGGGGAGCCCTGGAGGGCTGCGGTCAGGGGCCCAAGGCCACGATGGAGGTGCCAGCAGGTCACCCGCAGGTCATCCTGTGCACGATGGGACCCCCTGCCCCTGTCCTAGCCCAGAGTCTCAGAGCCTGGGGTGCAGAGCCCCTGACCACATGCTCAGCCCTTCAGGGGACATCTGTCTGTTAAATCTGTTGCTCTAAAAAGCAGAAACAGAGCCCTTCAAGAGGAGAGAATCATCAAGTCAACCCAGATTTTGTCTTCCTCCTGGGGGCCTGAGGAAGGTCCAGATTCATGGCCCTACCTCCCGAGACCCTGTCCAGAGGTGGCACCCCTCCCCCTCACAGGCCCTGAAGGGAGAGCTGGCCTGAAGCCCCTTCTGGCCGCCTGTGCCCACTGCCCTACCTCTCTTCCTTTTTCTGCTGAGAGTCCAAGAAGCAGCCCATCTCATAGGCCACCTCCTTCGCCACCCACCCACCCAAGGTTTCCTTCATCTGACGGCCCCTCCCTGCCCTCAAAGCACCCTGGCCCTTGGCCTTGGGGCTGAGGAAGCGTGATGTGCTGAAAAGAAATCAGGGTGTGGATGAGCAAAGATACCTAATAAAATGTGAAACATCTAGAGTGCTAGGGCTGCTTCAGTGGGGGCACTGGTGACACTGCCATCCTTGTCAGCATCACCCAGACGGGGTGACAAGCCCAGGGCCTGCGCAGCAAGCCCAATGTCCTGTCATGAGCTGGGTGGACGGCAGAGGCCCTGGTCCCGGGAGGACACATCCACCCTTCCTAAGCAAACCCAGGTCTGAAACTTGCTTATGGCCGGGCTGCACCCAGGCCTGGTTGGGCAACTTCCCCTCACCCAGGACCCCCAGACCCCACAAGGAGGGTCAGGTACCTCCTTTACACTCCCACATCCATGATCTTCAGCACTTAGCACTGCCTTCACGTCTTATCAAATATTTATATGGTGCTTACTTTTACTATGTGCAAGTCACTGTTCTAAATGCTTTACTTACAGCCTCAAAACAATCCTTGAGACAGGAGTGACTGTAATTCTCATTTTACTTATGGAGGAGGAAACTGGGGCAAAGAGGTTAAATCACGTGTCTAAAGTCACTGAGCTGGTGGGAGTGGAAATGGATTCCCACATGGGCAGAGCCCCCATGTCCTTAATTGCCAAGCTGTGTTGCTCTGTTGCGGCCTTCTGCCTGCATCCGCTAGACTGAAGCTCTGTGAGGTCAGGGTCTGTCTGTTTTGTTCACCTTTACATCTGTAGTAATTGGCACAGTACCCAGGTCCTCAGTAAAAATGTGTGATAGAAATGGTGACCGAGTGGATGAATGAAGACCAAAGTCACCTATTCCTTGCAAGAGTCATGGCGGGATCTTAATGTATAAACCCATCTCTATTCCTGGACGTCAGACATCTTACCAGGTATGTGTCATCTTTCCATCATTCCTGCTCGGCAATTGGTGGGGCCTTACAGTCTAAACAGTTCAGCTTGGAGATATTTTCTTCTCCGTTTTTTTCTATTATGTCAGCTCCCACTTTCCATGTTTCTCCAACATGTATTGCACAGATGTTGAAAATCCTGACTAACATTGATGTCTTGTAACTGTTCATATTTTCCATCTATTTGTCTTTTTGCACTGTATTCTGCGAAATTCCCTTATTGTGAACTTCCAGGTCACTGTATCCGCTTCACTGTTCAACCTGTTAATTGACAGTTTCAGAATTTGTCAGTCATGTTTGCAATTTCCAAAACACTGGAACTATTTTGTCACAAAAGCCTGTTTTTAAAAAATAAATATCCTCTCAAATTTAATATTTTTCTTAGTTAATTTAACTTTTTCTTCTGTATTCCTTGGCTCCCCTCCTGAGCTGGTTCTTCTGTCTGTTGACTTGGCATCTCTCTTTCGGTGGCCTGGAATTCTTCAGAGTGTTGGTGTTTCTTGGTTGCCTGTTCATATTCGTAGATGAGGGGGCTTTGGACAATGTCGTTGGTTCCTGGAACCTCCTTTTTCAGGCCAAGTGGGAATTCTTGTCGCCTATCCATGAGTGAAATCTCTCAATGCAAGAGCCCTGGCCATCGCCATTGTGAGGTGGGGGCCAGGTAGAGTGAGTGGATGTGTTTTTCTGAGTAAGCCCCCAACCCTATCATGAGACCTCCGTCGCCGCCTTTTTCCCCTGCCTGAGCACACAGTTCCAGACCTCCCTTAGCTGTACCTGGGCTTCTGGCTGCTGGGCAGACAGTGGAGTTGGTGGCTAAGGGGTGGCTGGGGGTGCTGGCCTGACTGCTCTGCTGTCCCTCCTTCCGTTAGCTATCCAAATGCCCTTGGCCTGGCCCTCCCATCCCGCACCACCACTGGTGCTGATGGGGTTCTAGACGAGCTCGGATTTGGAGTGCCTTCCCTTCCTGGGGCTGTGGGTCCCTCAGTCTGTGCGTTTCCTCGCCTATCTGCCCCATGATCTTTATATGCCGCTTGTATTCCTTTCCTACTTTGCCTTTTCTCAGCTTTCTCAGTCCGCATGGATCTGGGGAGGTGAGACATATGCACGTGCTCATCTGGAAGCCCACGCCTACCTTCATGCCCCAGGAAACCAGACAGCAAGGCTCAGGGGACTAGTGTGAAGCAGGGCCTTAAGCCCCCTGTGTCCTGGGTGATGTCACCAGGCAGGTCCCTTAAGGCAGATTTCTTAGCTGGGGAAGAAGTGGGTTTCCTCTGTAGCTGGGGTGACACTGAAGAAGTTTGGGATCTGCCTGCTGCCAGGGGCAGAGGGGTGTGTGCTGGGGAGAATGGGAAAGGGAGACATGGGGAACATGCCCCAGGCATCTGTCTCTACAGCTCGGTGTGGGCAGGGCAGTGCGCCTCATGACGCCCACATGCAGCCAGGCTCCTTGCGCCGTTGCCTGATGGGCCGGAGCATGGAAACTGGCCCAGCGTAGCGCTCTGCAGGCATATGCTCGCTGACCGGGCGGTTCCTTCTGTCACTCATCAAACACTGGGCAGACGCGGCCAGTGTGTAAGCAGGGCTTGGTGCTGGGGAATTTAAGGATACTGTGTTTCCATTTGTAAGGCGCTTATATTTGGATGAGGAGGCAGTGGTGTAAATAACACCAAAGCCCCTCGTGGAGACCCCCTCTGAGGAGGCAGAGGGGTTGGAACAGTAGTGGCTGTAGAAGAGAATGTTCTAGGCCAGCGCCTCTTGAATTTGAACGGACACCCAAATTACTCAGGGATCTTGGTAAATGCAGATTGTGACTCAGGGGGTCTGGGGTGTGACCTGAGATTCTGCATTTCTACCCACTCTGGGGTAATGCTGGTCCGTGGACCACACTCTGAGTAGCAAAGGAAGAGAGAAGCCGCAGATTCTGGCTACACCCTTGCTGCCATGCTGAGGGTGATGTGGGGACACGTGGGAACCCCACCAGAAACAGAGCGGGCCTGTGTATTCTTGGGGAGGTGCTGTGCCCACCCCCAGGCCCACAGCAGACCTGAGTATCATTGGTGGTCAGCCAGGCTACAAGTCCCTGTGGCCCAGGGCTGCATGCCACCCCAGAGGGAAAGTTGGGGAGGTGGTTGTCAGCTTGGGGGCTTGGGTGGGGAGACCCCTCTTCAGAACTTTGGGGGCTGGCTCTGTTCTGAAGTGGGGGTCCTGGGTCAGCTGAGGTCCTATAGCTCTCAAGTGTCCCTCAGATTTCAGAGTTTGGAAGTAAGTCCGCCGTGACAACTAAGTGAGCCCTGTGTGTGGAGCGCATGTGGCCAGGCCCAGGAACCCTTGGTTATTTCAGGGCAAGTGGCTCAGCAGCATGTGGCCACTGCCCTAGTGCTTTGTTCCAGGTCCAGGGAAAGGCTCCAGGGCAGCTGTAGAGCCCAGCGCCTCTGCAAGCAGTCCCTGATGCTGGCTCAGAGCCCGGGCAGGGGCGGCCATCCCTGGGCCAACTGGGAAAAGCCTCCCCATGTAGACCAAGAGCTTTAAGGCAGATGTGCGTGTGAGGACTGCTGACCCCTGGTTAATCAGGCTTCAAGCTTAATCCAGCATGTGACCTGGACAGGTTTGCTCTGAGGGGCCGGAGGTCAGGACACTGCCTCATTCATGAAAAGACACTTCAAAATTCTGGCCATACTGTATGTGCATCAAGATCTTCAATGGAGCTGTGTATTATAACACTTATCTGGAGTGATTTTGCAGGGGCCGGGGCACCATTCTGTGATAGTTCATGTCAATTCACCTCTTCAACATTTATTCAATCTATACCTTCCCCACCATCCTCAGCTCAGGCCTGGTACTGGGCTGGGCAAAAACCTCTTACCGGTCTCCCTCTTTCTGGCCCTGCCTTTTCCAAGTCCACTGCCGCACTGTGGCTAAGAAGTCCTCTCACATCCGGAAACATAACTGTGTCTCCCTTGCTCAAGACCCTGCTCACGGCTGCTGGGGGCCCCCACCTGCTTCTGTGCTCTTACCCCCCAACCCTACACGTTCTGCTGGGGCCAGACCCCCTTCTCCCATCTTGCCTCCCCCAGTCTCAGGACCTTTGCACATGCTGTTCTTCCTAGACTACGCCTCCCCCTCCCCTACTATACCCTCCCCAGACCTTCCCTGAGCCCCCATGCAGCTGTGTGGGGCACCAGCTGACATCCCATGACCATACTATGTTGTGATGATCGTGTGTATCTGTCCCATGGGACAGGCCTCCTTTCTGACTCACTGTGGTCCCCCCAAGCCCAACATGAGGCCTGACTTCTGGTAGGTATTTAATATGTGTTTGTGGAGCTAAAGTAATGATGAATTCTTTCTTAGTCTTTCAAACCTAAGTCTTGGTGCGTAGAAGGAAATTGCTGGAAAACAATTTCAAGACCTAAGTGGAATAAATAAATGTGTGTATCAATTTCCTAGGGCTGTTGAAACAAAGTGCCACCAACTGGGAGCCATGCTCCCTGCAAAGACAGTCTTTCTGTGTGTCTGCTGGTTTCTCGTGGCTCTTGGCTTGTCGCTGCATAATCCGACCTCTGCCTCTGTCCTTATAGGACCTTCTCCTTTTCTCCTTGTGTCTCTTATAAAGGACCCCTGTCATTGGATTTAGGACCCATCTGGATAATCCAAGATGTTCTCATCAGCAGATCCTTAACTTCACCACATCTGCAACAGCTTTTTCCAAACAAGGTCACGTTCACAGGCTCTGGAGATTAGGGTGTGGATGTATCATTTGGGGGATGCCCTCAGCCCCTTACAGTGTGCAGTGAGACTGGGGTGCAGAACCCTCTGGAACAAATGCAAGAGCCAGCCTGTTACCAGTGGGCCATGGTCAGCCCGGCAGGAAGGAGCCGGTGGCCACAGGCAGTGTGGCGAGCAGCCTGGGGACACCTGGGCTCTGGCCCCTGCTCCCTGACCCCCACCTCAGGGCTAGCTCTTCAGGTTTCTGAGCTTCTTTTCTGTGGCCAGATGAGAGGGGAGGACACGTTTCAGGGGTCTTTTTTCTCTAAGACTCCATCCTGGGCTCCCTTCAGTTTATTGACAGATGTGCCAAGGGGAGTTTGCAGCATTTATACTGCAGAGGAGTGTGGCGGGTGCGGCTGAGAGGGGGCTCAGGCGGCTGGCCTGGCTTTGCTCTCACTGCCCCAGGGCATTAACTGGGGGGCTGGAGGAAATCCTCTAACCTCTCAGGTTCATTGCCTCGTGGGTCAGCGCCCTCCACAGCCATCCAGTGCATGACAGGCCACGTCAGGGATTAGCCTGGTGCCCACAAGCCATCCCAGGGGCTGCTACTAACCAGCTTCCAAAGGGGGCTGGGATCCCCTGCCTTAGGTTGGGTCCCCCCAAATATTTGAGGGTAAACCATTTCTTTGGAGGTGATCTCAGGAAGTGCTGGTGGGGAGGGCGGACCAGGGAAGGACGCTGCCATGTGGCTCCGTCACTGGGGGGTGGGTCAGAGCACCCTGGGGCAGTCCCTGGCGGAATGCTGCCCCGAGGGTCTTGACACTTGCTCCATGTGGACCTTCGAGCTCCTGAAGCCAGAGAGAGCCCTTGGTATTCACGACAGGTCCATCTGCAGGCACCAGAAAAGAACCTGTGGACCCCTTCCCCACAAAACCAAAGGGCAGGACCGCATAGCTGGAGCTGCCGGGAATCCAGCCTCGGGCGCCCACTTTGAGAAGGGCCAGCAGGGGAGGCTGACAGCTGCAGTGCATTCCTAGCACAGTGTCCATATATTACGGTTCTTACATCTGGTCAAAGCTCAGATGGGCCCATGGTGACCAGGGTGCCCTGGGAAATGAGACAAAGCCCAGTACCTGAACACTCAGCAGCCAGGATTCACTTGAGGAAAAAAGGCACAGACATGAGATGGCCTGGCCAAACTCCCACCTCCTGGAAATGGCAGGCTCTGCTCAGACCCATTTCTGCCACCTCTCCTCCCGACTCCCAGAGCCTCCCAAGAACTCAGTTCTCAGCCTGGGACCCGGGCTGGCTAGCCCATGGTGGGCTACACAGGAGCGGCCCAGGTGGGCAGAGGAAGGAGAAAAGCCCTGCCTTATGTAAACTGAAGCAGAGGGTAAGAAAATCCAGCCAAATTATTTTCAATCAAGTGACTGTAACATTGATATAAAAACCTGACAAAGATTGTAGGAAGGAAGGGAAGGAGGGGTGACGGGAATGAGGAAGCAGAAAACCCAGCCTGATCTCACACGTGCAGATTCGTGACAGCTTTAAGTAAAACATTAACAAGCAGAATGCAGCGGCTTGTCCACGTGTATTCACTCCTGGAATGAAGGGATGGTTCAGCATTCTTTGGAAAGTTTATTAATATAATTCAGGAAATTCATAAGTATACAGTTCATTGTAGTCATAGATTTAAGAAAAATCATACTTTGTGAGTGCTGAGAAGGCATATGACAAACAGCTACCATTCTTGATTAGAAACAATCACAGAGGAATTCCTTTATCACCATGGAGTGTGAAACAGGACACAAAATCCAAAAGTCGAAAAAGAAGATTGAAAATTCGAGTACCTCCCAAAAGATCTACATGCAAAAAAATCAATAACAATAGCATGGTAACAAAGTCAAAAGGCAAACTGGAAAATATGTTGGCAACTTTTATCACAGGCAAAGAGCCAACCTCCTAATATGTAAGGGGGTTGGAGAAATTGGTAAGGAAATCACAAGCCACTATCAAGAAATAAATAAAGGACATGGAAAAACAGTTCGTGGAAAAAGATGCCGTCTTACATATATTGGAAGTTTTTCAACCTCACTCAAACATGGTAAATCCATACAACAGAATACTATGCAACTGTAAAAAATGTAGGGGAGGCTCTCAGATGCACAAGATATACTGTTTGCAATAAATGCAAAGGGCAAAAGTACCTTTTGTATAAAAAGGAGTTAAAAACGGAATTCACATTTACCCTTGCTTATATTTTTAGGAAGAAAGTCCAAAAGGATGCACAAGAAACTGAAAATGGTTGCCTGAGGGTGGGGTGGCAAGTGGGACTCCTGTGGAAGGGGTGGGATGGAGCAGAGAGGATTTCCACTGAGCACCTTTTTTTTCCATTTTCTGTTTTTGAACTGTGTGAATTTATTGCCCATTCAACAATTTTTAAACTGAATGCATATGTTTGACAATGCTGTAAGATTTTTCTGGAAGAGTATATGCCATCTGTGACAGTTGTCTCTGGACAGTTGAGGATGGTGGGGGGAAGGACTTTTATACACTTCTGGACCATTGAACTGTGTGCCATATACATGTACAAGTGCTCAGTGTAAACGACTAATTATATTTGTATTGATGTGTTTCTGACTACATAGAAAAAACATTCCTGTGGGTTCCTCTGGGGCCAGGGCGGCAGAGAAAGGTTCTCCTTTCTTCCTTAGGTGAGTCTGTGACTTCTGCCATGTGCACACTGTTAGAAAGGACTGAGTCAAGAGGTTCCCTGCATCCTCCCTCCTCTTAAATAGGTGCTTAGGTGAACTTAAGAAGGTTTGCAAAGATGAATTTTTATAACTGTAAGACCTGGGAAGTCTAAGCTTGAAGAGGAATTCCAAGGGGAGGAAATAAGTGGCCTAGGTCTGTGGTGTTATGGGGGAAAGCCCCAAAGTCACACCCTCCAGGAAGAAGTAAGGGACCGAGGACATGATCTGGTTTCATTCCTGTTGTGATTCGTCAGTCCCACCTGTCCAGGTGTTGAGGCCTGTTCTCTAGATGTGAAGATATTGGACATATTATGATTGCTGTTTCTTGGACATTCTGTAGGATCACGGTTCCTTTTCACGTGGGTGTAGTGAAAAAACAATGAAATAGGAATCAGGGCCCTGTCCTCACTGCTGTGTTAATCTAGGAAAGACCCTCATCGTCTCCCAACTCCAGGTTTCTCCAGGATTGTAGGGAGGGCCCAAGCCCAGTGAGCCTAGCTGGATCTGAAATGCTGGGACTTCAACTGGAAAATAAAAAAAGAATGAAGGGGATCAGTTGCAATGGCAGTGACAATGGTGGTGGTGGTGATAGTGGTGACGGTGATGGTGGTGACGGTGATGGTGGTGATGGTGGTGGTGGTGACGGTGATGGTGGTGGTGGCAGTGGTAGTGGTGACAGTGATGATGGTGGTGGTGGTGGTGGTGACGATGGTGGTGGCAACGGTGGTGGTGATGGTGGTGATGGTGGTGGTGGTGGTGAGGGTGATGGTGATGGTGATGGTGGTGGTGACAGTGGTAGTGGTGACAGTGATGATGGTGGTGGTGGTGACGGTGGTGGTGATGGTGACGATGGTGGTGGTGACGGTGAGGGTTATGGTGATGGTGGTGGTGACAGTGGTAGTGATGATGGTGATGGTGGTGGTAGTGATGGTGGTGGTGGTGACGGTGATGGTGGTGGTGACAGTGGTAGTGGTGACGGTGATGATGGTGATGGTGATGGTGGTGACGATGGTGGTGGTTAACGGTGGTGGTGATGGTGGTGGTGGTGAGGGTGATGGTGATGGTGATGGTGGTGGTGACAGTGGTAGTGGTGACAATGATGATGGTGATGGTGGTGGTGGTGACGATGGTGGTGGCAACGGTGGTGGTGATGGTGGTGGTGGTGAGGGTGATGGTGATGGTGATGGTGGTGGTGACAGTGGTAGTGGTGACAGTGATGATGGTGATGGTGGTGGTAGTGACGGTGATGGTGGTGATGGTGATGGTGGTGACGGTGAGGGTGATGGTGATGGTGACAGTGATGATGGTGATGGTGGTGGTAGTGACGGTGATGGTGGTGGTGGTGGTGGTGGTGACGGTAAGGGTGATGGTGATGGTGGTGGTGACAGTGGTAGTGGTGACAGTGATGATGGTGATGGTGGTGGTAGTGACGGTGATGGTGGTGACGGTGGTGGTGGTGATGGTGATGGTGGTGATGGCTAATATTCATTGTCAGGCCTATCCATTATCTCATTTAATTTTTTTGCCTTAAGCAGAAGGCCTCAACTTAGAACTAAGGACTTTGGAGTCAGAGAAGGGAAGTGAACTGCTCAAGGTCTTTTGGCGGCTCCTGGTTTAATTGACGGGGCACTCTGCTAGTAAAGGCAGCCCAATGGCAATTCTGATTCTGGGAACCAGGGGTTTATTTTACACGAATTAATGTAATGAGACATGTGGAGGCTTGGCAGCTATAATCTGAGGCTGCCAGCATCCCTCCCCAATGGCCCTGCTCTCCATCTCCACCTGGGAACCCTTGGGGAACGTGCACCTCAGGCCAGGGCCTGAGAGATGCTGGGCATGCTGCAGTCCTGGGTGTGACCACCAGGTGGCAGAGCAGCTGCACTGAACCCTGCCCCCAGCATCCCCAGAAAACCAGGAAACAAATTTAAAATTCCTTGGCGTGGAATCGGACAGGCAGTTGGAGATTCCGGAAGCCTTCTGGCAAACCAGGGAGGTTTGACCTTCTTCTGTAAGCAAAGCCTACGGGCTTCCGTGACAGGCAAAGGGCAGGGAGGAAGAGAATTTTTTTTTAAGCAAATGGAAAAAGGAAATAGAGAAAAATTCTCTTGCAAAAGCCTCTGATTTCTTCCGCTACCTCTAGTCCAGCAATTTTCCAAGCAAGGCCAGATTCAAGCACAGCAGAATCACCTGGGGGGATATTTTAAAATGCAAATTCCTGGGCCAAGCCCAGCCATGTGGCCCTAGGAAACTGCTTTCAGTTGCACCCCTGTTGTTCCCAATGCACTCAGATCTGAAACACCAACATGGCAGGCTTCCTTGACAGCCAGAGACCAGAGGCCAGAGAAGGGAGGCCACGGCTCAGTCATGGTCCCGAGGGTCCAGGCCTTCCTCATGAGGGTCGTTCTGCTGCTAGTGTGGGAATGAAGCCCGATTCTTTCCTCTCGGGCCATCCTGGCCTGGGGTCACGTCCAACCAGCCCCTTTCTCATGGCCTCCTGTGCTTGATTCTCTCCCTAGTCACTATTTGCTATTTTAAAATTTATGAATTTCTGCCCAGAGGAGGCAGCTGGGGGTTGAAATCCAGGCCTAAAACCTTCACTCCCTGGCTTCCTGGCTGGACACGGTTTGGCTGAGTTTCCCAAGGCCACTGGGGAGGTTCCGGGAAGTTCAGGGTCCAGACACCAGCCACGTCTCAAGCACACTTGCAGAATTCCTCAGAGCTCTCTGAGGAACTGACTCAGCCAATTCCTCTCCCATCCTGGGGGGTGGCTTCAGGCTCTCTGGGTGGCCTTAATGTTGACCCAAATCCTGAATCCAGATTTTAGCTGGGATTTGGCCCATGCCAGGCTAGAGGTCACACAGCAGCCGCCGGCCAGGGGCATCAGAGAGAGCTCAAGCTTTGGTGTCTAGTTCGAATCCAACTCTGCTTCGTGACCTGGGGAAAGCTGCCTGCCCTCTCTGAGCCTGTTTCCTTATCTGGAGGAATTAGCACCACCTCTCTCCCAGGCTGTTAAGATGAGTGAATGAGAGGGCACAGGCAGCACGGTCAGCATGCTGCAGAGCACACAGGAAGCCTTCGGTGCCAGGAGCTGTGTCACTGAGGCCCAGACCAGGTGGGCGCTGGGGCAGGAGCTGGCTTTGGCCCCATCACACCAAGCTGGGCTGTCATCAGACACTGGGTCAGGGAGGCTTGACTTTGAGCACTTCCTCAAACTGCACCCCTGCTCAGCTGGAGCCCCAGGACAGGCTTCTAAGGATGCTAGGAACCGGTAGCCACAGTTTCGGCCTCAGGGGAGCCTACAGTCTGATAAAGGCAACCTGGAACCTTGAAATAGGAGTTTCCCAGAGTAGGGCATCTGCAGGCTTGTCTCTCCATGTCTCCTGGCAGGAGGCACAGGGAAGGCAGAAGGAGGACAGGCCCGGCCCTCCTGCCTCCTGCATGCCCCCAGGCCCACCCCAGCCTCCTGGCAGCTTTAGGGTGGCAGAGCCCCACTGGGGAGGACTCAGCCCAGTCCTCACCTTTGTGCTTTAGCAAAATGGACTGAAATTATCCAGCATGGGTGAAGGTTAGGCCAACAGTTTCCTGACCCAAAGGGCCACATGTAGAGGGTCTGAAAGTTAAGGTTTGGGAATGGATCAGCCACCCAGTGGGAAGGTGGTGAGGCCTTTCTCAGTAGTTGAACCTGACTTCCTCACCCAGTAGCCCACGCTGAATTAAACTTTAACTGAGGCAAACAGGCACCAACAGTCTAGTTGCTATTTCCTTAGAAACTGTAATTCAATAACATCGCATTTTAGTTTTTATTTTTTTTACGTCTGCTTGACCTCTCACTCTTGGTGCTGGAGAGCCAGGGTGCCTCTGATGCTCAGGCGGCGTGGACCCAGTGAGCTTTGTCCCCTGACGGCCCTCTGGGGAACAGCTGGTCAGCCAAGGAGGAGCTTCTCTGAAGCCTCTGCAATATCACAGGCCTGACTGGACTGGTTGTTAGACAGCTGTCCTACCCTCACCCCACGCGGGCCAGGCCTGGGATCCGGTGCTTGCTCGCGGCTCCCGGCAGCCAGCCTGACACGCACTGGATCCTTGGTGCCCCTGGGTGCAGCAGCTCCCGCCATGGTGTTCGCTGAGCTCCTGGAGCAGGCCGGGGGCGCGGGCATCTTCCAGGCGCTGCAGGTGCTCACCCTCGTCTTGCCCTCCATCCTGTTGCCCTCCCACATGCTCGTGGAGAACTTTGTCGCTGCCACGCCAGACCACCGCTGCTGGGCCCACATGTTGGACAATGGCTCGGAGGCCCCGGCAAACCTCACTCCCGAGGCCCTCCTGAGAGTGTCCATCCCACTGGACCCCAGCCACAGGCCCCACCTGTGTCGCCGCTTCCGCGAACCGCAGTGGCAGCTCCTGGACCCCAACACCACGGCCACCAACTGGAGCGAGGCTGCCACGGAGCCGTGCGAGGACGGCTGGGTGTACGACCGCAGCACCTTCACCTCCACCATCGTGGCCGAGGTAAGGGCCTCCCCAGCCCCATGGCTCTCCTCCTGCCCAGCCTCCCAAGGTGGCCATTCACCCATGACCAGGATGGTCCCATCGCTCCATCCCCACTATCGAATGACGTGCTGCTCCCTCAGCACACATTTCTTGACTGCTTACGACGGCCCAGATTCTGATCTGGGGCCCAGGGTTCCAGGATGAGCAGGGAGCCTTCAAGGAGCTTGTGTTCTGCTGCTGGGTTCAGAATCAGCCAACATTTAAACCACTATTAACAGCAGGGAAAGCCCCGCCTCCCGCCTTGGAAGTGGCAGGCCCTGCTCCAGGCCTTGCCTGTGTACGTACCGTCTCGCAGCAGTCTCATGAGGTGGGTCTTATTATTGTCTGCATTTAATAAGTGACAAAACAGAAGCACAGTGAGATTAAATAATTTGCTGCAGGACACACAGGAAAAGCACACTGGAACCTGATTCAACCTGGGCAGCCAGGGGCCAGAGCCTGGGTCTCCATTACTCTTCTGTCCTGCGAGGCACAAAGGACAGGAGGAAACCGGGAAGGGAAAGGCAGGTGGGGAAGACCTCTCTGAAGAGGCCGCCTTTAAAATGAGATGTGGATTATGAGAGAAGGAATCAGTCACATGAAGGTAGGGAGAGAGTCCAGCTGGGACAGAAGTCCGAGCAGGAACACAACTGGGGAGTTAAAGAGGCAGAATGAGGCTCAGAGTACCCCGACATGGGGACGGGGGGCCAGGGCCACAACGTGGGGAAAGGTGGGCAAAGGTCCTGGATTTTCTTTAAGTGCAAATGAAAGCCACTGGAAGCTTTGGGGCAGGGATATGATGTGACCAGATTTGCATTCAAGGGGTCACTTTGCAGGTGGAGAACACCTTACGGGGAGAGGGGGCTCCCGGGGCAGCAGCCCAGGCCAGATAGGCTGAAATGGAGTGAAACTGGGTGAAGCTGTCAGTCCTCGTGAAGGACTGACCTGGGGGTTCAGCTGATGGGTGCGCGGTCCTGGGCCGGAGGCACTGAAAAATCACAGGGACTCATGCTCAGCCCTCAGTTCATCCTCCTGGCCCACGAGAGAAGCAACTATAGGGCCCCGTTTCTGGACGAGAAGACAGGCCTAGCCGGGTGCAGGTGCTCACCCAAGCCAGCAAGTGGCAGAGTTCGAATCCAGCCTTGTGGTTCCACCACCTCCCACCACCATGCCCTTGGAGTGACCGCGGCACGTATGTGCCATGCAGCTGGGCTGCAAGACATGCAGAATGGGCCTCAGAGGATGCAGGGAGGTCCACACTGCCCGCACACCCCTTCCTCGTCTGTTGCCTGGCCATAGGAATCTGGGGCCCCCACTGTGCGCAGCTGGACCCTCAGGACCCAGGCTGACCAGGCAATCCTGGCTGGGAACCCCTAACCTGGACCTCTCTCCGCTACCTGGGCCCTGCTAGGCCATATCCTCTGAGCCAGTATGTCACACCCTCCTTCTCTTCCAGTGGGACCTGGTGTGTGACGACCAGGGCCTAAGGGCCCTGGCCCAGTCCATCTTCATGGCTGGGATCCTGGTGGGCTCCATCGCCTGGGGCTTGCTCTTCCACCGGTGAGTATCTCCTCCCCCCCTGGCTCCTTCAAACAGGAGGAGCACCAGGGGACGGAGGTACAGAAATATCACATGGAAGCCCGTATTGCTTAAGAGAGGGGGCCCGGCTGGTCCGGAGTCTTGACACAAGCCCAGGTCCCAAGGGGGCAGTGGTGGCCGAGAGCCTGACACCAGGTTAAGCTGTACTGTGAGAAACCGTCCTGAATGCTCCTTCTCCACCCACCATGTACTTCCTCTCCATACTGTCCCCAGCTGAGGCCACCACCCTTTCCCGCCAGGGCAGGCCCCAGCCTCCCAGCAGGTCTCCTGCCTACCCTTGGCCACCGCCCCTCCGACGAGGAGGCCGCTCCGCTGCAGCACTTGGTGACCGCACAACCGTGGGTCCAGGCGATGTCAGCCTGAGGTCTTCCAGGCCCTGCCACACCGGGGACAGTCCTTGCCTGCCCCTGCTTGGGACTTGGCTTCTCCTCAGTGTCATGCCAGCCCCTCCTAGGACACTGCCTGCCCTCCGTGCTGAGGTGGCCAGGGGCTGTGTCTCATGCCCCGCAGCTGCTCCTTGCCCAGCTCACAGGGCTCAGCTCCAGGACAACTTTCTGGACATAAGCTGAAGGCCCTGCTGCAAGCCGGGCACCACCAGCCCACGGCCCCCCTTCCACTCCCCGTCGGGCCGCCTGGCTCTGCCAGTGCCTGCTCCCGGGTTTGCTGCCTCACTCACTGTGTGTGCCTCATGAGACAGGGGCAAAAAGGCAGGGGCTTCAGTGCCGCATCCCCAGCAAGCGGTCCACAGCACACACTCAATCATCAGTCTGTGAATGGGTGAAAGGCTCCCCAACTTTCTCCAGACTGTGCAGGCCCTGGGCTCTCACCACCAGGGTCTCCGTCCTTGCCTCACGTGTCCCAGAGGGTAGTTTGTCACTTCTCTGTGCCACGGTTTCTCCCCAGGGGGTGGTTGTGATGAAGTTAATCACGTACAGATCTTGGGCCAGGGCCAGGCGCAGAGTTGGCTCTTCATGCTGTGGCCATGTTACCATGTCATCTGTGGGCCTCACGTCACCCTGAGTGTGGCAGGGAGGTGGTGGTCTTGTTTGCACTTTCAGACGACCCCCTGCCTTGCAGCCGTCACCAGGCGGCTGTGTACGAGGGGAGCCCAATCGCTATCAGTCTGCTGATCCCTGGTGAGCCCAGGGCCAGGTGTCAGCCTCCAGACCTCGCCGCAGGTCTGGACCTGGTGACCTTGCTCCTCGCCACTGCTCGGACAGACCGGGCCAAGGTTTGCCCACGTAGATCCCATCAGACCAGCACAGGTTCTAGCTAAATGCAGGCAGTGATTCAGGCTAAGCTGGCCATAGGAAGCAGCACAGAGAATGTGTGGACACAGGGCCCCACGTGCATTGTCTCGTGGGAGCTCCTGTCGCCACGCACAGACAGGTGAGGAGCTGGTTGGCCATGTGCACGCAGCCTCCCAGCCACACTGCACCCTCGTTCGGTGTCTTGATTTTCCTAACAACTCTGTCATCGTGAATACTCCCATTTTACAGATGGGGAAACTGCAGCTCAGAGACATGGAGTCACATGCCTAAGGTCACTCAGGAAGTTCAGACCTGGACTCAAACCCAGGCATCTGATGCCAAAGCCCATTCTTGAGCATGAGTCTGTGCGGTTCCTGAGAGTGAGGCACCTGCCCTTTCTAGAGTGAGCGCACTGGAGTGTGTGCCCAGGGCTTCCAGGGAGGGGGTGCCATCCCCACAGGATGTGGGCCCAAGTACCCAGGGCCCCCTCGGGACCCCCGCTGTGCTTGTGTCCCAGCAGGTTTGGGCGCAAGCTGACGCTGAGCTGGTGCATCCTGCAGGTGGCCCTGGCTGGCACCGGCACCGTCTCTGCCCCCAACTTCCTCGCCTACTGTGGCCTCCGATTTCTGAGTGCTGTGGGAATGGCCGGCATCACCATGGCCTCGGCTGTGCTGGGTGAGTCCCTTGCTCAGCCTCTCCTGCCCTGGGGAGGGTGGGGCGAGAGGCCCACCGCATGTGTCTGTGTCACCTTGCAGCGGTGGAGTGGACTGTGGGCCACCGGAGGGCTGCCACTATGACAATACTGGGGTGCGCCTACAGTGCCGGCCAGATGACCCTGGGTGGCTTGGCCTTCGCCCTGCGGGATTGGCGAGACCTCCAGCTGGTTGTGTCGACACCCTTCTTTGCTTTCTTCCTGATATCCTGGTGGGTACAGTGTGGGGCCTTTTCCCTTGGGGAGGACATCACTAAATGGGAGGGACACTTGGGGAGAGGGGGCCCCTGGCCCCCACCACCCTGGCTGGCCGTAACATTGGGTGAAGCAGAGTACTATGGTATGTGGGCAAAGATGTGCACAGAGCCCTCTCTGGGAAGGGACATCTGGGGACTCAGACTTCCAGGGAAGGTTGCCATGCAGGCCCCTGGCCTCCGGGCCTGCAGCTGAGGCCCCTCCTTCCGTCCCATGGGCCTGGGCTCCCTCACACCCACCAGCCTCACACTCTCCCATCACCGGCCTGATCCGTGGGCATCCGAGTCAGAGAAGGCCGGCATGGGATATGATGAGATACCATTCTCACTGTTAACTTTTGATGCTGCAAAAATCCCTGAGGTCTGGAAATGCCTGCTTCAGAGGGGTGAGGGGGAGTTGGAGGAGGAGATGCAGGGAACTGAACCCAAGGTCATGCCCTCATAAGTTCTGTGGGGCCGTCAGGGCCCTGTGCCCTGGGCCAGGTAAGTCTGCTGTGGGTTGTGGAGAATAACGGACTCATTCTCATATATTTACTGCCCCTTGCCAGACATGGTTTTAGCTCTGGGAACACAAGGGCAAATAAGGCAGACCGAAGCCCCTGACCACGTGTGATTTTATTGTATCAACAGGATCAGTAAGCAAGGAGGAAGACATCCCACAATCACACTTATTAGGCCAGCCCAGCCACACTGGGTGTGTCCCAGGAGCTGGTGGTAACACCAGATGTGTCTTAGCACTTCAGGAGGAAGGCTGTATCATGACCACCATTTTCAGACGAGGGACTGAGGCCCCGAGAGGTTCACTGTCGTGCCCAAGGCCCCGCATTGGCTTGGTGACTGGCCACATGGTGATCATGAGCAGCAAGATCTGAACCCAGGCTCTTCTAGCCGCTCTGCCAAACTGCCCCTGGCCGTGCTTAGTGCCTGTGGGCCCAGAAAGCTCTGCCTCTTTTGCCCAGGAGATGCTTCTCCCCTGCCCTGAGGCTGGGGAGAAGCAGACTACTTTCATCAAACCACTCGGTTCTGCCTGGGATGTTTTTAATGTGCTGTTTTTTTATTATTTATTTATTATTATTTTTTAATGTGTTATTGTTTTAATGCAACATTATGTGAGCTTTCTGTCATAGAAATGACCCCAGAGTCTCCCCAGGCCCAGGCATCCTGTGTTCTGGCTACACACGGGGCGCAGGGGGGCAGGATCCTGGTAGCCGGAAGCCAGATGTGGCACCGGGGCGACGAGGGTGGCCAGGTGTTGGGACTCCTCTTTATTCCAAACTGGCCAGGGGCTGCGGGTCTCCTGGCCTGGCACCAGCCGTGCTGAGGGAGAGCGGCTTCCTTCTCACTCCCACTGCAGCTGGAGGGGCCGCCGCCCACCGCTCCGGCCCACCCGCCCTGGGGGCCCAGCCAAGCATCTGCTTCTTTGGCAGGTGGCTGCCAGAATCCGCCTGCTGGCTGATAGTTATGGGCAAACCCGACCAAGCACTGCAGGAACTCAAAAAGGTGGCCAGGATAAATGGCCACAGGGAAGCCGAAAAGACACTGACTGTGGAGGTGAGATGTTACTGTCTGCGACCCAGGGTGTGGTAGGATATGGCAGGGAGAAGACGCCCACTGCTGTCTGACCCATAGTATCACCAGCCTCACCACGACCCGGCCCACCCCCACCCCCACCTCCGTCACCATCACCGTCAGTCTCCCCAGACACCAGTGTCTCCCTCAGCACTATCACTGTCACCTTCCCTGACGCTCTCATCACCACCACCATAACCACCACCGGCGGCAGCTATGCAACCATCGACAGCACACCCACATCACCTCCTTTATTATCTACCACTTCAACCCACACAGACTGCAAACTCACCTCTTGGGGCTTCTCAATGCATTTGGGGAAACAGGAAGTGCTTATTAGAAGGTAATTATTTCAAGGAGGCCCGTGGGGAAGGACATGCTATCAGAGACTAGCCAATGCGGATCTACGGGGAGCAGGAAGATCAGGGGTTTCCAGGAGGGGGCGAGCCAGAGCCAACCAGGCCTTCACTGAGCACAGGCCAGGCAGGGCCCAGAGGTGCAAGAGGCTCATGAGAGCAGGGCGGGGCAGCGTGGCAGGCGAAGGCATGCCCTGATGCCAGCCTGGAAGAAGGAGGCGGGTGGTGGGGCTTTGTGTAGTGACCTCCAGGGACAGCCTGCAGCCCGCAGCTCAGAGGCCAGAGCTAGATACAAGACCCACTCCCTGGCTTGCAGTAGATTGGCCAAGTCTGCAAAAGAAAGCTCAGCCAGGGGACCAGAGAGAGACCTTTCTGCCCCATTCCTTCCCCCACCCCTAGGACTCTCCAGTCTCCAAAAGCCAAGGCCAGGTTCCCCCACCTCTCTGCCCACCTGGACACCATTCCCTGGCATGGGGGTGGGGCGGGACCGACAGCCCAGTACTCACTGTGCCCCGTCTCCTCGGAGGTGCTGGTGTCAAGCATGGAGGAGGAGATGGCCTCTGCAAAGGCCCACAGGTCGGTGCTCAACCTGTTCCGCGTGCCCACACTCCGCGGGAGAGCCTGCAGTATGTTCCTGGTGAAGTACGCCACCCCAGCACCCCCAGGGGCTGGGCCGAGGAGGCGGGGGGGTCAGGGAGAACAGCCCCTGCAGACCCTGTGGGGCACATTCCTGGCTGGGGCAGGCAGCTCACCCGGGAGCCCAGCTGGCAGGCAGGGCCGGGGTCAGGCTACAGCCCAGGCTGGAGGCAGAGCCGGTGTCCTAGAGCCAAGGGACCATCAGTGGCTGAAGAGGACCACTGGCCATCACTGGGCTGCTGGGCTCACCGACAGCCACACTCCTAGCCGGCCGACCATGTGCTGGTCACCCACTTACCCCTCAGAGCAACTCTGGGAGGGAAGTTCATTCACACGCCCACTTTATCGATAGGGAAAGTAGGGCCCAGAGGGGCAAGCAGCCCACCCAAGCTGACAGGGCAGCCGTTTGAACCCAGGCTGAGCTGCTTCCTCACCGGGCTGTCCCCCACCAGGTCCCACATTGAGCGCAGACTCCCAGGAGGCCTTGTCTCCAAATCCCTGGGCACCTGGGTCCAAGAAAAAGTGCCTTAACAAAACACATCCAGCTAAGTGACTTCCAGAAGAGCATATTGAAAAGTGAGGGTCAGGTTTGACTGGGACTTGATCTTGAATTAAAAATTAAAGATTAGCAAAAAAGATTCCATGTTATGCTGTATTTAACCACTTACAGGTTAAAACGGCAAATATTTGCTACATCTTAGTGAATGGATCAAAAGCTTTTTTCTTTGTTTTTTGGCTTAAGTTTTTCAGACAAATTAGAAGGAATGCTCGGTGCCCGAAATGCCCAGGACCATTCATTCTTTCAGAACACTTCAAGGCCCCCTTAGTCCTCCCAGCAGTGGCTGTGCGTCCTCCGTCATTCACATCGCAGGCCGCAGAGTGGCTACCCTGGGGAGAGTCTTCTTGTCTTGACTGTTAACCCAGTTGTTACCGGCTAAGGCTCTAGGCCCTGGCCTGCCGGTCACTTTGTGGGAGAGCCCAGCTATTCGCCCTCATCGCTTTCACCAGGAAACGCTGTGGACCCTGCCAGGGTGGCCACTTTGCTCCCAGCTCTTGGCTGGGTGGTGTCAGAGGTGCAATGGGGGCAGCAAGGGGGTGGCGCTGAAGGGGAGGGCTGGGCTGAGGGTCCAGTCAAGCAGGGGTCGTTGAGAATCGTATCACACGTGACCACTTGTGGATACAAACTCAGTATACAGACGGTGGAAATTCAGCCACTCTAAGGTCAGCTACTTGGGAGCCTGTGGCCGAGGGTCCGCCCAGGGAGCCGACTCTGAGATGGAGGTCAGCGAGCAGGAAGTTCGCTGGAGAGGGCATTCGGGATCACCTCCTGTGGAAGGAGGAGGCAGGGGAGGGCGGGAGGCAGGACGGGGCAGGGGAGCAGCGCGGTGATGCGGTCACAGCCAGGCCCCGGCCGACCCACGGGAAGCTCAGGAGCTGGGCAGCCTTCTGAGTGGTCCCTCTGTCCTGTATCATGTGATGCTCTCCCCCACTAAGGGGCAGTGCTCTGGGGGCTGGGAAAATAAGAGTCTCCGTCCTGAGGGAAGCTCAGCATGGCCCAGCGGCCCTCATGGAGACTCATTTGTTATCAATCCCATCTTTCAACACAAAGAAACTGGCATCCAGTGGGGCAGAGACTTGCTTTAGTTCATAGCGAGCAGAGCAGGGACGTGTCATGGCTCTGGGCTGTGGCTGGGAAACGCCGGACAGTACTAGAGCCAGAACCCAAGGGGCAGCTTGGCTTGACCCACAGAGACCCATCCACCCAGAGAGGGTCAAGTCTTCCAGCTGGTTGCTGGCCAGGGAGCCCGAAAGTCAAGGCCCAGCCTGCTGAGGCCTGCGGCCCAGACCCGTGGCCCATCACAGAATGGATGAGGCTGCCATCCATCCAGCCCTTTTCTGGGACAGCCTGGCATGGGGTGACATGTCCTGAATTCAGCGGGCTTCTCAGGGCATGGCAGTGGTAGGCTGTGGGTTGGCTGCACCCTCTGGGACAGCCGAGTGTGTGGCGATGCCACAGGGCTGCCTCTCCTCGGGGGGCAAGGACCCGACCTCTGGCTTTGCCCTGCAGCTTCTTCCTGATGATCTCCTACTACGGGCTGGTCCTTGACCTGCAGAACCTGGGGAGTGACATCTTCCTCCTCCAGGTCCTCTTTGGAGCTGTGGACATTGTGGCCAGGGTCACCACTGTCTTCTTGTTCAGGTTCTTCGGCCGCCGCATGACCTTAGCCAGCTTCCAGACCTTGGCTGGCTTCTGCATCCTGGCCAACATGCTGGTCCCACAGGGTGAGGCCGGGGCAGGGTGGATGGCGGGCTGGGCTGCCGATGGCCTGGGGCACTGGCTTCCCTGCCCACCCCTGCCACACTCACCACCTGGGGTTCCTTCCCCTCCCTGGCCCCCAGGATGGGGGTCCCCTGTGTGCACCCTCCATCCACCTCCATCACTGTCACACCTTTACCTCATCATCTTTCCCAACCAGGCACTTGCCTGTTTTTCTGAGTTACTGAGGTTCAGAGAGGTAAAACCAGGTGCCAGAGGTCACTCAGCTAGCCACTGACATAGTCAGGGCATGGGCCAGACAAAACCAGAGGCTGGGCCCTCCCGCAGAGGAAGGGCCTAAAAGGCTGAGAGACTTTAAGTTGTCAGAAGCGAGGCAGGAAACACACAAAGGCAGTGTGTGTGGTTCTTCTTTTTGCTTGTTAAAGAAGCAAGAGGCATTCAGGGCAGAGGCTGCTCCGGGTCCTTGTCTTAGGATTTTCTTTCTGAATGAGGCTGTGATGTCCTGGAAACCCCCTTCCTGTCTCCTTTTATGGCTCAAGGCAGCTGGCTGGTGGACAGGCAGGGACAGGCGCCCTGCAGTGACAACAAGGAGGCAGAGGGATGCCCGGCAGCCGGGTGGGGCTGAGTGAGGACGGGGGACCAAACAGAGGGCGGGATGCCGTGCCCTGGGAGGAATGTCAGACAGGTGCCGGATGGTTTCTAAGCCTTCACAATGACATGCGGAAGAGGAGGCTGAGCCCAGCCACGGCTGCTGTGTGACCTGGACCTTGGCTTCGTAGCTAGGGCTCCTGCCATCCGCTCACTGGCTCCCTGTGAAAGCCAGGGGTCCCTACAGGCAGGCTGAGGGACACTGAGAAGGCTTCTGGCTAAGTGGGCACTCCAGGGTCCCTGCTGTGGATCTGGGCCTGGCATGGGAAGACGCACACACAGAACCCAAGGAGCCTTGGCACAGTGACTATGCAGGGGACAGGCCTCGAATGTCACCCTCAACTGCCCTATGCTCATCCATCCCAGACCTGGCCGGGCTCTGGCCCTGCGTCCCCCTTCCTGCCCACCTACCATAATGTCCTGTGCCCTGGGCAGCCCGGTACCAAGTCGGCACTGCTGGGGACCTGGGTTCAACCCGAGGAAGCTTGTGGGAAACCCATCCGTCTGCCCGGGCTGCCTGGGATTCTCTCAGGCAGATTCCACTGTCCCCCTTTCCTCTGCGCAGACATGCAGACCCTGCGTGTGGTCTTCGCAGTGCTGGGAAAGGGGTGTTTTGGCATCATCTTAAACTGCCTAATCATCTACAAGCCTGAACTCTTCCCAACTTTCCTGCGGTAGGTTGGGCTGCGGGCTGCACCCAGAAGCAGCTGCCGGCCCTGGGGGTGGGCGAGAAAGGGATGCCTTGGGAGGGCTGGTGGGCGGACAGAGGAGCTGCACATCCAGGAATATCCAGCCGAGGGTGAGCAGGCGGCCCCAGCCTCCTTCCCCCAGAGTCCCCGGGGCAGCGTGCCCCAAGCACCTGGGATCAGGAGGCAGTCCTAGTGGAAGGCCCCCAACGGGCTTCTTGGCTTGTGATTGGAAACCGTTTTGAGAACAGAATCCTCTCTTCAGGTGAAATACTGCAAGAACCCTGTAAAGAGGTTGAGGGCTGCCCTGGTAGAGGAGGGATCCCCTGCCTGCTTCCCCAGGCCTCTCCCTGCCCACGAGAGCCTCGAACAGTGTCCTGGGACCCAAAGGCTCCATGGGACATGAACGGAAAGCCAGTCGTCTAGTTAGACCACCCCACCCTGGACAGCCGGGTAAACTGCGGCTCCAGCGGGTGAAGGACTTACTCTGGAGAGGGCTGGGAGGGGCCCCAGTTTCCCGGGTCCTAGCCCAGGGTTCTTTCCTTCCCTCACTCATTTGTCCACTCTTGCATTCATTTTTTTTAACACACCTTATTGATTTTGTTGATATAAAAACCAAAAGCTGAGCTGGGAGCTCAGTGGTCTAGCAGGAGGAAAGTCCCCAAATTACCTAGAACAGAGAGAATGGTGTGGGCCCTAGAGAGTGCTCATGGAGGACCCTGGATGTTCCCAGGAAGCAGAGGCCCCTGTGGATGGGAAAATCTAGGTGGGCTCTCTGGAGGAGGTGGTGTTAGGGGCAACTGAGCAGGGTGACTCCTTGAGCCCAGCTTCCCCCGACAGAATCCCCGGGCCCAGTCAGAGAGCCTCCCTTCTGGTGAAGCCCCCCTGACTGAAACAGCAACTGTGACAAGGGTCTGGGCGCCCCTCTCCACCCGCAGGATGACAGCAGATGGCTTCCTGCAGTCGGCCGGTCGGCTGGGGGCTGTCATGGGTCCCCTGATCAGGATGACCCGCCAGGCCCTGCCCCTGCTGCCCCCCATCTTGTATGGCACTGCCCCCATTGCTGCCAGCCTCATTATCCTGCTCTTCCTCCCGGAGACCCAAGGCCTTCCACTCCCTGACACCATCCAGGACCTGAAGAACCAGTGAGTGACCCACGGCCACCCTGGGAGTGGGACCAGCCTTCCGAGATGTGGCTGGTGGGGCTGCCGATGCAGCGGCCGCCCACCCACAGCCCTGGGACAGGACAGCCCATGTCAGGGGGACATGCTGGGTGGGGGGGGCAGGGGCTGGCTTGTCACCATGATGACACTAGCGGCTAGATTCTGAGTGCCCACAGCACCTGGAGGCTTCATCTGGAGCCATTTAATAGCTACAGCAACACTGCCAGGAGCCTATTGCTACTCTCATTTCCAAGGGGCTCCGAGGGAGGCAGTGACTCATTCAAGGTCTCACGGGTTGAAAGGGATCATACCTTAGACAGGAAAACATAATGGTTAGGAGCGCAGCTCTGCCGCCAGTCGGCCTGGGGCTGAATCCCCACCTGCTCGGGGAAGTTA
The DNA here is from genome assembly GCA_032199065.1 of Smutsia gigantea. Taxonomy (NCBI): domain Eukaryota; kingdom Metazoa; phylum Chordata; class Mammalia; order Pholidota; family Manidae; genus Smutsia; species Smutsia gigantea. The sequence continues at coordinate 109,113 of JAVSCE010001542.1, read as the reverse complement.
CTGCTCCAACCACACTCACACCAGAAGATAGAGACGGCCCTAGGCGTCCGAGTTGCATCTTCCCACAAGGAATTCCAGGCCGAGGCAGAGGATCGGATGAGCGCTCGGAGACCTCCGGGAGCAGATCCCGCCGCAGTCCGAAAGCGCAGGGAAGAGGGAGCAGGCCTCCACTTTATTTTATAGCCGGCTTGCCCCGGTGTGTCTGCTTCCTCACTTGTAAACTCAGTGCTAAAAAAAAAAAAAAAAACCACCTAGCTTAAAGAGCTGCTTTCGGGATTGAGGGAGCAGTTATATTAAAGCACCGGGAACAGGGCCTGGCCCACAGCCCAGGAGTGTGGCCGCTGTGCTGGGTGAGGATGTGCATGAGAGGCCCCGAAGCTGAGCAGGAATCACGGTCACCATAACAGCGTTATGACGGGCTCCCAGGTGGCACTTGGTGAGCCTGTCTTGTTCGAATATAGCATCTTATTTAATCCAGACAGTGACCCCCGCCAAGGCGCTGCTCTGTCCAGCCCCACTGTCAGGGAGAGGCAGACACAGCAGGCTGTGTGACTTGCCAAGGGACACCCAGCTGAGAAGCAGGGACGCTGGACTTAATTTTCTCTCTCGATTAACTTATTTTGTTACTCTCACTTAACACCTATTATGTTTCTGGCTTTGGGTACACAGTGGTAAATAAAACCCTAATCCCAGAGATCATACTCCCATAGGACTGGACCCCACTTCTGCCCTCCAAGCACCAAGCATGGGGCCGGCTCACCATAAATCATACTCTCTTCTGATTATTTTAGGAGATCAGCAGCCAGGGCCAACCGGCAGAAGGTGGTCATTAAGGAAAACACCTATTTCTAGAGATCCTGCCTGCATGGAACCCCTCTGGTCAAAGAGGCTACAGGGCATTGCCTCTTCTCCTGTCAGAGGGTGGAAGCAATCTGGGTGAGAGGGTTTGGACCCAGGGGCCAGGCCACCGTGACTGAGTGGGCAGCATGGCCATCTGCGAGGCCAAAGGCCCTTCGCTGCCCGCCTCTCACTCCCCACCCTGGCCAAACTCCACCCACCCCAGCCGTGCACAAGCCTGTGGCAGAGCCGCGTCCAGACTGGCAGCCTCAGGCCGCTGCACCAGCCAGGCCCGTCCTCTCCCTTCCCAGCCAGGCTCATGTGTTCACGCCTTCAGTTGGCCACACTGGACTCACTTCACAGCCCCTGGCACTGCGGCTCCCACCTCCGAGCCTCCAGGGCAGGGCGCAGGACAGAAAGGGCACGGGCCAGACACGCCTGGGCCCAAGCTCTTCCCACCCTGACAGAGCTCTTATCCGTAAATTGGGAAAGATTGCGGAATCAACCTCCCAGGGCGGGTGACAGGGTTAAACACCAGAGTCCAACAAATAGAACCTGCTGGCAGCTGCCAGGTGCCAGGGTCCAGGCTGTGCCCCACTCAAAGCACCAGCGAGGACACTTACGCTCACCAACGCTATGTTCATTCTGACAAGGGGTTGTTTTCATCAGCTCCCATTTGCCCTGTTGGTGAGGGTGGGCTTCCCACCCAGTGGTGGTGGAGATGGCCTGACACAGGGCACCTCACACTGGACAGGTGAGATAGACTGCCGTTTATTTGTCACAGACTCATGGCCCAGGGAGGAGGTCACCCTACCATGTAGGCACAGGGGGCTGCACCACGGGCAGGATGGACCACTGGGAGAGGCAGAGGCAGGCTTTGTAGTATCAAGAGGGTGTGCTGACACCTGTGATGTTCCCACGGAGGATGTGACTGGCTTGTGTGAGCGGTTCCACAGGTGGCAGGGAACTGAAACTCCCTACTTAGGAATACAGGAATTGCACCTGGTTCCCTTGATAAGCAGTGAGGTCTAGTTGGGGACCTCATCTGCAGGAGTGGAGTGGGAGGGCAGCATGCCTCAGGGCTCACTGCATGTCTGGGCAGCGTGTGCTATCAGCCCTGCACGTCAGGCCTTCTGCCGCAGGGGCACCTTTTGTTGTTTGTCCATCTCAAGGGGCCACCTTTTCCTAATCCGTGCAAAGACCCTCCCGGTGCCAGCAGCAGCCTGGGCTGTGAAAACGATGGGATCATTTTAGCTGACCACCTATTTTAGAGGTGAGGAAACAAAAGCTCAGAGAGGTGGTGTGGCATGCTCGGAGTCACAGGGCAGAGCCTTGGACAACTCCCAGGACCGGCTCCTCACCCTCCTCTGCACCCCTCAAGCCCTGATATCTGCAGCTTTGTCACAGAGGTATCCGCGCACCCTTCCCTGGAGACCCAGACCTTCAGGCAACTCCCCATTCTTCTTGGATGACCCAGGGAAACCTCAAGCTGGGAGTTCCCTGTCCCAGGCATCCCAAACGCCTGCTCTCACATCCAGCTCACACACGCCAGTCAAATCCCATCCAAATAAAATCCCCTGTCTGCTTAGAATTCTCTGGTAGCTCCTGGTAAAGGTCACACTTTCCCCAACAATGGATTCCTGTGGGCCCCAAGCCTGACTTCACATGTAATAAATTTGAAAGGATTCAAATCATACAAAGTATGTTCTTGGCTCATTGTGGAATTAAATTAGAAATCAGTAACAGAGAGACATCTAGAAAACACCTTCAAACTAAACAACATACTTCTAAATAACCCATGGGCCAAAGAAGAAATCACAAAGGGAAGGAGAAAATATTTTGAACTGAATGAAAAAAACTTTAAATGACATCAAAGTCTGTGGGATGAAGCTAGAACAGTAATCAGAGGAAAGTTTATATCATTAAGTGATTACATTAGAAAGAAAGAAAGTCTTGAATCAAACACCTCAGCTTCTGCAGTAAGAAACTACAAAAGGGAAGAGCTAACAAAACCTAGAGCAAGCAGAACAAGGAAATAAAAAGGGCAGAAATCTAGAAAGTGGTAAAGAAAATCAATGAAACCCGAAATTGGTTCTTTGAGAAGGTCAATAAAATTTATAGACCTCTAGACATACTGATCAGAAAAAAAAGGGAAAAAACACAAATTCCCAATGTCAGGATTGAAAGACGAAGCATCTTTAAAAATCCTACAGAGTAAAACATAAGAGAATACTGTGGGTAATATTTTACCAATAAAGCTGACAACTTAGATGAAATTAACAAATGTCTTGAAATCCTTCCAAACTGCCAAAGTGTACTCAAGAAGAAATATATAACATTATTAGCCTTGTATCTATTTTAAAAATTGAAGTTATGGCTTAAACCTTCCCACAGGGGAAACTCCAAGCCCAGATGGCTTACCTGGTAATTCTGCCAAACATCTAAGCAAGAAATAATAACAATTCTACACAAAATCTTCCAAAAAATTGAAAAAGATAACACTTCCCAACTTGTTCTATGAATCCAGTGTTTCCCTGATTTAAAAACAGAAAAAGATATTATGAGAAAAGAAAACTATAAACCAATATCTCTTATGAACATAGATGTAAAAATTCTTAATAAACATTGAGAAAATTGAAGCCACTAATATGTTAAAAAAGGCAATATATTACTACCAAGTAGAGTTTATCCCAGGAATGCAAAGTTGGTTTAACACTAAAAAATCAATTAACAAACTGTAAAAGAAAAACATATGCTCATCTCAGAAGATACAGAAAGTGCATTTGACAAAATTCAACATCCATTCCTGATAAACAACGTTCAGCAAATTAGGAATACCAGTGAATTTCCTCAACCCGATGAAGGGCATCTGTGAAAAACGTAGAGGTAACATCATACTAATGGTGAAAAACTGAATGTTTTCCTGTTGAGATTAGGAATGAAGCCAGGATAGCTACTTTCACTTCTATTCAACATTGGTCCTCGTCAGTGCAATAAGGCAAGAAAAGAATAAATAAAAGCCATACAGACTAGGAAGGAAGACGAACTGTGCTTAATTTGCAGATGACATAATTGTAGAAAATCCTAAGAAATCTACAAAAAAATGTTACTAGAACTAATAAATGAGCTTAGCAAGGTTGCAGGATACAAGGTCAATATGCAAATATCTATTACATTTCTATACACTGGTAACAACCAGAAATTGAACATTTTAACACAATACCAGTTAACAACAGCATGGAAACAATGTGATACTTAGGCATAAATTCAACTAAAGAATAACTATAAACTGAAAGCTACAAAACATTGCTGACAGGAATTTAAAAAAAAATAAAGAAATGGAGAGAGATAAAATATTCATGGATTAGAAGACTCAATATTATCCAGATGTCAGTTCTCAACAAATTAGTTTATAAATTCAGTGTAATTCCAGTTGAAAGCCAGCAGATGTTTTTGGTATAAATTGACAAGCAGTTCTTAAAGTTTATTAAAAAAATGCAAAGGACCTTGATCAGCCAAATCAACTTTGAAAAAAAGGGACAAAATTGAACTACATTTTTTGCTTTAATAGAATCAAGAGTTCAGAAATAAAGCCATGCATATATGGTTAATTGATTTTCGACCAAGATGTCAAATAAAATAAATGAGGAGAGGATAATCTTTCTAGCAAATGATGCTGGGACAACTGGATAACTACATAAAAGAAAAAAGAAAGAAAGGGGGAGGGAGGAAGGAGGGAGGGAAGGAAGGAGAGGAAGGGGCAAGAGCTCAACTCTAACTCACACCACATACAAAAATTAGCTTTAAATGTATCATTGACCTAAACATAAGAGCTGAAACTTTAAAACTTTTAGAAGGAAACAGGAGAAAACCTCAGCAACTTTGGGTTTGGCAAAGATTTCTTAATTAGGACACAGGAATATGAACTATAAAAGAAAAAAAATGATATACTGGGCTTCATAAAAGCAAACTTTTTCTTTCCAAAAGACTGTTACAAAAATAAAAAGGCAAGCCACACAGTTGGAAAAAATTTGAAAAATCTGTATCTGACAAAGGACTTCTAGCTAGAAATATATAAACACTTACAGCCCAGCAATAAAAAAGAGAATCCAATTTTATAATAGGCAAAAGGTTTAAACAGATGCTTCACCAAAGAGGATATATGGATGGCAAAGAAACACATGAAAAGATGATCGACGGCATGAGGAAAATGCAAAAAATGCCACCGCACAAAAATTAAAGAGACCACGTGCTGATGAGAATGTGGACCACTTGTGGGAATGTAAAATGGCACGACCACCCTGGGAAGGTGCGGCAGCTTCTTCAAAGGTGACACATGTGCCCATCATACCCCCATGCCACTTCTAAGTATTTACCAAAATAAATGGGAGAATATGCCATATAAGGACTTGGGCATGAATGTCCATCACAGCTTTATTTGCAATTGCCCTAAACTGGAAACAACCCAAATGTCAACCAGCAGATGGGTAGATCAACGAATTTTGGTGTATCTCTACAATGGAATATATGGATATAAAATTCATATATTTACATAAAATGCTAGATAAGGAAACTAATCTATAGCGACAGCAAGCAGATAGAGTCTGCACAAGACAGGGGAGGGGAGGGAAGAAGGGATTTCAGAGATGCCACGGAGTATCTTTGAGGTGATGGGTATGTTTATCATAATTGTGGAGATGGTTTCACAGATGAGTACATTTGTCAAACTATTAAATTATACACTTAAATATGTGCTGTCAGTTATCCTCGAGAAAGCTGTAATCAAATTGAAAAATTATAATCAAACACCGTGTACTTAAAAAATAGGGTCTTACTAGTGCTCAGGACCCCCGCGTGGCACCCCCTCAAGGTAACGGTGGTCCTGCATTCTCTAGTTTTCCTCATAAATGCGCCTCCTACTCCCACACCCCTCACCCCCAGTGTGGAATTCCATGGTGTCCACCACTTACATCTTTCAAGTCAATATTGTATGTTTGTGACACACCTTTGTCGTTGGCGGCTGTGTCTGTGGGTCCTTCCTTTTCACTCCGCTATATGTTTATTAAGCTGGAAAGCAAGCCTTGAGCAGCCTGTCTGTGGGGAGGCAGCTCCCAGCGCAGGCCCGAGGTTGCACGTGCTTGACAGGAGGCCAGTGCAGCTGGGGACATGGGTATGGGGACAGGGAAGGTGCTGAGGTCACACCAGTAGCAGGGTGGGGTCACTGGGGCCAGGGGTCTGTTGAGGAGGGTTGTGGGTGAGAAGGGGCCATGAGAGGCTTGGGGAGGGACTGACATGATCTGACCTGGACTCTGAAAGATGGCTCTGGCTGGAGTGGAGACTGGGCTCCCGGGCTGCAGGCTGGGGCTGGGAGCGCTGTTGGCAGATGACTCTGTACGCTGGGGCAGGGTGCCCGCTATTTCCATGTGGAGAAGTGGTCAGAGGGAGGGCATGATCTGGACCAAGAGTCACTTGGATTTGCTGAAAGGTTAGGAGTGGAATCTGGAAGATAGGAAGAGCCGAGGAAGACTCTGTGGGGTTCGTCTGAATGAGCTCCTGGTGGGGATTGACTGAGATGGTGACATCTTTCCCCAAGGGGAGAGTGAGGTTGCAAACTCTAAACCTCTGGGGAGACTAGGCAAGGGAGACGCCAGAGGGTGGGGGCAGTGCCGGGCTGGCCTCGGGTGCCGTGGCCACTCAGGCCTGGCCAGTGTCATCCTGGAGCTTGAGCCCAAGGTTGCCAACTTTTCCTGCTCTTTTAAGTCAGAGGTCACAATGTTCATGTGAAATCTCCAAAATATTTAACACTGGCTGTTTAAAATGCAGCATTTAGGCTACTGCAGATGTGTCGGAAGGAGCCAAGCCACTCTGACCCTCTAGCCATGCCGGACCAGCAGGCCACATGGGGACACTCCAGCCAGAGTAGTCCCCCAGCCTCCAGCTGCTTCCTTTCCCAAACCCCTTTGGCCAGACTTCCCAAGACCGGACATCCGCGCTGCTGCAGGACCCTTCCCACACCCAGCGGTGACCCGAAAGCCCGGTGCACTGCCTTCCTGACATCTAGGCCTCAACATAGCCCACACTGAAGTCTTGACTTTCCCTAGACCTAGGTGGCCCCATCTCCAGTCAATGCTGAAGCCAGAAACCTAGGAGTTGACCTTGAAACACCTCCTTATTCCATGTTATTAAGTCCCCACCATGTCACCAAGTCCAAGCCATAATGAAAAAATGCATTACGTGTTGAACCAAATTACACCAGCTTTACTCCATGGTGTATATCTGATAGATATTTGTCCTCCAAATATCTATCCCTGCCTGAGCTGCCCCTGGGTCACCCCCGTTCCCTAGGGACTCCCATGTGTCTCTCATAGTCCCCGTGGTCAAAACAAAAATAATGCGGCTGGTGATGATGACAGCATTAATAAAGGGCGCTCACTGCTGGCTGGGCTCTTGCAGATGGTCTACATAAGCTCAGTTAGTCCTCACAAGAGCTTTATGAGATCAGAAAGACTATCGCCCCCATTTTACAGAGGACAAAACTGAGGCACAGAGAGGCTAAGCGCCTTTCCCGAGGCCATATGGCTGGGGCAGAGTGAGGATTCAAATCCAGACAGCATACTCCTGAGTCTGTGCACACGACCCTCTGGCCACACCGCCTTTTCCTGTGGGAGAATTTATGGGTTTGTTGAAGCCAAGGCCAGCCCTGGCTACTCTGATCTCAGGCTGCTTGCTTCTCATCCACAGAAGCAGAGGAAAGCTCCTGATCCGGCAGTGTGTTTGCCTACTGCTGGCCAAATCCCACCACTGTGTTTTCCGGTGAAACAAAACGGATTTTGCCAAAATCTATGTCACGCCTTCCCCCACCCTCCTCCCAGCTTGTCCTTGCATCCACTGAAAATCCATCTTAACGATAGGCTGCAACTCCCCAAATCAAAGAGAGACAGTGCTTTGCCAGAGAGCCAGGCATTCCTAAGAACGCGGCTAGCCCAGCACATGATTTATTCAGCCAAATATTGGAATCCTAAAGTAAAGGCTGAGAACCTAGGTGCCAGCACCCAGGCCCAGTCCCCAAGTGAAGAGGTGCCCTGCAGGACAGACTCCAGGGAAATGGCGCTCGGAGGGGGCAGAGGGGCAGAGGGGCAGAATTTGCACATGGCCTCATTAAAATGTGCCAGCTGGTTGCTGTCAGCTGTGGGCAAGACCCTCCACAGTACAAGGCAAAGTTCAGCCTGTTTGAGCAGCTCTTGTTCTGACACATCTCATTCCTATGGCTGGTTAACATCTCTCCGTTGAATTTTAACATGAAATATCTTTCAGACACATCACGGAGAGCGAAGTCCCTTTGGTGAAGGAAGGCTGGACTTGCAGGAACCCCCAGGCACATGAAAGGGAAAGAACACAGAGCCGCACTGCCCAGCGCTCTTCTTGATCTACTTAGAATAAATATGTTCAATGGCCAGAGCAACCTGGGGCTAGGGGCTCCTGGGGGCTGCGGTCAGGGCCATGGCAGCTCACCCGAGGAGGCCAATTAAAGCCATGATCTACTCACCCCTAAGCCTGGCCACCTGCCCGAGATGGTGCCGAGCCAGAAGCTCATGGCTGCCCCCATCGCCAACCTGCCAAGCACGCGGCCTCTGTGTGGGCGGTGGGTACACGCAGGGCGCCAGCCTCGTTGGCTCCCAGGGGTCAGCAGCCTTGAGGCAGGAGAAAAGTGTATTTCAATACAGCCAATGCCCGTGACTGCCCTGGAGCGATGCCAGGGGTAGGAAGCAGGGGTTCTGCTGATGAGCACCAGCTGGGTACCAGGCTGGCACCACACGCGGGGCAGCAAAGATGGAAACAGGCTGGAGGGGAAGGCTGCCTTTCTGTCCGGGAAAGAGTTTTTCTGGGCCTTTTGGCTGCCCAAAGGTAAGGTTAGGATCTGGTCCAGAGGAAGAGGCTGAGCTGGTGGCATCGAGCGGTAAAGGGATCTCTGCCCTGGGCACCAAGGGGCTCTGACACAGGGTCTTTTGAGGGAGGGGCTGAGCCAGGAGGTGGGGGCACTGGGGCCAAGGAAGAGAGGACGTGAGGGAAGGGGCTGCTGACCCCGGTGGAGCGAGACCCTAGAGAGAGGGAGAGGCTGAGGCGGGATGCCTACCTTGCGGCTTTCCACAGCTTCCGGGCATCCTCCTTGGCAGCCCAGAAGCCTTCTGCCAATGTTGGAAGTTAAATACGTAGCTATTGGAGCTGGGTAGATGGGCTGGAGTCCTGATTCTGCCCCAGAGTAGCTATGTGACCTCTCCGAGCCTCAGTTTCCACATCTGTAAAAATAGGTATAAGTAAGGTCTCCTTGGAAGGGTTGTTGAAGGATTAAATGAGTTACAGGGAGAGAACTTAGGGTGGTGTCCACCACATAATAGAGACACAGTGACCCTCAGGCACCACCACCACCATCACTGTGAAGCTTTGAGTTGTGTCTCAGCTATTCTATGGGGAACTCTGAGTGGGGCCTGCGGGCACATTTGGGGCACATGGTATGGTTAGGGCTGTGACTGCTGTCACACATTCTTCCAGGAATGTGGTGGCCCAGACTTTCTGAAATGCCCAGAATAGTAGTTTGGAACAAGTAACACCCAAGAGACCAGACCTTGGGGGCTGGAGGAACCGGAGCTCCAGGCATCACCTGTGTTGGGAGCTCTAGTTATCCTTGCCTGGACATTTCGGGGGCAAGAGAAGGGGAGGCCCTCAGAGACCGTGACTTCTTGTCCAGTCATGCACAGTGACATCTCTGATGCTTTTGTGACAGATGAGGAAATGGGGGACCAGAGAGCCTGGATTCAAACCGGGCCTGTGAAGACCTCGTGGCCTCCCCTGCCTCTCAGGGGCCCTGGTCTGCGTGCCAGGTCCCGCTCTGGGCACTGTCAGGGACACGATGACTCAGACCCAGCCCTTAGGAAGCGAGCAGCCATTACTGACAGAGGGAGGAGCTGGAGGCTGCTCCAGGGCTGGGGCTGTCCTGGAAGCTGCAGGGACAGAGAGGGAGCAGCTTGGAGGGCAGGGTGGGTTTGGACTGGGGGTGGTGCCAATGGCCCCCAGATGGAAGAAATGCAAACGTGGGGAGGCAGGCTCAGGCGCTGCGGGAGCGAGGCAGGGCTCTGGTGTTGGCCGGGCCCAGCCCACGGGATGGAGGCGGCAAAGAGGAGGCTTGAGAGCAGGCTGGGGAGAGGAGGGCTGCGGGTGGCTTGTCCTGTCCCCGAAGCGCTAGGGAGTCATGGAAGGCTTTGAGCAGGGGCCACAAGCTGGAGGTGGCAGGCGCCTTCAAAGGGGCCAGCTCAGGGCGTCCTCCCGGGACTGCCATCCTGTCTCCAGGAGCTCAGCCCGTGGCAATGAGGGACGGCAGGAAGGAGAGTGAAGGCTCTGATGCCACATTAACACTCTGCCCCACCGGCTGGGGACCCTGGGGGCATGGGCAAACCCTGCCGCTGCAGCTACCACTTCCTCCAGCCGCCTGCCTGGATTCAGCCAGCCCTGCCGGCTGCATGGGGACTCTGCTGAGTCACCAGCAGTAAGAACGGTGAGCACTCCTGAGTGGCCTTTCTCCTGCCTGGCCTAGGACCAGAGGCAGCTGCTGTCGCTGCAGGACATCGGGGGCTGGCGGGATCACAAAGAACCTGCTGCACAGTCTGGCTAGAAAGATGTCCACAGTGCATCCCTGTGCCCCAAAAAATACCATGTTGAGAAACAGCCTGCCTGCACCCATGTTCAGAGAGTGCGCAGGCTCTCGGTTATAACACCGGACATTCGCCAAGGCTGGCTCCTGGCAGCAGGCGCTGAGCCTTTCTGCAACATGACCGCCCTCATGCCTTTTGCCCCAACTGCCTCACCTTTCTGCTCCTTGTCTGGCCACTCGCCCCACTGTCGCGATCTAGAACACTCTCTTTAGTGGGCCTTCCTCTACCTGCCCTCTAAAAATCTGAGATTTTTTTCAGGGCTCAGTTTGAAACCTCATTTTTTTGCTGGGAAAGGTGGCTTCCTGGTGAGATCACCCAGTCCTGGACCTGAAATGTCCATTAGCCTAATGACATCAAGGGGGCAACCCACCCATCAGCTACATTATCACTGGGTTGATTCTTTTATCAGGAGAAGATCCTCAGCTGAGATGGAAATTAAAAGATTCCTGGGCTCTAGAGCTGTTTGTCTTTGGAAAGTATCTTTTTCCCCATGGTGCTATAATTCCATTTTAGCTCAGTGGAGAAAGACTAAACAAAAGCTTCCTAGCAGGGTCTGAATATCAGCTTCCAATCTGGCCAACTTCTGACCATACAGCTACTTTTTTTTTTTTCAAAATCCTTTGAAATATCTTGTCAAGTTTCAGCCAGGACACACAGTAAATACTCCTGGCAGTATTGAACAACACCTGAGACGCAAGAGGCGTCACTAAAGAGTGGATACCAAAGGTACTGCCCTTCCACAATCCAGGGCCACTCCCAATGATGGTCAGAGGAAAGAGGGCCTTAGACAATTCCCCTGGCAACAGAGGGGAGCACCTAGCCACAAATGGGGTGCCACCACATTTCTGTCCAGCCATATTTTGGGGGGCCCCGACCCGAGGGCTGAGCTGCCTGCATGTGCACCTACATGCTGCATGCCCCAGGCAGACAGCCAAGCCAAGACATCAGGACACAATTCGAGACAAACAAGAAGGCAGCAGCTGTCCGTGGGAGAGAAAGGATCGACAGCCAGTGGGTACCCAAGTTCACAATAATCTGGATTTGGAAAGGAAGGGACATGTGAAATTTTACCTTCCTTTCTCAGTGGGGCACTGCAGAGATCAGGAGAGCTGACTCCAGTAGGAATTCTCACCCCTTGCTAGCTTCTGCCATTTTCCCAGGGCCCCAGTCACAGGCTCTGGAGCAAGTGGGGTTTAATGATATAGCCCCAGTATCTACCAGATTTTGTCAAGGTTTCCCATTAATCTTAATCTTTATTTCCCCTTGGCTGTTGAAGGCAATAACTGGTAGCAGGTTACTGAAGAATCCCTTGGAGTCCCATCAGCCCTGGGAGGGGCCCATAAGGAGACCCTCCTTTGCAGGCAGAAACGGGAGCATTTGAGTTGGCATCAGAGGATTTGCACACAGCCTCCGAGGACAATCTTTTTTCCAGTGTCCCAGTTGATTCTGGGCCAGCAGTTTGACAAGGGACCCCTAGGAGGGTTCTGGCCTTGGAGCTATTGCAGCTATAAGGCCACTAACTTGGTGGAGCTCTGTTGATGGACCTGTGATCTCTTCGGAGGGGAAAGGCAGTTCCAAGAGAGCCTTAGTGGACTGTGCGCAATCAGAGGCGAGCAGGAGGAGTCGGCCTTACAGGCTTTTGTTTTAGGTGCCTCTGGTGTCTTTAATTTCTCGCTAGCCTTTTGCAATGACTCTTTCAATGAAGCTGTTTTGGCATCTTGAAGGCTTTTGGAGGCTTTCGCATGCCAGCTGAAGTAGGTATCCCATTCTGTTTGCTCATTTAGGAACCCTTACTTTCAAGTGCGTTTCGGAAATAAACAATCTCGTCTAATTGGCATGATGACCGTTGTAATTTTAGGTCATCTTTAATGGTAAGATTTTCACCATTTTTTGTAGCTATCTACAGCTTCCTGGATCAAATTCTTAAACAGAAAATAAGCAGGTGTGCCAGAAGGTGGCGTGCTCAAGTCTTTGAAACCTGAGAATCCCGTATCCCTTAGGATCCAAGCTGAGCCTCAGGTCTCTCAGAGCCAAAATAATACCAAGAGGGATGTGCTGCTGGGTTGGCATTTCACGGGGTTTTACAGTGAACCTTGTTTGCACAGAAGTTTTCTTGAGGTTATTAGGTAGCCTAGTGTGTGACGGTTCTGTGACCAGCTTCCCAGCGCAGGAGCCTTAGAGTCAGGTGGCAAGTGCTCTAACAGCTTCTAAGTGCTGACCTGTGCCCAGTTTTGCATCTCTGGCTTCTGAGATTCCCATTAGCAATAGATCTATATTTCTTTCATGAGGGAATTTCTTCACAGTGGTGGGCGCCCTGATGGTTTTTAATAGTCTGCCTTGCAGCTATTTAGATTTTGATGTGCTGTTGGTCAGGCTGAATTTCTTGTCTTAATGAATTTCCCCAAGACCCTTACTGGTTTCTGCATGGACTTTCTTGTGTCCCCTCATGGCCACCACCTGTAGGTGCAGACTCCGGATATAACCACCCAGAACCTTTCTAGGAACTACATGTATATATATACACATTTTTTTTTAATAAATTTTGTTTGGATCAGAGCTGCACACGAGGGAGCAGAGCTCATGTCTGAGAGTGACTTACCCATACCCTTCAGTAACCAGGAAAAGAACAGTGAGCTCTAAGGACCAGTGGGATTTGTCTGTATGTCTCATCCTGCAAGACTTTAGCAATCAGCTTAGAATCCCATCCTCATCACCAAAAACTGTTTAAGTGATACAAACATACTTTATTTAATACTTCATGCAGCAGACAGTTTCCATTTGTAGAATTGCAAAATGGGACAGAGCAGAAATCCTCTATAGGATAAAGAGCAAGGAAGAGAAAAATAGGAAAAATCTGATTGGCTGGGTCCCTATAGTCACCCTTGTTTGGAGTAAGAAGGAACAAGAAAATGAGTATAGAGGCCATAGCTGGCATGGGTTCGGGGACTGGCTGAATGGATATACCACATTTCTGGTCAAGCAGAGCATTAAGAGGGACACGAAAAGGATCAGTTTCAGTCAGCTGACGTGGTGCCCCCAGCAGGAGTGGCTCTATCTTATTTTAAACAAGCCCCTAAATTTAGGCAGTTGGGTTAAAGTCTAGCATTCCGAGAAGAGGTCCTTGAAGATATGAATTATCCCAAAGATAGAGAAGACAGAGAGAAAAGACCAAGGACGGAGCCCTGTGGCCCCTGATGGTAAGAGTGCAGCGGGAAGACCAAGAGCCAGCAAAAGAGGCTGAGAAGTGGGTGGTGAGGGCTGGACAGCCAGCAAGTCCTGCAGCCCAGGGAGGAGGTGTCCTCTGGAGGGAGAAGGGTCAGAAGCTGAGATGACTCGAGTAAGATGAGGGCAAAAAATGCCCCTGCAACCAGCAGTGGTGAGGTCACTGGCATTCCTGGAGTGACAGGGGCAAAAACTTGATGGGAATGAATCCAAAGAAGAACAGGAAGAGAGAAATTGATGAGTGTTGGCAGTGTTTTCATGGGACTGGACTGTAAATAGAAGCAGAAAATGGGATGGCAGCTGAAGAGAGAAGAGGAGCTAAAAGGAAAATGGTTTTTTGGAGGATAGGAGGAAAGACCACACATCTGTATTTTTGGGGGGGGGGATTTATCCAGTAGGGAGGGAAAGACAGAGACACCAAGGAGAGCGGGAAATGTGTGAGCAGGTGGAGAGGTGGGCTTCGGGGCACATGTTGAGAGACTGGCTGGGATGAGGGGGAGCGAGTAGACCATCTCCGGGGGCAGGAGGGAAGGCAGGATGGGGGGCCACCAAGGCAGGTGGGCTGGTGAGAGGTTAGACTGTAGGCTTCTGATGGCTTCTATTTTCTTAGTGAAATAAGGAGAAAGGACATCTGTTGAGAGAGGATGGAGAAGGAGGGGAGGTTTGAAAAGAGGAGATGGTATAAAATATGTCTTTGTTTGTTCAAATATAAGCCTAACAGAAATAAAAAGTACCATTGCCAAACCAAGAGAGAAGAAAAACAGAACACGAAAACACAATGGATGCAGTAGAAAATAAGAACCAGCAAACAAAGATTTAAAGGGAAAATACGGCAAAGAAGAAAACATACCAAAAGTCCAAACTTGACAGAGATCCCAATAAATGTGAATAGGCTAGAATCGCTAGATAAAAATCAGAGGCTTTCACAAGAAATGGAAGCAGCCTAAGTGTCCATCAGTAGATGAATGGATAAAGAAGATGTGGTACATATACACAACGGAATATTATTCAGCCATAAGAAGAAAACAAATCCTACCATTTGCAACAACATGGATGGAGCTAGAGGGTATTATGCTCAGTGAAATAAGCCAAGCCAAAAAGACAAGTATCAAATGATTTCACTCATATGTGGAGTATAAGAACAAAGAAAAAATGCTGAAGGAACAAAACAGCAGCAGACTCACAGAACCCAAGAATGGACTAATAGTTACCAAAGGGAAAGGGACTGGGGAAAATGGGCGGGAAGGGAGGGACAAGAGGGGAAAAGGGGCATTACGATTAGCAGATGTAATGTTGGGGGGGGCACGGGGAGGACAGTACAACTCAGAGAAGACAAGTAGTGACTCTATAGCATCTCACTACGCTGATGGACAGTGACTGCAATGGGGTTGGTGGGGGGGACCTGATGAAGGGGGAGTTTAATAATCATAATATTGCACATGTAATTGCAGATTAATGATAATAAAATAAATTATATTAAAAAAATCAGAGGCTTTCATTTGGATTTTACAAAAGTAGCTGTAGCTTGGCTTGTAGCCCTGGCTGATGAAGCTAAACATGCCAGTGACTAAACAGAGTCTGGAAGTATTGGCCCCAAAATGTTAACAGTGATGATCACGGTTGGTGAGTTTAGGGGTGATCCTCGTTTTCTTCATACCTCTCAATATTTCTGAATTTGGGGGAAGGTGTATACATTAATTTTATAATAAAAAAATAGAAGCTTTTTTTAAAACCAGCTAGCTGAAACAAGTTTTATGGAACCTTCGTTTGCTGTCCAAATCAGTGCTGGGTTCCAAGGATGTTCTCAGGAGGGTCCCTGCCCTCCAGCAGCTGCCTAGAAATGAGACAAGCTGGGCAGTAATAGAAGAGTTCAGGGCTGTGTGAAAATGGGGCTCCACCGTCAACTCCAAGCCCCTGGAGGAGACGGGAATAAGCAAGGAGAGCCCCTGGAGGACGAGGCGCCTCTAGTGTGTGCAGGATGTGGCCCAAGGCCAAGGCTGGAGACAGCATTCCAGGCTGGGGGCACACCCGAGCAAAGGCAGGAACCCATCGGGCCAGCACAGGGCACATGCAGGAAGCAGTGGGTGAGCTGGGGCACAGACGCCAGGGAGACAAAGAGGTTGTACCTGGTGAGCTACGTGGATGGGCAGAGGGCAGAGTGGGCAAGACAAAAATAAGCGGCGCGAGTTATTCCTAAAATGGGCGGCCTTGGGCCCCAAAGCACGTGAGACCAAATGGCTGGGTCACCATCACTGCTGCATTGCCCACCCTCTATCTGCCACCTGTCTCTCACACACATATTCCCACACTTGTGCGAAAACACGCACACACACTTTGTTGCTGCCTTGTAGTCTCTGGCCCTTTGGCCTGGAGAATCGACTATCACAACCAAGGGGGGCTCTCTCGGCCCCAGTCTGACCTTTCCTAACCCCCCTGCCCCCCAGCATGCACTGCATCCCTGCTATCCCGGCCATGGGAGGTGTCAGCCCGCTGCTGCTGAGAGGAAACCCCCTGGCTTTTGAGCAGGATTTGACAGGAGGGTTTTGGAGTATGGGATATGGCTTGAAGGGGCAGGAACAGAGGCAGGGAGGGGACAGCTGTGGACGGGGGAGCAGGGCTTAGCCACTGATGGACTGGGAGGTGAGAAGCAGGAGGGTGACAAGGACCCTGGCTCCTGGTCAGGGCAGTGCGGCCATGCGAGGCATAGCCAAGTGGAGACTCCTGAGAGAGGCGAATCTGGGAGTGAGAAGCAATCTCGGGGTGCTTGGGCAAATTGAGCTGGAGGAGCCCGGGGGTGTCTGGTGACATTGGAAAGCCCCATTGGGGGCTCCGTTGAAGGTGGCAGCCCACGGGGATGGGCCTCAGTGACAGCAGGCAAGTAGAAGTGAGGGGCCATGGGCCAGGGGGTGGGCCATGTGGGCTGGGAGCTTGGGTTCAGATGCCTGCAGGTCACTTGGCCGCACACGGCCGTACACGGAGGGCCTACAGTGCCCACAATGCTCCACGCTCCCGCCAGCCCCAAGGTCAGGAGGATCCCTCGTTGGTGCCCCTCCTGGGTCAGCCCACAGCACCGGTATACCCGCCCCGGGAGGCAGGCAAGCAGAGAGCAGGCTCCTCTGGCGGTGCCTTCCTGCCACGCAGGGTGGAAGCTGCTGCTCTTTTGCATACATGCCTCCCTCAAAGCCAGGTTAAACTTTGACTAGGGGAATGATTACTGACCCCTATTCCACGAGTGTCACCTGCTCACAGTTTAATTCCAGTCTGGGTGGCTTCAGTCTCCACTTTCCCCATTCTCAAACACAGTGTCTCCGGGAGGCACAGGAGCAGTTCCATGTCTGAGGAGACACAGGTGGCTTCAGGGTCACACCTCACAGCCACAGGTCCTAGTTGGAGCCCCTGAGTGGCAGCTGCTGGGCAGGTGACCAGAGAGCCCTGGCCCTGAGTCAGAGCAGCGGGCGGCCACTGCCATGCTCCAGGATTGCTGGCTGGTCAAGCAGGTGCTGCTGTGGGGTGAGCAGGCCCCCCGTGTCAGCCCCTTTGCCCTGCATTGGCCTCTGTGAAGTGGGTACCTCCACCAGGCCCACTGGGAGGCTCCATGGCATTTTCTGAACTCCTGGGCCAAGTGGGTGGCCTGAGCAGGTTCCAGGTTCTCCAGACAGTGGCCCTGGTGGTCCCCACCATTTGGCTCACTACCCAGAACATGCTGGAGAACTTCTCAGCTGCTGTGCCAGCCACCACTGCTGGGTGCCCCTCCTGGACAATGGCACTGCTCAGGCCGGTGCCTCTGGGCCCTAGGCCCCAAGGCCCTCCTGACCATCTCCATCCCACCGGGGCCCAAACATGGGCCCCACCCATGTCCCTGCTTCCACAAACCACAGTGGCAGCTCCTGGACCCCAACACCACTACCACCAACTGGAGAGAGGCTGCCATGGAGCCGTGGGTGGATGGCTGGGTGTACGACCGCAACACCTTCACCTCCACCATCGTGGCCGAGGTAAGGACCTCCCCCAACCCCCTCCCCAAGTCCTGAGACCCTAGAGGCCAAACTCCGAGCTCCCATCTGGCAGGACTCAGAATGGCCTGGTCCTGGGAGGCACCCACTTCCACGGGCCTCCTTGCTGGCAGGCAGGCTCCCAGCCCTTCCTAGGCTGCATTGCCTACAGGGGGGCTGGGAGCAGGAACCAGGCTACAGGTGGATACCGGCCCCAGGCTTGTGGAAGAGTGGAACCCTGGACCACCAGGCTGGCCTTGCTGCCACTTGTCAGCGGTGACCAGGCAGCTCTCTTCACCCCTGGGCCCGGTTCCTCCACATGTCTCAGGGGAGCTTAGGGAAAACTCACTGGGTTCCTGGAGGCGACCTCAGGAGGCGGCACCAGGCAAACCTGGAGAGGGGCGAGGGGCGGCCCATCTCAGCAGGCGGGCAGGCCTCCTCGTAGAACCTGAGGGTGGTAGCCCCAGAAAGTGAGACGGAGAGGCCAGCCCCAGCGACTGCCGCAGAGTGGGCCAGGCAGGGGAGGGCAGACGCTCCTACAGAGGAGCAGCCCCCCACCCGCACCCACCTCCCTGGGGCCCTCTCATGTGCTCCTCTGCCCCTCCTCCCCTGCCAGTGGGACCTGGTGTGTGACTCCCAGGCCCTGAAGCCCATGGCCCAGTCCATCCATCTGTCTGGAGTCCTGGTGGGAGCTGTAGTGCGTGGCCACATCTCTGACAGGTGAGTACCCCCGGGACAGGGAGGCCCGTTTTCCCTTGCTGCACCCATGCTCCCAGTCCCCTGGCCCTCGCTGGCCCTGAGCTGGCCTGTCGCAGCCGGGTCTGGGGAGGAAACTCTCTGCTGGCAGTGGGAATGCCTGTGGGTGGGTCTTGCTCCTGACACCCTCCGGCTGTGCGGCTGAGCAGGCTGTGCCTCCTCTGGGCCTCGGTTCCGCCACTCTCCTTGGGGGTCCGTCATCGCTCCCGTCATCCGCTGTTCACCCCTGCTCAGCCACACACCCGCCTCCAGGACTGCTCGAGTGCCAGCAGAGAGCCCGTTCCCTGTCAGAGGTGAGGCCACCTGGACCTCCAGGACCCTGTCTGCGCTCACCAGCCTTCTGTGGGTGACAAGCCCAGGTCTGCAGATGTTGCTGTAGCATTCATCTTTGCTCAGCAGGCAAGCCCAGTGTGGGCGCTGGTGGCTGGTGCCATGGCGCACTGTGGACCCAGCCCCCCCGACCCTGGTTGTGCCTCGGGTTTGGGCTCAGGCTGGTGCTGACCTGGAGCTGCCTTCTGACGGCCGGTCGGCCACAGCAGCTGCCTTCTCCCCCACCTTCCCCACGTACTGCCTGTTCCGCTTCCTGGTGGCCTTCATGGCGGCGGGCTTCATGATGAACACTGGTGCTCTCCGTAGGTCCCTGACCAGGCCATGCGGGGGAGGCTTGTGAGGCTCCAGGCCTCCATGTGGTCTCTTTGCAGTGATGGAGTGGACGTCGGCACACACCTGAGTTCTGGTGATGACTTTAAATGCCATGGCCTTCAGCGTTGGCCAGGTCCTGATGGCCACAGTGGCCTACGGTGTGCGCAACTGGGCACTGCTGCAGCTGACAGTCTCCGCCCCCTTCTTCCTCTGCTTTGTGTATTCTTGGTGGGTGGTGTGCCCCCACCCCTCCCCGCCCGCCCCTCCTCAGAGGAGACCCTCCACATGGAGGGGCAAGCGCTGGGTATGCAGAGGGTCAGGGGAGCGTGGCAGGTGGGGAGTCACAGGAGCACGTCATAGCTGGTGGCCACAAGCCTGTGGTGCTCGCCCACTTGAACCCAGGACTCAAGTGCCTGGGTCACTTTTCCTTCCCCTGCTCACTGACGCTTCCTCCTCCCAGACTTACCCATCTTCCTCCTCCTCACTTTCCCACCCCTTTGGCCCCTTCCCTCTCCTGTCCCTGCTGACCCTGGCAGG
Organism: Smutsia gigantea; assembly: GCA_032199065.1. Lineage (NCBI taxonomy): Eukaryota > Metazoa > Chordata > Mammalia > Pholidota > Manidae > Smutsia > Smutsia gigantea. The sequence goes on along the minus strand of JAVSCE010001542.1, from coordinate 89,420 downwards.
GTGATCCCAGACCCGTTTTTTGAGCCCTTCCTCTGTGCAAGGCCTGGCAGCACTAGGCCAGGCTCAGGGGTGGGATGCAAAAAATACAACACACACACACACACACACACACACACACACACACACACATACACACACACACCACTCCCAGGCCACAGCCACAGTCAGCCTTATGTACCTACATTACAACAAAGACCAGGACCATGATTCAGTGGTCAGAGGGGACCCCAGCGCACCACACAGGGCTGACATCTATGGGAGGTTAGGAATTATCTGTACTGCCCTGAAATAAATCAAGCATGGCTCTTGCCAAGGACCTACCACATGATAGGGACACAGTTTTGATACCTGTATAAATAGATGATGAATGATGGATGAATAGATATAGATATAGATATAGATAGATGATTTGGATAGATAGATGATAGATAGATAGATAGATAGATGATAGATAGATAGATAGATAGATAGATAGATAGATAGATAGATGATAGATGATTGATAGATAGGTAGATGATAGATAGATAGATATAGATATAGATAGATAGATAGATAGATAGATAGATAGATAGATGATAGATAGATAGATAGATGATAGATGATAGGTAGGTAGATAGATAGTAGATAGATGGTATACAGATGGTAGATGGTGGGTGGATGGGTAGGTAGATGGTAGATGCTGGAGGCCCTTCAGGGCAGGGCTGACCCTGACTCACTGACATAAAGACCTAGCAGTTAAGTAGTGTCCCTCAGCTACTGCAGAGCACAGTGGAGGCCCAGTGGAGGACAGGGCACCTGCACCTACAGCAGGAGGAAGGATGCTTCCAGAAATCTCTCCCAGTCCAACAGCTTGGTGCAGAGCAGCTCTAAAAATGGAGCCTTTAAAGGCTAATCGGCAGTCACTCTCCAGAGCAGGAGACAGTTCCATCTCATGCACTGGCTCTGCCAGGAAGCAATCCTGCCTGGCAGGTGGCCCCCTGGGATGGCAGATTGGCCCCATACCAATAGTGGGGAGGGTAGAAGGCCCAGGGTAGAGGTCAGCGATCACATTTCAGGGCACGCCTCTGGGCTCTCGGATTCTCGTGCAGCCCTCAGGACCGGCATTCATCTTCCTCGGCAGTGTGAGCACCCACAAGCACTCACTGCTTCCCTACCTCATGACTCACTGAGTCCCTCCTGAGTGCCCGTGGGTAGTGAGGGCGCTGGCTGATTCTGGGGGGCAGTGCTGAGATGGGGTGCCACCACGTGGAGCTTGTGCAAGTCCCACACACTGTGGCCTTGCAAGCCACACTGGGCCTGGCCCGTCAGTGGACATGTGGCCTCTGAGGATGGGACGCCATGGCCCCTTCAGCTCCCACCAGCTTCTCTGCTTCTCCTCCAAACCGATTTCTCCTCATGGGAAGTGTTTGCATGGTTGTCCCCACTTCCTCCCTCCCAGGCTCCAGGAACCACCTCAGTCCAGCTTCCCTGCAATGACCAATCACCATGGCCTGGCCCTGCTCCCGGTGCTCAGCCCCTGTAGCATTGCGAGCAGCCTCCCCAGGCTCTCTCTCTAGCATCCTTGCATGCCCCCAGCTCTGACTCCCTCCAAATGCTGCTGACCCTGAGTCTCCTGTTCAGTCCTGCCTCTCCCTGGCTCCGGACAGTTTCCAGCCACCTGTGTGACATCTCTATTATGGTGTCTCAGCATCCCAAATGTAACATCTCTGTACTCCTGCCCCTTCCCAAGGCTTCTCCAACGTTGATAGCAGCCCCTACCTCCAGGTCCTGGAATCAGAGTCGCTATGACACCACCCTCTCCCTCCTGTCTCCCCCAAGTCCAGCACATCACCAGGTCTTTGTCAACTCTACCCCTAATGTGCGCCTGAGCCCCCTTCTCTCCCCCATTCTGCAAAACTCAAAGGACTGTAGGGCCCAGGTGGGTGTGAAGCAGGTGGCCCCACCGCTCGCTGCAGCTCACAGGGGAAAGTATGCCCGGTTGGAGGACAAGTGTGAGCACAGGCCTGGAGGCTGGGGGACAGCATAAAGTGGTGGGCACTGCTGGGGGCTCAGAGGGATGGGCCCTCAGAGGGCTGGGCCAAAGGGTGCAGGGGGTCTGGGCTTGAATGGGGGTGTGTGTGTGGAAGCTGGTTAGTGTTAGGGGCTGGGTTCTGGCACGGGGACAAGGGGCTGGGATGTGTGGGGCAGCCTGGTGTGCAGGAGGCAGCAGCTGTTGTCTTGGGTGATGGGCCCCAAAGTGAAGCCAGGGCAGGGGCGCCAGGCAGGTGCAAGGGTGCTAGAGGTGACAGGAGTTGGTGACCTGCTGGGTGCAAGTGGAGGGGGCTGATGTCAGGACCAGCTCAGGCAGGAAGGCACAGCCATGAGGGTGAACAGAAGGGTCTTGTGACATCGGGGAAGTTCCAGACACTGGAGGACCCTGGTGGGCTTGTAGTCTGTAGTGTACCTGTAGGACTGTGGTCCTGTAGCACTGGGGGAGACTTACTGCACACAAGCCCACCCAGTGAGGGAGCAGAGAGGCCACAGGGTCAGGAGGGGGCAGGAAAGGGAGAACAGGGACCCCCAACCCCAACCCAAGAAAGGAAGAAGGAGGCAGAAAGGGTAGCCTGCTGGGGAAAGAGGGTGTCTGAGATGGCTGACCACCACAGGCCACCGTGCCCTTTGCTGCCCACCCACTGACCTTAGCTACCTTGAGCCTGGAGTCTGTGGGCACCAGTGAGGCCACCCTTTGGGCAAAGGGGGACAGAGGGTCAGTGAAGCTCATGTAGGCCAGGCCCCGGAACTGCAGGCAGTAACCCCCTTCCCTAACCCCAGGTGGCTGGCAGAGTTGGCGAGACGGCTCCTCCTCAAGGCCAGCCTGGAAGAGGGCCTGCGGGAGCTGCAGAGGGTGGCTGCCATCAGTGGGAGGAAGGCAGCGGGAATGCATTGACCATGGAGGTGAGGCGGGGCCAGACCTTCCCCCAGGGCTTGATCCTCAGACCCTGTCCTGCCCAAGAGCTCCAGCTCCCCAGGATGAGGGTCTTTGAGAGAAAGGCCTGCCCAGGGCCCCGCAGGCGTTGCTCTCAGCCATGTAGGAGGAGCTGAGTGTGGGTCAGGATCCCGCCAGCCTGGGTGCCCTCTTCTGCACACCTGGCCTGCGCCTCTGAACCTGTGTCTCCACTCTGTGCTGGTAGGTGCCCCTTCAAGCCCCACCGCAGCCGAGCCGCAGTCTCCACCTCTGGCCTGCCTTAGTCTGCCTGCAGCCCGGGAATTTAGAATAAGGGCTCTGGCTGGCATCCAGACATCCATAGACATCCCCTCTATGTCACCTCCTGAAAGGAGACAGCCCAGGCAGGTGGGCTCAGGTCTGGGAGAGTTGCTAGAAGACATTGATAAGGAGTATTCATGACAAAGGCGCTGGGAGAGCCAAAGATCCCAGCAGAGGAGGCAAAGATCAGCAAGGGCAGAAAGGCACATCCACCCTCATTTGGAAGGGCAGGGAGGAGGGAGGGATATTATCAGAGCCCAGGAGCCAGTGCTACCCAACAAAGACTGAAACCACTGAGGCCATGGAGGGAAGTCCTGCTCAGTGGAAGCAGCAGCCGTGGAGGAGAACGGCCACTGCCAGACATGGCACAGGGAGAGAGGAATGCCCCAGCTTCCCCCCGCCGGTCCTGCCTGCAGCCTCTCAACAGTGCCTCCTATTGGCCAAACCTAGTGAGACGCCGTACATGCAAGGGAACCTGGGAAATGTAGACAACAGAGACACCCCACCACCACTACCATGCAAAGCCAGCAGGAGGAGGGTGAAAACCGGCAGGTCTAAGAACAAACAAGCAAATGAACAGCCCACTCAGACTGACTCCACATGTCCTGACCCTAGGTTCGCCTTTGGCTTCACCTTCTACGGCCTAGCCCTGGACCTGCAGGCCATAGGCAGCAACATCTTCCTGCTCCCGGTCCTCATCGGGGTTGTGGACATCCCAGCCAAGACAGGCATCCTGCTGCTGCTGAACCGGCTGGGCCGCCGGCCCTCGCAGGTGGTGTCGCTGGTGCTGGCAGGGCTCTGCATCGTGGCCAACACACTGGTGCCCCCTGGTGAGGTGGTGGGCCTGGATGCATCCCTACCTGGGGGGACCAGAGCCAGGACAAAGACTCCCTGCCCCCTCCTCAGAGGGCACAGAACTAGAACAGGGGCCTGATTAGGAAGTGCTGGGGCATCTGGGAGAGACGGTGGTGGCCTGAGCTAGGAAACAGGAGCAAGGATGGAGTTGAGGGGGCAGCATCATGAAAAATCATGGAGATAAAGTAAGAATGCAGTGATGGATTGCAGGAGTGGCAGGGAAATACAGGGGTCAAGGAGGACTTCCAGGGTCTGGCTCTGATTGTCAGGGTGGGGAGCAGATTTCGGGGGTAGGGAATGTGGCCATGAGGTCGCTTAGGATATGGTACGCATGTGGGGTCTCGAGACATTTGGAAGGTAAGGGAAAGGTCTGGGCTGGAGAAAGCCCCCATCTGACCCCCCCAACCAACCCCCCTAACCGCATTTCTATCTGCAGAGACGGGGATCCTGCGTTCAGCCCTGGCTGTGCTGGGGCTCGTTGGATTGGGGGCCGCCTTCACTAGCACCATCATCTACACAGGCGAGCTCTTCCCCACAGTGCTCAGGTGAGGCTGTGCCTGGGCCCAAGGAAGGGAGCATCTGGGATGGGAGGGCAGGTGGGCTGCTGGGCTGAGCATCTCCCTTCCACATGGTCTCAGTGCTGGCCAGGCCCACCGCCACCCAGCCTGAACCACTGTGCCTCCCTGGGCAGAATGGGACTGGGCTAGGTGAGCAAGTAGTGTGGCCCCTCACAGGACATCTGTTATGGCAGGATGACCTTTGTGGGCCTGGGCCAGATGGCAGCCTGCGGGGGAGCCATCCTGGGGCCTCCAGTCCGGCTGCTGGGTGTATATAGTCCTTCACTGCCACTGCTGGTTCACAGGGCTGTGCCCGTGCTGAGTGGCCTGGCTGCGCTACTGCTGCTGGAGACCCAGAGCCTGCCGCCGCCTGGCACCACCAAGATGTGCAGAGCCAGTGAGTGAGCCCAGCCCCGGGACCACTCGGCCCCTACCCCCACCCCTGTCCCTCCAGAGAACCACAGAACGCGGCAGGCCTGGCCACTCACCCCTATCACATGCTCAGGGAGCTCGGTTCTGGGCCCCTAAAAATGGGAGCCGTACCTCCTGAGTCCTCAGAAGGGGCACGGGTCAGGGGTCAGGGGTCACTCCACACTCATGAAGCACAACCTTCCCATGTCTTTCCTGAACAGGGAAGTGAAGCAGGTGACCCGGGGCACCTAGGAGGGCTCTGTCCTGAAATCCACACACTTTTAGGCCTCCTAGGAAGCTGTTGATGAGACAGTGGCAAGAGGTGGCTTCTCTCCTCTGGCAAAGGCGGAAGGGGAGCAAAGGCATCAATTTTCAGAGGGCCTGAGGGCTGCCCCTCTAGCCAAGCCCTGCCTCTCTGTCTGAGGAGCCACTTTCAACACAGAAGGGGCAATGGATGGTTGGACTGACAGGAGGCTGCCCGGTGCACCATCTCCTGACCCTCCCTCATGGCTGCAAGGAAGAGTTGGGACCAGGACGGGGAAGGGCTGGCCTGCCCACCCCATGCTCCCCTCCTCACTGCTCAAGGTCCCCAACTCTCCACCTGCGCCCCCAAGCTCAGAGGCTGACCATCACCCCCGCTTCTCGCTCTACTGAGGGCTCTGCACAAGCAACGTAGCTAATGTCACCAGAAAGGTGCCTCTGACCCCTCCTCACCTCTCTCCACACTCCAGCCACACGGGCAGCCCTGTCTGGAATGGCCCCGCCACCTTCTCTACCTGACGAACCCCCACTCAGCCTCCCAGACTCAGGGCAATGGCCTCCCTCTGGGCCCAGCCTGAGGCTCTAGTGAAGCCCTTACCACAGCTGTGGCCACACTCCTGGCTCCCACCCCACCAGCCTGTGAGTTCCCACAGGGCTGGGTGGTCCCTTTGCCCCGTGTCCCCAGCTCCCACACAGAGCCCAGCCGGAAGGGTGCTGGTATGAGGGAGACAGGAGAGTGAATAAAGGAACAAATGACTGCCTCTCACCGACTCCAGGGATGAGCCTCAGGGACAGGGGTGCAGAGATTTCTGGGAGGCTCCTCAATGAGGTGGCCCTTTCCCAGGCCAGCTTTCCTGCCCTGAGTGCCAGGCCAGAGTGGCTGCCCTTCCCAGCCACTGTTGTGGGCCAGGCAACATGCTGGGCGCCTCCAAGTATCATCTCTCTTCTTCTCCTGAACCCTTCCGTGTAGATGTGGCTCCATTTCATAGGAGGGAAAACTGAAGTTCAGAGAAACTGACTGTCCATGACACTGCGAGGAAGGGGCAGAATCAGGAGTCAAGGCCCGTCTACAGGCCTGCGGAGCCCGGCTCTGACCACCACAGCTGCCACCTGCCCCCAGGCCTCGCAGTCTGGGCATCTCATGATGCTTCTCGAGAGCAGGAGCCTCCCTCTCAGAGCCAGCCAGGACCCCACAGGGAGCACTGGCGCTGCGCACGGGGAGACCTAGTGTAGGGGCTCAGGCAGGGAGTGACAGACCCCCAGGCTCCCCTACCCTGGCTAATACAGACGTGGGTGCAGACAGGAGCCATTTACTGCCCAGAAGGGTCCCTTCCAGCTGCCAATATGCTGAGTCACCCCAGAGCTGTGCCCAAGTGGTCCCTGGTCCACCTGTGCCCATGTCACTGCTTCCAGGCATCTCAGCAGGTGCTGTGTCCTTCAGTTGTCTGCCTGGGGCCACCCTTCCAGGAAGAGCCCCCAGGACAAAGGGGGTGGGCATAGGGATCATGTTTGCAAAGATGCCCAAAGGCCAGGTTGCCCAACTCACCTGGGACTTTCCATCTTGTCTGCCTGCTGCCCAGCTGAGCTCCAGCCCCTTTCTTACCCTCTCAGATTTCCTGGGGCCTCGGTGTATCCAGAAGCTTTCACAAGGCAGAATACAGGCCTGGTGGGAGAAGGCCCCTCCTCTCCCTTGGGATGACCTCCAACTCACTGAGTGGTCAGATCTGTCCCTCCACCACACTCAGAGTGCCTTTGCTCTTGGCCCTTCCAGGCAGTCAGTGTTCCAGGGCCCGGGGCCTGCCTGCTTCCAACATGGCCGTCCTCACTTAACTTACCAGGACTGGGAAGCTGGAGGGCCCAGGGCCCTGCCCCTCTGGGGCAGCTAGGGAGTGGGTGTCATCACCACGGTGGAGTGGGCATCCTGCAAAGGGAGAAAGCGCCTCCCTTGGCAGCAGCCACAGGCCTGCATCCTAGCCGGGTGCTGCCACCCACATGGCAGGCCTTCCCTGGATCATAGCCCCACTTTGGATGCCCACCACAGGGACTCATGAGCCCAGAAGCTGCTGCGACTCCCTGCAATGGAAGAGCTGAGGGAATTGGGGATGGGAAAGAAGAACCTATCAGCCACCCCCATTCTCATCCCCCCATGACAGTGGAGATCTCAGGCAGCAAAGGGGACAGAAAAGCAGCTCAGAAACCACTGTAGCGATTCTCCTGCCTCCAGCCAGGCCTGTGGCTCACCCAGGAGGGTGTGCGGGGAGGCACAGTGCCAGGTTCTATATCCACCTCCGGGGCTGGCGGGCATCTTCCCAGAAGAGCCCCAGCGCTGGCTGAGCTTGTGTTCCCTCTCCTAGGAGCTTGCATGGCCAGGGCAGATCTTCAAGGTCAAAGACATTAACTAGACTTAAGTGTCTTCCCCAACCCCCACCCTTGGTCCCCACCAGGTAGAATCTCCTGACACATCCCTGCAAGTACCCACTGTCAAAGAGCAGGGTCCACGGGATTTCAGGCACTCCCAGGTGCTATTTGGGGCCATTGCTAGGCCAGCCAGACCCCCAGAGAGCCCAACTCAGGCCCAGGTGTTAAGGAGCTGAGACCCAGGTGACATCTCTTACAGATGGTAAACTGGGTCAGTGGCGAAGTCCAGGAATCTTTCGTCTTACAATCGAGCCCTTGAGTGATAGGAGCTCTTGGCCTCCTTATGCAGAGAGAAAAATACCCAGTCCCACATGACAATGAGCAGGACTGGGGTTCATCCTTCCAACTCCTGTACTGTCCCTCTTTCTAGTCCCCTATTCTGACAGACTGTTCAGGGCCAGTGTAGGAATTTCTGGGATAAGGATGTTCCCTCTTAACACTAAAAAACTGCCTGCCTGCCTTTGTTTTCTTTGGCTTGCGGTGATGGGGGCAGGAGAACCTTAGACAGTCTCTATCCCTTGGACAGAGAGAACAGCAGCAGAGAACCCAGGGGCAAGGCCATCACCAGCACAGGGGCAGGACCTCAAGCTCCGAGACTGTGATCAGTGGGGAAGAAGCAAGGTCCACGCCTCCTCCCAGGCGGCTGTTTCAGGAGAGCAAGGAGAGACCAAGTCCGTGGAAATCCGTATCACCCAAGGGTGGCTGGGGTAGGACTCACTCTCCCACCCATGATAAGGCTCTGGGGCCCTTGGGGGGCACACCCCACCATAGGGAGGGATCCAGGATAAAAGCTTCATCCCAGACTGGAAGGAGGGAGGAGATGAGGCTAACCTGGGTGGGGCTCCTGTGGACATCAAGCCCAAGGGCCCTAGGAGGTGTGCAGACTGAAACATGGACCAGGCTTGTGATCTGGAAAATGCTAAAATAATGAACTGGCCAGCAGCAGAGCCACCTGCAGATAGAAGTTCATGAAGCAGAACAGGGCAGTGAAGGGTGATGGCAAGCCAAGGTCCTGAGAAGCAGAGCAGGGAAGGGGAGGTAAGATCCACCAAGCAGAGGTAGAGACCTCAGTGAAAGAAGTATGGCTGAACCACGTCTCTGGTGCCCAGCGGCCTGGCGGTCCACCTCATCCCCCTGGTGATGCAGACCCACCCACAGTCTGCTCTCCCAAGGATGCCTGCGCACTCAGGTCCTCATACACAAACCCCACCTCAAGAGTCTCTGCTCCTTACAACTGAGAAGCTTAATAATGTCCCTCAGCGTGGCTGGGACCATGGGCCTGTTTAGTGTCCCCACAAACAGCAAACACCTGGGGATGAGATGTGCTAGCTTTACTTCTACCCAGGAGCCCCAGGAGCTGCGCCTGTCGGCCAGAAGGACATTGGTGGCAGGGTAGGGGGTCCAAACCACGCAAGAGGCAGAAGCAGCAGCGACTCTGAAGTTAGGCAGAACTGGGGGCATATTTGGACTCAGCCACTGATTTGCCTTGAGACTTTGGACCCACTCCTGAAGCTTTCACCACCCAGGAGTAACACTGCCTCCCCCAAGAGCTGCAGTAAGGCCAGGGCATTCACGTGAAGCCCCACAGGTGCAGGCCCTCTTTAGCCACTAGGGGCGACACCATGCTTCTGCCTCTGGGCATTTGTCCTCCTCCTGAGAAGCTAAAGTGGGTTGGTTCAACAAGGGCTAGAGACCAGCCAATGCCCAGAAGCGTGGGAGCTGTTTCCTTACTCCATCCTCGGCCCAGTGGGGATATAGGAGTGAGACAAAGACAACCCACCCCAAGAAACCAAAGCCATGCTCAGCCCAAAACTTTGGATGTTACTTACCAGCTCTCATGGGCCCCACTTCCAGCCCAGAGCCAGGATCAATGTCCCAACACCCACCCGGAACAAATTGCACAGGACTGTTGGATTTGGAAAGTTTCGTTTTCTTTTCCCACACATTTCCGGGGTTGGGGTGTTTTCCAAGACTCAGACACATTTGTTAACAAAGAGAAAAAAACTGGGGGAGCAGGGAGCCCGTGGGCAGAGAAGTGACCCCAGCAGTCTGCGGGCAAAGCCTCGCTCGCCCTTTTCCTGCTGCCCGCGCCCAACGGGTGCTGCTCGTGGTATCTAGATTATTTGTCTTTAATATATATCTGCATTTGCCTTTCCCCTCCCACCCACCCCCCACTCCTGCTCCTCCAGCAGCTTCCCCATCAATGCACGTCGCCCGGCAGCACACCACAGAACAGGCCTTCCAGGCCCGAGCCCATTCCCTGGGCAGCCGGTGCCTCCAACTGGCGGGCGGAGCCAGGGCACTCGGAGCACCCCACAGCCTGCCCCCCACCCCCTGGGCCGCTCCGCCCACCTGCCTTTCTCCCACCAACTCTGGAAACCCAAAGGGAGGAAAGGTAGGGAGAAACCAGACACACACAAAAGGAGAAATGGAGCAGGAGGGTGGGGGTGAAGACACAGCAAGCCTGGGGTGGGGACTGGAGAGCTTGGGAAGAGAAGGAAGGCTGAAAGGAGGACAGAGGGAGAAGAAAAACTGAGGAGAATTAACAGAACGAGTAGTGGACACTTTACAAAACCCCTAGCCTTCCTTCCCGCCCAACCCCACCAAAATAAAACTACCCCCACTTAAAAAAATAAATCAACCCAGGGCTGTCAGCCCGTGCCCTCCCTGGTGGGCGCAGGGCTGAGAGGGACAGACAGCCCCAGGACTGACGATGCCGCCGTGCAGGACAGCAGGAGGAAGGGGACGAGCACGGGGTTTTCCTTTTTTTTCTTTTTCTTTTTTTGCTTTTCCTCTTCGTGATAGAAGTCTGAGGAAGCCAGGGAGTGGGTCCCCTGGCAGGGAAAGGGGTGCACTCTCCTCCTGGGCCCTCCCGGGCAGGGCAGCTGGCAGTGGGGCGCGGTGCTGGAGGCTCAAACGTAATACTCCTTGTCTTTGTTCTTCTTTGCTTTGCTGGGCGTTTTGGGGGCAGCCGGGGCCTTCTCTTTCACCACCGCCCCATTGCTCTGGGCCGAGTTACTGATGTAGTTCCGGCTCTGGTCCACCTGGTAGGAGCCCTCGTCGCGGTTGCGGTACTTGTACATGGCATAGAGGAGGATGAGGATGCAGAGCGCCGCGGCCGCCACGATGCCCACCACCATGCCCGTGGTGCTGCTGGACTCCCGGATCACCTCCACTGCGCCCGGCGGGCCCCGCTCCCCAGGCCCGGTGGGGTTGGCTGTGGGCAGATGGGGGAAACCAGGGGCGGAGGTCACGCCGGGGCGCAGGGGAGGAGGCCTCCTCGGCTCGAAGGACGTGGGGGCCCCAGGCCCCAGGGGTGGGTTCTCCAGCAGGGGCTGCAGCGGGTCTCGGTGGTTCATTTTGCCCGCCGGTAGGTTGGGGGCCGGGGCGGAGGGGGCTAGCAGCACCCCAGGGGCGCCTGTGGCCCCATCTGTCCTGAGGTTGGGCCGGGGAGCGGGTTTGCGGGGTGAGAGGAGGGTGGTGCGGTCCGTGACCAAGGGAAAGGTGGTGTAAAAGTCCTCGTCGTCCGTGGGGGGAAGGCTGGAGTCAAAGACCTCCCCCGAGGCAAAGCCCGAGGCCTCGATGGGCTCCTCGCAGTCGCTGTCATCCTGCTCGGCCTGGCACGGGCCGCCGGCGGGCGGGCGGCGGGCCGCGGGCGGGGGCAGGGTGTCTTGGGTTGCGCCCACGCCCGTGAGGAAGGGGTAGAAGGTGGGGGGTGGGGGCACGAAGGGGGACCGGGTGGCCACGGGAGGGGGGTCTAAGGAGTCCTCCGTGATAATGGGCAATATTAACTCTCCTCCTAGAACAAGAGAGAGAAGAGAAAAGAGAGGGCGTCAGCGAGGGCCCGGGGCGCAGGCGGCCGGCACAGAGAGAGAAACAACAGCCTCACACACCCAAATCGGTTCCAATTGGCTTTGGCGGAGACTAGAGCGGGCTGTGCCCGCCCGCCAGCCTGCCGGAGCACTGCGCTTTAAGCGGGCAGCGGCTCAGATGCCCTGGGCACCCCACGCACGGGCTCTGTGGCTCTCTGGGTTTTGGTCTTTTGTTTGTCTTTAAGAAACTAAAAGGAACAGAAAGGAAAGGAAATCGAAAAGAAACGGAAAAGAATTCTACTGGTTTAAGGATTTAAAAATAGATACAAGAGCAGCATTTAAACAAACCTAATAACAATATCTTTTAGGGGTTTTTCTAGATTTTTCTTTTGCTTTTTTTTTTTCTTTTGTTTTTAAAAAAGAAGATAGCATACCACGGAATTCAGGCAACTTACATCAACAAATAGGCCGTGTGATTTTAGCATGAAGAAAAAAATTACAAACAGAGCTGTGTAAGCGGGTTCTCCCGGAAAAAATAAGAAAAAACAACTTTTCCGTACAACGTTTTCTATCTGTTTGGTATCTCCCTCCCTCACTCTCCTCTCCCTGGACATCTTGCTTTCTCCTGAATTCTCATCCTCCTCCCTCACTTGTGCCCTCTCCCCTCATTAAACACAAAACTGATATCTGCACAGTGCAGCCTGGCTTGGAGGACCTGCTACCACCACCTGGATTCAGCATGGGAGGGAGGGAAGGAGCACCAGGAGGGAGGGTCTAGGGAAGAGGTACAGGATTGGCAGTTATGTAGGAATCACTACATAGATGAGAGGACCTGGGAGGGGATGGTCATGAGAAGGGGCTTCGAAGGCTGACTGCAGGTTAGCCATGGGGGAAAAGGAGAAATTGAAGGTGGGGGTTGACAAGGTCCACGAGGAAGAGTGGGCAGGAAGGAGGCACACACAGACGGTCCTGTCCCATAAGACTTTGGGAAGGGTGGTGAGAAGCTATGAGGAGGCAGGGAGGTGGGGAGGAGCAGGGAATATGTGAAGGAAGTGGGTAGGGCCACATAATTCCTGAGCTAACCCTAATTCCCCAACTTTCTCTTTCTTCACCCTCCACCTCTGACCCCCACTGACTTCCCCCCACCCCCTCCCCAGAACCCCCATGGGCCTCCAGGACCTGGCCAGGGCTTGACTGCCTCTGGCCCTCTTATTATTGTTAAAACAATAATAAAACAACAGAAAGAAGAAGAAAGCAAAAAAAGAAAAGAAAATACACAGCCATCTGGGAGGCACTTGCTAATATAGGGCCCGGGAGAAACCAGTGGGAAGGCTTTTGTGGGGGTCAGGTCTCCACTCTGCCTAGGTCTGGTAACGGGGGTCCCCTGGGCAGAAACTGCAACTCCCAGCAGCCCCAAAGGGTGAGAACTACAACTCCCACTAGCCCTCAGAGGGGTGTGTACTACAATTCCCATCAGCCTGAGTTAACAACTACAATTCCCATCAGCCCACTGAACCACCTGCCTCCCCCACCTCCCCACCCCAAGAGAAATACTGCAGCTCTTTGGTTTGGGGTAAAAGGGAGCTGGGGCCCAGATCCAGGAGGTTGGTGGGAAGGCGCCCTCCTCTTGGAGGGACACCTCAAAGCCTGGAGGTTTCCTCTCCACCTCTCCCTCTAGTACAGCCCAAGCCCTGACACCATCTGAGCACTTCTCCCTGGTCTCTGCAGGGTGTGGTTTTCACAGATCACACCACACACCCCCAGCCCCACCCCATCCCCAGGATGCATCTCTGGGGAACCACCGTCAGGTCACACCTTCCCTACTACCTCCAGGCCAGCCATAAGCACATCTTGGCTCCTCTTCCCCTGCTCCCTCCACTCAAAGTCCTCTGGTCTCTGTGCTGCTATTCAAACACTTCTGCTGATCTTCAAATCACAAGCTCTAGCAATCTGGCAAAGCCATCCTTGTTCACACTAGCCAGCTGCAGCCAAGATCTTGCCATCAAATTTGCTGCCTTGCCGGGCTCCTCAGGCTGCTCTTTCCACCAGGCTGTAATCTCTGCCTGGGTAGGGGCTCACCTGAACCACAAATTGTGAAGCCCCAGGGTGCCCAGCCCTCCAGGGGCTCAGCCACACTGAAAAACTGAGCCAAGAGCAGAGAAGTATGTTTCATGGAGCTGGGTCCGCCAACCCCAACTTTTTATGGAAGAGGATGCTGAGACCTGGGGCGGGCGGGACTACCCAACATCACCAATGGGGTTAGGCTAGGCAAATGAATGGACTGTCCAGTACCTTCTGTGACTCTCAGAGGCCAGGAAGGGCCATCTCAGGAGCCCAGGAAGGCCTGATACATCTTCCCCATGACTACAGAAATCTGCTAGGCTGCTTGACTCTTGGCTTGGATGTTAACCTCAGAGGCCACAGACCTGTTCTGTCATTAATTCCTGTGTGACATGAGCAAGCTTCTTTCATTCTCAGGGCTTTGGTTTCCTCATCTATAAAGTTAGGGTATTGGGCTTCAGGCCCAGAGTGGAACCCCAGCCTACAGATGAACATTTTGTCCTCCCATCCCCACCTGAGCCCCAGACCAATGGATGGCCCAGCACCCTGGTCTCTGGGTAAGAGGCAAACTCAAATCTCAGCCCTTGAGAGGAGGCTGGCAGCTTGGGTCCAATCATGGCATGGTTCCCATTCCTGCATAGATCCTGGGAGTATCTGGAGTCCTTCACTGTTGGCCCATATGACCAGCCCTCTTCCTGACCTTTCTTCTATTCACAATACCTTCCCCCCTCCTACTCAGCCTTTGAATCCAGCCAAACCCCTTTCCTTCCAGGAAGACTTCTGGTTTGGACTCATTGCCAGAGAAGGCCCAAGACCCACCTGTTGGTCTCTCTAGCATCCAGCACTGGGCCTGGCATGGAGCGGAAGCTTATTGTGTTTTAACCAGGGGAAGGGGAGAAGTATTCATCAAGCATTTTCTGAGCCAGGCCAGGTATCTGGGAAGCAGGGGGAAGCCCCTCATGAGCCAGAGCAACTGAGTTCTGAACACTGTTCCTCCCCCACCCCCCCCCACTGCAGAGTATTCAGCCTGGGAGGAGCCTTGCTCCCTGGGCCCAGCTCTCACCTATAACCATCTCTGCCTTGGATCTTAGACTGGGCCACCAGCTGCTTCTAGAAACTTCAGGATCAAGGCTTATCTTGGGCAGGCTAGTGGCCCTTAACCAGCTCAGGGCCCCAGTGGCATACCAAGCCCAAGGCATAGGACCAGGAGGCCCTTGCCAGGGCCCCACCGTGCCCTAGAGGGGCTCATAGGCTGATCAGGGTACATACCTGGCTCTCTACCTTTTTGCTCATTGCCAGCTAGACTAGGTTGTATAGGGGCTTCAGGCCTTAGACCCCAGACAAATCCTGCCCAGCCTGAGTCCCTCACAACCAAATGCCTCAACCCACTTTGGCAAACTATCTCTGTGCACAATGGGGAAAGGTATCCTGTTCTCCTGGTGGACATAGCCCCACTCCAGGGCCCAGGACACACAGCTTGGTGAGCAGAGCAGAGCAGAGCATCGGCTAGACTTCAGCCCTTACTCACCTGTTCCAGCAGCAAACAACCTGTGCATCTGTGTGCAGTGAGGTAAAGGACGGTGCCCTTCCCCACATGGAAACACCAGCGCAGCAAGGGCAAACACCAAGGTGGATTCAAGGTCAGAGGTGGAGATGCATCACGTACACGTGGAGGAACACACCCTCTGAGGGCCTCCCTCTGTGCCCCTGGGCATGTGTCTCTAAGTGTGTGTTGTACACACGAACCTCGATGGATCTGAGCATATGAGCATGCGTGTGAGTCTGAACAGACATGTGCACATGTAAGTAAACCTCTGGCTCTGTGTGTGTCCACCTGCCTCTGAGCCTGCGTCTGAACTCATGTGTACACATGTGAATATACAAAGTTGCCACTGAAAACATGGAAATGTGCCACCGTGGATCTGAGCACACATGGTGTGTGTCTGTGAATACCTCCTTCCCCAAACTCATCTTCTTCTTCTCCTGGGCAGCAAGACCACATTGCCCAGCATCTCTTGCCATTAGGTATGGTCATATGACTGAGCAGTGGGCACTGCATGCAAGTACTGGCCCATAAAAGCCTCCTGCCTGCAATCCTTTATGCTCTTTCTCCTCCTTCTAGTGAACCTGCAAACAACATGTTGAAAATGGAGGAGTCACAAGATGGAAGGAGTCTGGATGCCCCAAGCAGCCCTTGGGGCAAAGCCACCTGGTCATCAGGAGAACCCAGGAAGGGCTTCACCTGAGTGAGAAACTCCCCTTGAAGTTCCCACTGACACTCAGGGGTTACCTGTTATAGACACAAGTATTACCTCAACTTATACAGACACTGAACCAGAAACGGCTGTCACAAAAACCTGTGCCATCATGTAACAGTCCAAGGAAGCAGATTTGGAAGCTGGAAAGATGAAACCATATGAGCAGCAGCAGGATGTTTGGTACCAACCATTGCTTGTGGTGACCCAGAGGGCAGGCCACGCACCTGTGGAGATTGAGGCACAAAGGGAAAGTGCCAGGAAGGTCGGATGACAACGCCAGCTTTGACTTTTTGCTTTTCATAATGTATTATAAGAAAGAGACAAAACTAGGCAAGAATTCACTTATTCTTTGCAACCAGAGGTGAAGGAAATAGAGCCCAGAAATGTGGGGCCTAATATATCAGAAGAGCCCCTGTTTCTAAACCCTGAGTCTCCAGAGAGAAGAGGAACATGGTTTTGAGGATAATGACTAGCCCACTGAAACTTCCAACTGAATAAGGGAGCTCAGCCTTGCACAAGGATAGGGATTAAGGTTGTGCCCTCCCCACCTACTGTTTCAAATGCCCTCAAGATAGTCGCCAATAAATTAAGAGATGGGGCATGGGGCCAGAGAAACAAGGAAGTGGGTTTGAGAATTATGACTAGGAAAGAACTCTGAGTGTAGTCACTTGGAATGTTTGGGCCAAACCACCTTTCACCCCCAAATATGCATGAGCATGAAGTGGGTTGTCAAATCTCAAGGGTCTCTAGAAGGACATTTCCCCACACCCACTTCAGAAATGGCCATGGAGGATGGGCACTGGGAAGAAACCCCCAGAGGGCAGCACCAAGCCCTCACAGCGGAGAGGGAGTCTCTCCCAGACCACAGAGGTGGGGCTTAAGGGAGAAACTTCCCCACTGCAGGAGCAGAGCCTCAAGAACTGCAAACTGCACGCACTGGCTGTATTTACTCAATGCTAGGAGCCACTGTGCATCTTCCATCCTTCCCTTTTTTGAATAGGTTTTACTACGGTGCTTGTCTCTGACCCACCACTGTATTCCGGGTGTGCTGGGCTGTGTGGGCCGTGAGATCAATTGCCCTTTTAGTTCATGGGTATCCAGATCACACACACGGGTACCCAGGAGCCAGATCTGGACCCCATGGAGAAGGCCTCACCTTTGAGATGACTGCCCTAACTGGCTGGGGCTTTGGGCTACCTCCCTTGGGGAGGGGTAGGTGTGCTCTGTGAGTATGAAAAAGAATGGAATGGATCTTTGGTGACCCAAAGACCAGACTGTAGCAAATAAATCACTAGCTCATCACCAAATCGGTTTGTGCTTCCTCCTGGAGGCACAGCAGGGCCGCACCTTCCAACCTTCTGGAAACTGGGTTGTGGCCACATGACTGAGCTCCTGGCAGCAGAATCAGCAGGAGCAACGTGCACCTCTCCTTCCCAGGCCTGGTCCTTGGCAACCCACCCTACCCATTCCCTTCCACCACAGCTCAGGAAGTCACATGGTGAAGATGGTGCAGCTTCAAGATGGAAGGAGACCAGGCCCTGAATCAGTGCTTGGAGAAGAGCTGTCCACCAATCAGGAACCTTTATTTATAACTACATGAAGGAGAAATAAATTTGTGTATTAAACCATGGAGGTTGTGGAGTTTATCTGTTATAGCAACTAGTGTTACCTTAAGACACTCTGGAATCTGAACACATTTGTGCCTCTGTGACTCCAAGCTTAATGTATGGGTCTCAGCAAAAGTGTGTGTCTGTGTCATTAAGCCTGGGTACACCTCTGAGGGGCTCAGGTATGTGTTCGCAGGGGCAATGCCTCAAAGGGGATGCACACGTAAGGGGTAAGTGCAGGAGACTGCTTCCGTGGGTCTGAGCACGTGTGGGCTTCTGTGAATCTGAGTACACATGTGTGTGTGTGTGCCCTGTGGGTCTGCACAGCTGTTTGTGCTCACCTGTATGTGAACACAGGGGCATGCATTTTACTGGGTCTGAACATGTGTGTATGGTCTTGAGGGTCTGGGTCTCTGTGTCCTTCCATGGGCCACCCTGAGCAGATGAGTAAATGCATCAGTAGCTGTGAGTACCTGTGTGAGCCAGTATAGATCTGAGTATGTGTGTGTATACCACTGTGGGACTGAGTACTCATATGCATGCCTTGAGGGGTCTGAGCACGTGTGTGTCTCTCTGAGCATGTGTCTCTGAGCATATGTGTCTCTAAGTGTGTCTGAGCATGTGTGTGTCTTTGAGTGTGTGTGTGTCTATCTCTGAGAATGCGTGCATCTGAGCATATGGGTATGAATGTAAGAACGAGTCTTTACATGTCTGAACTAAGGTGGGCTGCCAAGGGTCTCCTCTCATGAGGCAGTGTGGGAGAGGTTCAAGTCTGTGAGTCTGAACAAATGTGTGCATGTGCCCCTGGATCTGGACACACACAACCTACCTCTGAGCATGTGCACACATGTACTTTTGTGGGTCTCAGCACAAAGGGGCACTTTGTGTGCACCCAGGCATGCCTCCATGGGAATAAGCACACGTTGATACACGAGGACATCCCTTTGAGGATGTGTGCGTGTGTCTGGTGGATGTGAACATATGCACACACAACTACAGATCTGAGCACAAGGGTACACCTGGATGGAGCTGGGACACCTGTGCACCTGAGAGCCTGGGAACAGACGTGTGCATCCCTGAATCCATGCCCATGTGTGTGCACATGCACCTGCACCTCAGTAGTCTGAGTGCACTGGGTATGTGCCTGCTCTGAACATGTACGTGTCATTCTGAAACTTCTGTGAGCACCTCTAAGTCTGAGCATGCATGTAGGAGTCTGTGGTCTGAATGCCCCCCTATAGTCATGCCCATTCAAAAGAATTTGAACATCAAACAATACTGTTCTTTGGCTGGGTTACCAACATCAGGTAAAATAGCTGTGTTAGATGGTGGTCTCCACATATTAGAGGGAGGAAGTGTAGGGTCTGGGGTCTGTGGAGAGGCCTGGGTCCAGGAAGAAAATGGAAAGGTGAGCAGGGATGATCGCAGGCTTCACAGCTGGGCCCAGGGAGGAGAGTCTGGCAGGTGGGAGGGATGAAAGCACCTAGCAGTGAGCCCCTGGGTAGCCGCTGTCTCCAGTCAGCCTGCTTCCACCTCTAATGCTGACCTTGGTGCCCAAGGAGGCCTGGTTCTTTGCTAGAGAAAATGCCTCCCTTCACTGGGAGTATAAGAGGGGCTTTGGCCAGAGTCCCCTGTCCTCCAGGTAGGGAGTGCCATGGTCTGGATCAGCCTGTGGGACCCTGGAGTCATCTTGGTCTTTGCCTGGCCTCCCATCAGGATAAAAATCCGACTTTAAGCATGTCAGAGTGGTGTGAGTGGGGAAATGCAAAAGTGTGATGCACTTGTTGGGGAGAGCCTGTCTCCGTCAGTTTCCTCTGGGTCCCCAAGCAGGCACTCTGCCCTCCCTCCCCCTAATTTTTTTAAGCTAGGTGCTGGGCTGCCCACCATCCTCTCCCCATCCCCCAACTTCAGTTTCCTCCTCTATCCTCCCCTTACAGACTTGGCCCTTTGATGGGGGAGGACTAGCTCAGCTCTTCCTCACTCCCCTGTCTCAACAGACCTTAAAGGAGCTCACCCACCCGTGCACACACCAGGGTCACAACAGAGCCCCTGACAAGACTCGGGCTGAGGCTGGGAAGCTAGAATCTCGGTGGACAGCATATGGCTCTGATGCAGCCCAGTGTCCCTGTGGTGGCCATCTGGCCCAACACTGCTCTCCGCAGGGTCCAGGGAGAGCAAAAGACTCTTCTCTTACCCTGCAGTTCCTGTCCCAGAGTGTGCAAACATGGGCACAGCGTGCAAATATGCGTGCTAGGGCTCAGCAGCGCCCTTTTCTCGGGACCCACAGAAGTGCCTTTTTCCCAGCCCTTTGTCACCAGAGTCTTATCCCAGGGCTCTCTTGGCTATTCATCTCAGCCACTCCTAGCAGGCCCGGGCTGGAGGCACTGTGTCCACCTACAGGAAACCCTAGTAAGTGACTAGTTAGTGTGGCAAAACAAGGCAGAAGGGGAGAGCAGTGTTGAAGCTGCCAGATGCCCAAAGCAATGGCTGAGTGTGAGGAGGCGTCCCTGAGCAGAGGTCACCCAGTGAGATAGAGGGAATAGGCCCTGGCAGAGAGGCCTCCTGACAGTGGAGAGCATCTGTTCCAGAAAGCACCAGCCCTTGGCTGTGGACAGGGAGGCCTTTCCAGCCCAGAAGCCTGTGGCTCTCCCAAGTGGCCCAGGGTTCAGGACTACCAGAACAACCCCTAGTCTACTTAGGGGACACAGAAGGCAGTCAGACTTCATCCACTGGGTCTGGGGACCTGCACCCCAGAAATCCCTCTGCCGTTGGGCTCTGGAACCTGAGCCTCTGTCCCAAGGCTCCACTGTCTTCTTTCTCTACCCATACCCCTTCCAGGGTTGCAGCTCACCCTGAGCTTGAGCATCTCCCCTGAGGCCGGCAGAACCCCAGGCCCATCCCCAAGGTCAGATCCACAGGCTGGGAATCTACCTCAGCTGACCACATCACCTCCCCTGACCCTTTGCAGGCACCTGCCCCAACCTCCAGCCTTCAGGCACCAACAGCCCGGGTGCCATCCAGCGCAAGGTGACAGGGAGCCGCCTCTGGAGACCCAAGCACGGGACGAGGCTCCCAAGGGCTCACCCAGGCCACCGCCATGGCCCACACTCCCCACTGGGGAGTCTGGCTGCAGCCGGTCCTTCCTCCATCCCTGCTGCCAGCATCAAGCACCAGGACCTCAGCTCCCTATTCCCCACAGCTCCTCTCCACTGCCCCCGACCTACTCAGATGAACAGCCCTGATACCCACGGTGCCACTCCACACCCCATACCTCTTGGCATCCCTGCTTCGCCAATCTGGTCTCTCTCTGGGGCTGCACCCTTCTCTCCAGCTGGAAGGATCAAGCAGAGGCCTGGAATGCCACCCCAGAAGCCTTCCCTCCAGGCCTTGCTCTCCTCCTATGACAGCTACCCCACTAGAAATGTGGGCCAGACCTCAGGTCCCAGTCCCCCCACGGCACCACATGTCTGGCTGGGGGCATCCCACCTAGTTTACTGTTCAGCACAGAACTGCTGTGGGGTAAATGCCCCAGCTTGGCATCGTGCCCCTGGCAGAGCATCTGGCTGCCTCCCTGAGCCTAGAAATGAGGAGGGTTCAGGATCCAGCAGTGACCTCCTCTACTGAGAGACCAAGAGAGTGCCAGGCCTCAGGGACTGATGGGAGTTGCAGTTCTAGACCCACGAGCTGATGGGAGTTGTAGTTCCTAGGCCTGCATTCCCCATCCCCACCATAAGGACTCATGGGAGCTGCAGTTACTTATATTTCTCGGGAAAAATCTCCCTCTTTCCCTCCTGGAATCCCTTGGTCGTCAACTCCAGGACTCCAAACTAAGGACCTCACTACCTCTAAGGCCTGGGGCACCAAAAGGCCAGACACTGCCTCTCCATAGGGCATTTCAGTGAGCTGGCGGGGAATGGTAGGGAGAGGAAGCTATCAGGGGAAGTTAAGGCCAGAGAGCAGGCCCCTCGGATTGGGCCTGGTGGCAGGGACAGTCGCCCCCCTCCCTTCAGAGTCACCACGGGCCCCGGGGCAGGGGAGGGGGGAAAGGCACTCACCAGTACTAGGCTCACACTCCTCCAGGTCCTCGTCATCACTCGGACACTCAGCCGAAGCCACCAGGAGGTCATCTGTGTTCTGGGGTGGGGGAGAGGGGAGGTGGGGAAAGAAGAAGATTTCGGGGTGAGTCAGCAGCCCCACAGCCACCTCTTGAGGTGTGGAATGGCACAAGGGATGGGCCCTGGGCTGAGACACAGACCCTGGACCATGCCCCAGCTCTCTCAGGGCTTGCTGGGTGACCACAGGCCTCCATTTCCCCATGCAAAGAGAGACTGAACAGTGTCCACCTGCATCCGCTCTCATGGCTCCTGGGGATCGATGTGACAGCACACATTCTGCCTTTTATTTTATAAGCCAGGGAGACTGGACACTGGACCAAGGGAGCAAGGAGACCCGGTGGCCTCTGGAGGCCAGCACAGGCAGAGCAGGACAGCAGCACCTGGGGCAGGGGGGTGTTTCCTGGCTCTAGCTTCACCACCCCACCAGCCTCATCTCTCTCCTCACCCCCTTCCCAGAGCCCGGGAACCAGGCTGCACACAATAATTAGGGCTATGGCTGCCATGACAACAGGAGTCGGCTCTGTCAGCGTTTTCTCTCCTTCTGATTGCGAAGAAAGAGAGTCCCCAAGATGAGTGAGTGCAAGGGGAGGGGCAGTGATGGGGGTGCTAGGGAAGAGACCGAGGGAACAGGGAATGAAGAGTCCAGGCAGGAAGGGAGCCTGAGAGACTGCTGGGTAGAGGAAGAGAGCAGACTGAAGGCCGGGGATGGGAGGGGTCTGGACTACTGAGAGGGTGAAAGGGTCGGTCGTATCCTGCCCCTTCTCCATTCCCTGGTGTTCAGACACTGCAGCCCTCACCCAAGGGCAAGGCAGAGCCTTTGGAGATGGATTTTCCTTCTGCATCCTTGCCACTCGGCATGAGCCTCCCCTGTGGAGGCTTCTTCAGCACAGGTGTGACCCCTAGGATCCCCTCCCCTCTCTTCACCTGGATGGTCTACCCATCACCCTCCCTCTGAGTCTGGATGGCCCTTCTTGCCTACAGACACTGGGTGTGACCAGTGCCCAACCTTGGGTAGAGCTGGGCCTCTCTCCCAGGGCTCCCCACTCCCTGGGGCAAGGCCTGGCATTCATGTCCCCTTGGTTTTCTTGGCAGTGAAGGCAGGAGGGAAAGGGGTTCAGGCTTGCTTCTCTCTCCTGGATGGGGCTGTCACTCAGTCCCAAGCTCCCTGCAGCACAGATCAGCAGATATGGGGAGGGCTGGAGCTCATCAAGCGCAGCCCTCATTTACAGAGGCTGAAATCAGGCTGGTGGTGGAGGTAGGGCATATCCCCATGGCTGCCCCCAGGCCTCTCCCTCACCCTGGGAGGACTGAAGTCCCTCCAGACCCAGAAGCCCAACAGCCATGGGCGATGAGGGCAGGGAGACTAAGCAGGGTTCAGTGCGCTAGGTGTGAGCCCTCCCTGGGCCAACAATCACCGGTAGCAACAACGGGAAAACTAACTCCATAAGTGACACATGGCCAATAGGTTTGGGCACCAGGAAAACCAGGTCTCTCCTGCCCCAGAAGAGCCTCCTTCTTCAGGTACAGCCCTTTTGGGTGCTCCCCTGGGTACAAGAGAAGATAAACTCAAATCACTTGGGCTTGACCTGACCCCGGGAGAGCACCTGAGCAGTTGGGGCAGGCAAAGCACCAGGGAGCTGTGTGCACAGACAGCTCCTCAGACCCACAGGAGGACACCGAGGCCTGCTACATGGTGACACGGAGAGAACCTGTGAAGGCAATGGGCTTATAGTCCCACTGCAAAGACTCCAGCAGTCAGAGAGGCTGCTCCTGGCCTCCACCAGCCTCCAGGGAGGAGCTGCAATCACCAGGTGAGCCTACAGCCTCTCCAGTGCTGTCACCTCTGTGCCTGTCCCAGGGCAACGCCATCCTGGCTCCACCTGGCTCCCACTGGCTGCCCACACAGCATTAGGCTGGCCTGCGTCATGCGGCGGACAGAGTTGGTCATCTACCCTCACCCCCAGTCCAGATTTCCTCTCTCTTAGATGGGGTGATCTTCCCTGGTCTAGTTGGAGTACTAAACTCTCCCTCAACTTT
Source organism: Smutsia gigantea (assembly GCA_032199065.1). Classification (NCBI taxonomy): domain Eukaryota; kingdom Metazoa; phylum Chordata; class Mammalia; order Pholidota; family Manidae; genus Smutsia; species Smutsia gigantea. Next base: position 65,784 of record JAVSCE010001542.1, on the reverse strand, counting down.
GGGAATGGGAATGGCTCCCCTAGAAATAGTGACCACCTCCACAACTACAACATCCCTGGTCACCAGGGAGGCCATGTCATGAAAAGAGACCTTGCCTCACTTGAACCATCACCATGACAAGGATGGGGCAGCAGCTTCCAGGATCCCCCCAGAGCCCCAGACACCAGAGTCACCATGCAGACAGCAGCCCTACCCCCCACTCAAAGCCATGCCCCTTGTCTGCCAGCTAGAGGAGCCTCACCTGGGTGGTGCTGTCCCTAAGTGTGGGGGAGCGGCCCCGGCGTGTGGTTGTAGTGGCCATGGTGGTGGTGGTCTCCATGATGGTGGTGGCCATGTCGGCCAGCAGGGTGGTGGCCGTGGTCTCTGCACTGAGCAGCACAGACGGCCCCTCCCCGACCAGGCGCAGGTGGCCCTCAGTCCGCACGTTGGGGTCGCTCTCGGCGGCCAGCGCTAGCACCTTGAGCCCATTGTAGTAGAGGCCAGACACCTGGCCCTGGAAGGGGCGACCCTGATCCCGGCCCCCGATCTTGATGGCAGCCTGGCTATTGAAGATGGTCAGCTGGCGGCCTGGGGAGAGTAATGGGTGGGGTGGCAGACAGAGGAGGGACAGGCAGTTGGGGGAGACCAGAAACAGATCGGAGAATGGAGGAGAGCCAATGGAGGAAAGAGGAGTCGAGGTGGAAACCAGCAAACAGTGGGGAGGGAGAAATGAGGAAGGGGCAGACACCAAAGGGAAAGTCCTTGTCAGCCACAGCTCCTAGCCCAGCAAGATGGGGACCCCAGAGGGGATGGGTTCCCAGGGCACACATGGGCTGGGAAAGGGAGCCCAGCTCCCCGCTCTCCCCACCAGGCTCATGCCTCTGACCTTCCCATCACCCTCTCATCTCCTGCTCCAGAGGCATCGCCCCCTTCCTTCCCTTTCCTCAATTTGATCCCCATCTTTTTCCCCAAACGTCCCACACCAGTGTCCAGCCCTGAGCTGTGGAGCCCTCAGAAGCAGCAGATAGAGGAGACAAAGAGGCAGCGACAGAGAAGGCGGCTGCCAGGACAAGTGGTCAGTGCGTGTCAGGGCAGAGAGGGAGGTGAGACCGAGGGGAGGCCAGTGACTGGGAGGAGGACCAGAGTGCCTGTGGGTAGGTGCAGCCACACAGACCCCACTCTGTCCCCCGAGCCAACACCCAGGCCTCCGACCTCGCTCCTCCTCCCCTCCAAGGCCCAGCCACTGCCAGGAGCAGGCCCTGAGGGCAGGGGCCTTCCTCCCAGCCAGAACATGCAAGCACAGAGATAAAAAATGTTAAAGGGACCTTGCTTCACTCACTGACAGCCAATAAATCCGCTCCAGCTCCAGTCTCACTCCTCACTCAGCAGTATCAACCTCAGAGTCCCCACCTGGGTGGAGTTTCGCTGTTCTGTTTGGTTTTAGTGGATCTGGGGGTCAGTTTAACCCTCTGAGTTTGTTGCTTTGGTTTGGTTTTTAGAAAATATATTTATTATGTTTAAGTTTAGATTTAACTTTGGTTTTGGTGTTGCTTAGTTTTGTGGGGAGGGGGGCAAAGGAAATACTATGTCGCCCCCTGCTCCCTCAGACCTTCAGCTGCTGGCGCCGGGGTGTTTAAGACCTGGCTTAGCCCTTGTTAGCCTCTGGTTAGTGCCTCGTTAGAGATCTGGTTTAGAGTTAGGTGCCTGTAAGCCCTGCCCGCAAAACCTGGGCTGAGGACAGTCCAACTTGTGAAACCCACACCCTCTTTGGAAGCATGAGTTTCCCAGAACACCAAGGCCTCTGGGATTCCCAAACATCTGTCTGGCCTCTCGCCAATGACCAGCCACAGGTATGTTCGCTTGTCCCCTCTGCTTAGCCTCTCCTCCAACTCTAGCACCTTCTCACTGCCAGCAACTCACTCAGCACTGGAGCAGCATCCCCATCCCACCAGTGGGGAAGCCAGAACCCACAGAAGCTGAAGACTAGTGAGCGGCACCCAAAACTCTAGACCACCGTGCCCAGAATTTACTCCAGGCACAAGATTTATGAGAAAAACAAAGGGGAGAAGGTTCACGGTGGTCAAAGGAGTTTGGGAAGCAAACATTTCACAAGTAAACAACAGGTTTCTTTCCTGTAGAACTTATCAGAGCCTTTATTAAAACAACATTCAAGAGGAAGAAACAGGATTCAGCATTTCCCAAAGCTCATTTCACCACAAATCTCTTTCTTGTGAAGCATCTCACTGGACTTATGTTTCACAGGACATGTTCTGGAACTAGAAGATTGATTCGTTCAATAAATATTTATTAAGCACCTACCACATGCCAGATGCTGACAGTAAACTAATCCCTCCAAGAAGGCCCAGATCTTGTTCTCAAATACTTCCCTGCTCCTGATTTCATCTCTTCCTCCAGCACCCCTTGTGAGGGAGGCTGAGCAGACTTTGCTGTCCCTGTTTCCCTGAGGAAGGCCCAGAGGCTCACAAAGGGAAGTCCTGCCCCAGGCCAGGCAACAAGTGAGTTCCTCCTTCCACACTCTGGGAAATACCAGAGTATTTAGCCCAATCCTTCACTCTCTAGAAGAGGAAATAGAGACCTAAAGAGAAGGCGCGACCATACAGCTAGTGAAGTAAAGCTGGGACCCAAATCACCAGGCTGAGCTCATCCCTCCGCTGGACCACACATCCTGCCCCACCCCCAGGGCCCATCCAGCTCCCACTACCCTTGGGGTCACAAGTTGTCCCAGCCTCAGCCCAAGCTGCTCCCTTGACCTCTCTGATTCTGGGAAAGGGAGGTGGGTAATGGAGAGTAATTATGTAGGTTAGCAAACATGGCTCCTGTGGCTCCCCACCACGAACTCCTCAAAGGGTTAAAGTTCACCCTGCTGGAGAGAGCACCCCAGTGAGGCTGGGGGCTGTAGGTTTTAGCAATGTCTGTTACAGTCCCTTTAACTTTTTGTCCTGTCATGGATTTATCACATCTGGTTATCAGCATGTTTAATCCCCGCTGGCTGTGTGGGGGGCTGGAAGTGACATTTGGGGGTTTTAGTGGGGAAGGCCCCGGTGGACATTTAAAAGCATAGTTATCAGCTGGTTAGGTGGAGGTTTAACAGTTCTATGTCCCCCCTAGAGTTTAGCCTTAGAGGTACAGAGCTCGCCCCCTCTCCAAAGGGAAGGGGATGGCTTTGCCCTTGGCCCCACTTCCCTTGGTGACAAGTGGCCTTCTCCCTCACACCCAGCAGCAGCATCTCACCATATGCAGTCTGTTCTGTCCTCCTCATCAGCTCATGGGCACAGAAATCCCTGTAGGACAGCCACCTCTGCCCCTATCTCCCAATCTCCCCAAAGCTCCACTACTTCTCAGAGGCCTCTGGCCTACTTCAGAGACAACAGCCCCACAGCCACTCTCTTGGGGGGATCTTCCAAGTAGCATCTGAGGCCCCCACTCTTCCCTTTCCTTCTCAGATGAGTCTGGTAAAGCCTTCAACCACTCCTTTGGGTCCTAGGGTCAGCTCTTCTGCTTCTCAAAGCCTTCCTGCTTCTAAGCATACTGTAGCCTTCAACTAGCCTTCACAAACCCTCAGAGCTGACCTTTGGTAGAGGGTACCTCCCAAGCTGCCTCCCAGCCTGCATCTGGCCTGCTTTAGAGAGTGGTTCAGGAATCCCACTGATTATCCCAGTCCCATCCCACATTTAGAAAGAGAACAAGGACTCTGCCTCTGTTGGAAAAACAGTGCCCCTGCCCAAAACCACCACTCTAAAGACACAGACCCTTGACTGCAGAGAGGATAAGGGCATTCTGGCCAATCATCCCTTCACTAAGGGGTGGGGCGATGGGGAAGGCATGGATGGGGAAAGAGAGAGCTCTGCACCTTTAAGATAGTGTTTTTAAAGTTAATTAATTAATTAATTAATTCTGGTTAATTACCTTTGTCGAGCAGCCACTCATCTACTACTCGACCAAGCCGGTAGGGGATTCTCTGTCTAGCAATCGCCAGGCGCTCGTTATCAAAGTTTCCTTGGAAAAGTTTAGAAAGACAGTAGGTTTCTCAGGCAGCGAAGTCCAAAGTAGTTAGAAAAGTAATTATGCATTTTTCAGGAGACTCAGAGTAAGCAGCAACATCCAACGGAAAGGGGGGAAGGTCCACCCAAGGCGGGAGAAGAAATACTGGGTCCCTCGTCCTCCCGGCCACCTCCCTAGGCTCCCATTCAGAGGCAGCCCCACCCTGGGGGCAGGAGCAACCCAAAGAAAAAGAGAGGGACAGGAAGAAACGGAAAGGGGGCCGAAAGAAAAGGAGGCAGCTGGACGGTCAAAAGTCAGAAGTTAAGTAAGTTTATCTGTGCTCAAGCTGTTGTGCCCCAGCGTCCTTCCCCATCCCAAAGTGGGGCAGTGGGTGGGGTCATTTAGCAGGTTTAAGTTAGGGGGTGGGAGGCCTCAGTGGCCCAGCTGGTTACTGAGTTTAGAGGGCGGTTTAGAAGTGGGAGGGAAGGGTTAAGCGGGGGTTTATGCGGCATTTAGGGGGGTGCCCGGCACACGCACTTAACAGAGGTTAAACTACTTCTCCAAGCCAACTCAGCAACCATTCCCTTCCTGCTCATCTCCCAGCTCTCCCTCATCTCTCACTCCACACCTACCATCAGCTTCCACCTGAATCCCTCCCTCAGCCCCAAGCCCACCACTGCTCTCACTGAAGACCTTCTGGCCTTCTCACCCTGGTCACCCCTTTCTGCCTGGCACACTCCAGCCGACATCACACATGGGGTCTGCGGGGGCAGCTGGATCAGCACCCAGCAGTCCCCCTGTCCCTTCCCTCCCTCCACCCTGTCTGGGAGCTATCTCCCCTCTTCTTCCCCAACTTCCTCCGCAGGGTTCTGCCATTCAGGCCACCTAATCCTCCTCTGCCTGGCTGCACCTTGCTCACTTCTCCACCTCAGCTCTATGCCAAGACCCTCAGACTCCTCTCTGCTCAGGGCCCTCTCCTTTCTGCCCTGGGAACCCAGCCCCATTCTCCTCTCTCTCAGAAGCTTTTCTCCCTCAGGCTCCTCCCTGCTCAGTTCCTAACCCCTAGCCCTCTCCTCAATCCAGCTGCCCATCTGGATACCCACCTGTTCCTCTCTCCACTCACCATTCTCCAGGCCCTGAAGGCAAGGAGGGAGGGAGGACATGTGAGTCTCTGTCTGTATGGGTGTGTCTGTGGAAAGGGATCTGTCATGTGACTGGGAGGTCTGTGTGCTCCCCATGTCCACAGGCTGGGGCGACAATCCATGGAAATGGAAATGCTCACCTTTGGGAATCTGGCCACTATTCCCATTAAAACCACTTACACACTGTTCAACAGTATGCACACTGGTAGAGGCTTTCCCTCACACCCCCATTGCACAGATGAGTTCACCTGCCCAGCAAGACCTGGGCCTGGTCCTAGGCCTGCTTGTGTACACCTCCAGAGTACGAGCACACCCTGTGTTCTTGTGCGCATGCATGGTGTCTCCCCAGGTACTTATGAGGCAGTGAGACCTTGCCTTCTCTGCAGATTCAGGCCACTGGTGATTAACTCAAAAAGGGTTCGTTCATTCATTTAGTCATGCAACAAACATTTCTTGAGTGCCTGCTCTATTCCTGGTACTGGGAATTGGAGATACAAATAGGAAAGCCTCATCTTTGCCCATGTGAAGCCCCAGCCAAGGGGCAAAGACTGACAAGTGACCAGCAGTATTCTGTTCTGTGAGCTATAGCACAGGACATTCCATCTAGCAGATGGTGGTGGGAAGGGCCAAAGAAGACACTGGAGGGAAGGTGAATGACCAGAGGGGAGTCAGGCAGGGAAGGGGGAGGGAGGGCGCATGTGCAGAGGCAGAGAGGCAGGAGGGCAGGAGGCATTCAGGGGCCTACCTGCACGGGGATACTTGTGTGTGTGTGTGTGTGTGTGTGTGTGTGTGTGTGTGTGTGTGTGTGTGTGTGTATTTGCATGTCTGTGCATTTGTGTGTGTGTATCTGTTGTGCATGTGCACATCCTGAGAGGAAGGGAAGAATGTACATCTGTCACATTGCAGAACATAAAATCCTAACAAAAGCTCTGTTTGTTGAACACCTCTATGCCATGCCATTTTAGTGCTTTCCTTAGTTATCTAATGGAGTGCTTATACTATTGCTCTGGGCAGGTATTAGCCCCACCTTTCAGAGGTGGAAACTGAGACTCAGAGAAGCTAGATGACTTGTCCAAGGCCACATAGCTTGTCTGTAGGAGACCCAGGATTAAAAGCCAGGCCCTGCCAACCCTACGTCTATGAGCTATGTCTCTGTGCGCCCATGCACACTGCTAACCTGAGGTGTTGCTCAGGATGACACTCAGCTTTTGCAGAACATCTGCCCTCTTAGTGCACACACGCAGCCACCAGGCCCTCAGGTTACTCCACTTCAAGGGTGGGAGGACACCCAGCAGTCTTACCCACCCCTAGCCAGGGGTACTGAGCAAAGGAGGGCAGGTGAGACTTATCCAACATGGCCTCTGGCATGCTGGGCTCCAAGGGGAGAAGCTCTGGACCCGAGTCATGGCTTGATATGGTGAGACCTTCATGCCCTCCCAGTCCAGCCCTGTCCAGTGCAGGCTGATGTCTTCACTGCTACAAAAGCTGCCTTTGTGTGTGTGTGTGGCTGAGAGAGAGAAATCTAATGCCCACAGGGTAATTACACCCACACAGCCTGACCTGGCAATGTCTGTGCACATAAGAGACTTAGCATAGGAGCATTTGTGTGCCTGAGTGACTCTACACATGCCCAGGGCCTTGGAGGAGGTCGGCATCCCACCGCAGAGCCTTTTTGCCTGTGTCTGCCTGATCACATGAATATTTGCAATCATCCATGTGTCTGGGGCTGGCTGTGTGTCCACCAGCCTCTATTTATTAGGGGGTAATATAGTTCTCTTCATCCTCAGGTGCTGCCTGAGAATGTTTGGGTACAAGCCGACATTATAGTGAGCTGTGAGCTTACGTCAGCAACTTTTTTCCAGGATAAGTGGGCTTATGAGGGTGTGCATGCCTGCACCTTTCACTGTCCTGCCCACACCCCTCTCCATCAGCGTGGGGCAGCTCCTTGGCTGTCACTTCTGGCTAAGAGAGGGGCTGAGTCCACAGATGCTCTCTGCTTCTCAGTCAGCCCCCATGTGTATGATTCTGCATTGTCACTCAGCCTATTGTATCTCCACATCTCAGTTTCTGCGGTTCTGCCCTGCAGTGGCTCCATTTTCCCTCCCTCTTTACCTCCCACTTTGGGGCTCTCTTCCTCTCCCTCCAGAGGTTCTGTCCACGTCTTCTCTTGCTGGCTGGGTCTGCAACAGCATCTCCATATATCTCTCAGCATCACTCGCGAGCTGCCTCCATCTTTGCTTATGTCTCAGTAACTATTTTCATCTCCCTCCATCGCTCCTCCTCTGGCTTCCTCTCTCTCTGAGGCTCTTTCTCTGCCTCTCTCTGTATCTTGAAGAGTCTCTGCCTCCTCATTTTTTACATGTCCTCATCCCTGTCCCTCCCCTGTGTTCCTCAGACCTTGGTTTGTCCTCAGCCACCACAGCTGTCACACTGTCGCAGTGGGTCTGTCTGCATTCCTGTGCTGCCCCCTTCCAGGACTGTAAGCCCCCTGCAAGCAGGGGCTGTGCCCTGCTCACTGCTGTGTCACCAGGGCCTGAGAAAGGATTTCATACCTAGTGGGTTGTCAATGAAGGTTTGCTGGATGCACTTGACCCTATTTTTCATTCTTGTTGTCAATTGCATCTCTTAATCTCCCTTTCACCATGTCCCTTATGCCCTGAGACACTGAGGTTCTCTCTGGGTCTCTGTGGTTACTTCTCTTCCTCTATCTATACCTCCTAATATGGATCTTTGACTTGCTCTTTGTAAAGATCTTGGTTCGTTTCTCAGGTGTCATTGAGAACAACCCGCCTCCTTGCCAAGATATGTTGTGGGTTACTTCCAGATCTCTCCTTGGTTTCTGCATCTGCCTCCCCATTTCCACCTGTCGCTCAATTCTGAACTCATCCTTTTCTCAATCACGTCAGGCTCTCCCAACCTCTACCTCTCTTCCTCTTCTCTTCCCCCAACCCCCAAACGAGACCCCAGCCTTGCAACCCTCCCCACTCAATTCTGTCACGTTCTTCCTGCTAGCTAAGGCACTTCAACTATGCGGTCTAGCTCTGCCCAGCAAACCCCCCGCTTTCTTTAACCACAGCCTGGAGCTGGTACCTCCCCCACAAGCCACGCCTTTTCGCTGCCCCACCCCTCCCACAGTCATAGACTGCTTAGCCCAGCCCCTGGGGCAGGCAGCGCCCCACTCAGGGGCCGCTCTGCCAGCCCTGCCCCCGACCCTCCCGTTGTGCCTCCAAAGAGCAGCTGCGCTGCCTACCTGCTGGGTACCGCTCGTTGACCGGCCAGCTGTCCACCTGCAGGGTGGCGTTACCGCCGCTTCGAGTAAAGCGCACCACATGATATTTGCCGTCACTCACGACGGCGTTGGGCTCGTCGATGGTAATGTCGTCTGTGCCCACGTTAAAGATCACCCCCACAGTGCCCTGGTCCTAAGGATAAGGAGGCAGAGGTCAGTGGCTGGGAGGGAGAAGCCATTCACTCCTAGAACTCCACGTATAATTACTACCAGCCAAGCTCCCTGGCTCATCACAGCTTTACAACGTGTCTCTCCCAGTCTTGTCTCTCCTGGGTTCTCTTACCTGCCTAAATAGGTGGGCAGACTTGTTCCTCCACTATATGCAAACAAGGAAGTAACTGGAGGCTCAGAGAGGTTGAGGAAGCCACTGCTGGGTGGTGCAGAACCTGGACCTGGAGCACTTCCACTAACCATCCCTGCCTCTTGTTTTTTGGTTTGTTCAGAATATTCAAATGTTTACAGAGCACCTACTCTGAGCAAGAACCACTGAGCCCAGGTCCCAGACAGGAAGATGAGGACCAAGCTGGGGACCAGCAGGTGCTCAAAGGGCGGAGGCTTCCCTAAGGCACAACCAATACAGAAACCCATGGTAGCCAGCTCCAGCCTGAGGAAGGTCTGGCCTCCCCCCAGCTCCACCACCTCCAGACTCAAGCCTCCCTTCCTCTGCACTGTTCAGCTCTGAGCAAGTCCCCAGGGCTCTGGCACCAGGGCATCAGCATGCCTCTCCTGGCAGCCCATCAGGCCCCAAGTAGATGAGGCCTGAGTGTGGGGGTGGCCCGCCCACAGCCATGGGGGTAGAGGTAGAAGTCTGGACAGTGTATTTTGGGACGTGACAGGTATGGAATGAGATCGGGGAGACAAACCATGTCAGACTTACTAAGGAAAGGCAAACATGGGGGGATAAGGGTTGAGGATGGGGCTTGGAGCTGGGGAGGGACAGGAAGAGGAAAGACAGGGACTAAAGCCTGGAGAAGGGGAGCAAAGAGTCAGTCTGAGCAACCTCTGGAACCCAGGTCCCAGGCTCTGGAGAGGACTGCATGGGGAACCCTACTGAGGCCACCCAGGACCCAGCCCAGGAAGAGTTCAATCTACTGGGCCAGAGTGAGGAAAGCTTCACTGAACACCTGAAATGTGCCAGGCCCTCTGTGGGTTCTGTATACACATGCCCTCTTCATTCCCACAGCAACCCTCTGTGGAAGCTTATAGTAGCCCCATTCTATTGAGGAGAAAACTGAGGCTCAGGAGGGTTAAGTAACATCTCAAAATCTCACAGTTCATAAGAAAAAAACCTCAAAATCTGAACCATAGTTGGTCTGACTCCAAAGCCAATGCTCTCTCCCCCTTGCCACACTAGTCTAGGAGACACTGACTCAAATTGCTGAGGGTGGGGAGTGATTTGAGAGGCTACTGAGCCCACAAGACCAGATATCTAAAAAAGCCAGCAGAAGGCCCACTAGGCTCTAAACCTGAGCTCCTACTCCATTCCCCTGCCCTTCCCCAACAGTACCCCTGAACCCAGCCTCCTGAGTCCCCACACCCTTCTTCCCACACAGGACAGACATTGCACAGACTCAGAGGCTCCATGAGTCACACACAGTCACAAGGGCCCAAATCATCACAGAACACCCTGGGGTCTTCCTGAAAGGCTGTCCCAGTCTGGCCCGGGGATGGGGAAACCATTCAGCTGCCACCTCTTGCATCCAACAGTGCCCAGAGGCTTGACGGCACTGGGAGCAGGGACGGGGATTTTGCAGAGAAAGCTGGAAGACAAGGTGTGTAGCTATGGCTCGCTTGGAGAGCCACACCCTACCCCTTCCATTTGTGAGCCTAGTTCTCCCCCTCCTAGAATCTAGGAAAAACACACACACACACACACACACACACACACACACACACACACACACACACCGTCATACAAGGATGCAGCATCTCTCCTCAGATGCAGTAAAGCAGGGAAACTGAGGCTGGGCTTGTCTAACAGAGTACTAGCAAGCCCCACCCATCCACCACCCACACATCGCCAACCTCCCATGGAGACAGGGGATCATCTGCTCCCCACGCACGTGAGGGGAACAGGCAATGCTCCTCGGTGCTATTGTTAGTAAGAACATCTCCCAGAATAGCGTCAGCCCCTTGGACGCCTCTGAGGGTTTCTCCCCACCAGGCTCAGCCAGTGGCTATGGCTGTGGAGAAGCAGGTGTGGCCTGGGAGCCTGCCAGCAGAGGGCCGCCAGGGCAGCTGGAAGGCAGGACACCTGGGTTTCCTAGGAGGCTGCCAAACTCACAGCCATGCACTCCAGGGGAGAGGCAGCTCCCTAGAGCTGCTCCCGATGTGAAGTCAGTTGTCACTTCTGTTAAAGTCATTAATTCCTAATTCCCCAATTACCTCATTAGGCGGCGGTGGGGAGAACGTGGCCGCTCCTACAGCAAATAATTATGGGAGTCAAAATTAATTTGGCAAAGTGGAGCGACGCTTTATTAGAAACGTCAAATTGCTTTTCTCTTATTTTGCAGCCGCCTCCCCACTCTCTGAAAGCTGCTAATGACGCTGTGGTGGGAGCTGATGTGTCACCAGGGGAGAAGGGGCTTGGGTGCTGCCCCCAAGGGGCTTCAGCCCATCTGGTGCCCAGCTCTTCCCTCAGAGCTGGCCTCTTACATGGCTCTCACACTTCCTCCAGCACCCTCACCGTTACCAGGCTCCCCATCCAAGGGCCAGGTCTCCCTCCTCTTTGCCCTCTGCAGACCAGGCACCAGGCCCTGTACCCCCATAACCCTGCACCAGGCAAGGCCTGTGGGAAACTGCTCGGAAGGGAAAATAGATTCCTCCTCCCTCTGCCCTGATTCCCTGAACCTTTCTCCTCCGCACTGAGGAACCCTGTCTCCTAAACCTACAGACACAGAGACACATAGAAGTTGTCAAAGAGGCAGACCCAGGATACACACGGTTCAGCACATCCAGGTGGACGACCACAGGTGACAAGCATTTTATCTGACCTGAGTGCTTCCTAGGGCTGGGCCGTGTTGTAAATGTGCTTTACACACATGCTCTCATTCAAACCTCACAGCATCCCTCTGTCCTTTTATCATGCCACTACACAGACGATAAAACCAAGGCTCAGAGAAATGAGGTAACTGCACAAGAACAGAGCGAGAAAGTGATAGGTGGGACTCACACCCAGGCCATCAACTCCAAAGCCACATAGCCTCTCATGACTGTGGGGAGAGAGAACAGCAGCCCTCACTCACAGAGAAGAACATGAAAATGCACCAGGTCAGGAGACTAGAACAACAGCAAAATACAAATACAGAGTGACACACCCAATCCAAGGCCATGAGAGTGTCCCCCACAGTCCCACTGTCATCCTGACACAGTCAACATGCACCCAGTCCCACCCTGTCACACAGCGTCATCCGCAGTGTCCATAACCACACTGTCTCTCACATATAGGTGGAGGCCCTGTCTGTCTCCATCACACGGGCAGGGAACTCCTAGGCCTTCTCCCCAGGCTGCTGTACATCCCTTTCCTACACACTTCCCTGTCTGGCTGCCCCTGCCTAGTGCCTGTCAGTTGCCACTTCCACTCCAGCTCCACGTAGTCCATAGGACATCTCTTCTCACACCTCCTTCCTGGCTCCCTGGTACTGAGGGAGGGGTATGCAGCCATGGGACCCTGAAAAGCTGTTGTGTAAGGAGTGGCCAGTAGCTCAAAGCCTTCTTCCCTGGCTTCCTCACTCCCCTTAAAGCCCAGGTCCCCCACCAGACCTTTCCAGTGCACATAGAGCCTGGTCACCATCCTCAACCCTCCCAGCTCAGGGGTCCTGGCCAGGGTCAGCATGTGAGATACAGGCAGCAAAGGGAGGTAGCTGTCAGAGGCTGTGTAGGTAGAAATGGAGATTGAGGTCAGAGGTCCAGGGGTTAAGACCATAGGGATGAGACAGGGAGAGGCTAAGAGCTAAATGAAATGGAGCAAGGCCAGAGGCCACAGGGAAGGATGTGGGACCAGAGATGGGAAGAGGTTGGAGAAGAAAAGGGATTGTCTGAAGACTAGAGTTAGGATGAACACTGTGAGGAGAGGAGCATGGGTGTGGTGGGAAGCCCCCTGGGAGGCCCTGGGAAGGAGCAGAGGTGGGGGAGGGGAGCTGGGCAGAGAAAGGCAAAGCTAGGCTGGACCTGAGGTCAGGACGGGGATCTGGGGCTGGGCCAAGAGATGAGTAAGCAGGCTAGAGAGGGGAAGGGGAGGCAGGGTAAGGGGGGATGGTGGGGGGCAAACGTCATGGCAACAGAGGGCGAGGCAGGGCAGGATCTCAGTGCAAAGTGAAGAAGCAATGCTGGGCAGCTGTGGGGCATGGAGGTCCACAGGAACAGGTGCACGTCACAGTCGACTGCCCTAGGTGATCTAGGAGCAAGCAGGTAGCAGCCCAGGAGAGTCAATATGGGGACATTTCTGTACTCTACAGGAGAATGGCCTAGGAGGCTCAAGGAGGCCCCCAGCTTTCAGAAGCTCAGAAGACACAGATGGTCTCAGGGAGTGGGGAGCTGGGAGCTTCAAATCAGCCATAGTGGCTCTGGGAGCCACAGTGAATAACCAGGAAGGGAGTGGGTCTCAGAAGCAGAACTAGTTAGAAGCCCCAGGAATCATGAATAGAAGTTCTGAGGACTCCACATGAGGGAAAGATTTAAGGTACTGATCCTAGCAATGAGGGGACTGAGTGGATCTGCAGTCGGAACGCTGTGGGGGTCACGGGCTAGGGCCCTGGGTCCTTACGATGTGCAGCTGCAGGTAGTCCCCAAGGCCGGAGGCGCTGTCCACCCGCACCAGCACAGCGCTCCGCTGGTGTGTGCTGAAGCCCACGGCCAGGCGGTCCATCCTCGTGCTGGGCCGGTCATTGGGGGGCCATGTATAGGTGATGAGCGCTCCCCCCTTCCCAAAGATGTATGTGGTCCCAGCTGCAGAGAGAAGGAAAGGGAGAGAGGGAGATATGATATCAGGAGAGTGAGATCAGCGGGTCCTCAGTGACAGACCAGAGCACTGGGACACCAGGTTTAGCACACAGAGCTTCAGCTGTGATACCCACAGCAGCCACCAGGCTGTGCAGTCCGAAGAACAGTTGGCAGGCAGGTACCTGGGTGAGAGCCTGTGCACGCGCACAGACAGATGTAGCTGCCTCATCAAGAATTCTAGTTTTAATTACAGCAAAACAGAGAGGTAATAGAGAGAGCAACACTGAGAGCCCAGAGAGAGGCTGCAAGGTGACCAGGAAGAGTGCTGGGGCAGGCAGGGCCCAGGAGGCCTAGGCCTGACCAACTCCACTTCTCCCAGGGCTGGCAGAAGTGACAGATTCAAGGTGTGCTTCTGTGGGGCCAAAGCAGAGCAGGCACCAAGGCGAAAGTAGCCCCAGGTAATAATGAGAGGAGGAGCAGAAGCTGGGTTCAGCTCTGACTCAGAGCTCACTGGCTGGCACCCCTCCGATGCCTGTCCCACCACCCCCTCAGGCCCTGGAAATCCTGGTCCCAGTCTACCAAGGACTCCCTGCTTCAACTTTCAATTAGGGGGCTGCCTGGGCCCCAAAACATTAAGTCCTGGAGCCCTACCAGGAAAAGGGACAGACATGGGGGGTGGGGGAGAGGAATAAAGACTGATGGTGAGAAGAGGAAGAAAGCAGAGAGACAGGTGGACAGAAAGGGACAGAGACGGGTGTAGGTGAGAGAAAGTGGGAGAGTGGGAGCCAGAGATGAAGGAGTCCTCTCCCTGCCCTCCCCCACCCCACCCTCTCTCCCCACCTCTGTCTCCATCCGCTGCAGGGGGCAGGTGTGAGGTCCCTAACAATCTCAACCCCAAAATAAAACCCATTAGTCGCTATGCTCCCTCCTGTGGCTGCCTGGGCTCCCTGGAGCTGGGCAGGTAGGACCAGACTGATGGCTAGGGTGGGGGTGGAGGGCTGATCACCCAGTTTCTAGGAAGGGACTCCTTGTCTGGAAGGCCTAGAGGACTAGTACTCTGGGGCCTTCAGAGAAGGGAGAACAATCTTGCATTCTTTAGAACATAAATGAAGCAGATGAGATTCATAAAATGCTTAATTAAATAATTAGTGTAACGATGCCTTTCAAAGCACTTCTTGGGGCAAGAGGGGGTCAGGGGAGGACTTATCCAGAGAGAAAGTGAGAGGTAGATGGGGCCTAAAGGCAAAAGCCTGGAGTAGGCTGGAAGAGAAGTGGGGCCTTGGGGATGGGCAAGTTCTGGGTGGGATGGAAAGTCCTGCGGGCAGGTTGCTGGGAGCCCAGAAGGCCTGACTCAAGGAGGGCCCGGGGCACTTCCAAGGATTGCAAACCTGCTCGACCAAGATGGCAGCCCAGCTGCTAACACTGAGGCTGGTCCCCTCAAGCACCTTGGGGGTTTCACCTCGGGGACTAGGAGCTGTGTTATAGTTCAGGCAACCAGGGATAAGGGATCTCTACCCCCGGAAGTTCTTAGGCCCCTAATGGAGAGGGGCCTGAGGGCCTTGTTGGGAGGTGCCATCTGCGGGCCCAGGGAGGGGCTGAGGAGGGAGGGGAAAGCTGTTCCCAGAGGTAGTGAGGCCAGTAGGGGTGGGGCTGGGCAGAGCTGGAGCTGCTGCCCAAAGCACTTGTCTTCAATGCCCTCCATCTTCCCAGGTAGGGCCAGGGAGAAGAGATGATCCCCCCAGGGCAGGGCAGGCAGGCAAGAGCCACTTTGATGTCTAATAACTGACAACTTGCCACAGCATGTCACTGGAAAAGCATCCCCAGGAGACACACAGAGCTTGGCTCTGCCCCCTCCAGACCCAGGTATCCTTTCTTCCTGGGGACCTGGAGACCCATTGGTGAGGGCTGAACCCTCAGGACAAGGCCCCAAGATTAGGGTGGAAAGTTGACTGGGAGCAGAGTGCACAGTAAGCTGCAACCACGCTCCAGGTTCTCACCTGCCAAAAAGGGAAGGGCCTGGAGGCCAGGAGCCCAGTAGGCCTCAGCCACTAACAGTCTCTCCACTCCCAAACACTGCAGCACTCTGGAAAATCGGCTGTTTCCATGGCAACCATAATACCCAGGGTCCTCCCTTCCCCCTCCACTCACTACAAGCTGCACTTCCAAATTTGGGGAGTAGGGAGGGCTAGGAGAGCTGAGGTGATGACCTTCCTCCACACGGCCCCCTGCCTGCCTGCCTGACCAGAGGCTGCTGCCTCTTCACCCCCTGTGCTCCAAGGCCTCCCAGTCAGACGAGGAGGGGCTTATTGGGCTTTTTAGTTCCTCAGAACAGCCAGGGAAACTCCATCCACCTGGAGCCCACTCCCAAATATCCCAGGTCTAGGAGAAAAGAGGCCCTTTCTTCTCCCTTTCCCACCCCACGAACCCAGACAACACACCATCCTGGAGGAAACCCTGCCTAGGCCCCGAGGGGACCCGAGAAGCAAGAGGGCGTGATGCCCCACAGGGCAGTGCGGCCGGAGGGTCCGGAGGTGGTGCAGGCGCCCCAAGCACACACGTTCCGAGTAACGCAGACCCCAGCCCGTACGCAGGCGGCGACGCACCCAGCTGCAGCTGCACACAAAGACCCCGAGAAGTGAGGCAGACCCCACAGGAGACACGAGGCAGCCAGGAAACATGGCGCTAAGCGCACAAAGACTAGCGGGGCGGGTAGCGCGAGGGCAGGAAGGACGCGTACCTCCCCGCCCCCAAGCCTGGGCGCACGAGCTGCCCGCCGCCTGCTCAGGCCCCAGCCCCGGCCGGCTCAGCCAGGCCTCCTCGGGGATTTATTACCCTGCTGTTCCCACACTGCAGCCAGTTTATTACGCGGGGCGGGCCTGTTAAAGCCTAAGGGCGTTTATTACACTGTGGGGGGATCGGGCGGAGAGACATTTCTTGGGCCGAAGAGGTGAAGGATGAATGGTTTATTGGACTGGGGCGGCAGTAATTACCCTGGGGAGACATTTCTCTCCCCAGCGCAGCGCTCCCGCCCGAGTGCGCCAAGGGCTCGGTTTGGGGCGGGGCTCCGCCGGGCCGCTCCCAGCCCCTCCCCGGCTGGCGCGAACTCCAGAGGTGCCTACTGCGTCTCACCAGGCAAGCTGTCCTCTACCCTGGCCACTGGGCTCCCCCAGGAGAAGGTACAGAGACAAGAAGCCCAGGACACCACACCACATCTAGAACCTCTGAAAGGTCCTGGAAAGGGCTCCGGAGAGGAGAGGGGCCTAAGCCTAGGCCCAGAATGTCGCCCCTAGGATGGCCCATATCCATTGTTTTTATTCCTCCCTCCCCCAGTGCCCCCTCTCCCAGAAAATGCTAGTGAATTCATTGTGCATAACATGGGGCCACTTCTGAAGCCCAAGGCAAGAGAGGCAAGGGAAATAAGATGCCACGGGCCCCGCGACCCACCACCCAAAGGCTCAGGCCTGGCACCTTCTGCCTGCACCCAACATAATCCCCTCAGTGCCTCCTAGACCCAGAAATTCACTGATCCAGTAAAACACCAAATGATCAAGAATTTTCCATAAAGTTCCCACACACCTGCACTCTAGAAAAAATAACCAACCATTAGTAATGGTTAGCTAACCCAGAACCAAACAACACTACCGTCCCATGTGAAAAAACACCCATGCAGGAGGCCCTTGTGGTTAAAACTACATGTGCGGATCCTCCGTCTGCCTGTCTCCTTGCAGCATCAGAAACCATGACAAAAACCTTCTGACAGACCTAGAATAATGAGAGGGTAAATGTCCTGCCCAATCCAGAAAAGCCACGTCCTAGGTGCCCATGGCCCATACCCACTCTTTGTATATGGACCCTCACAACCCAAGGGGACCTCCACAGATCCAGAACCCTGGGGTCAGCTCTCTTGAGCTAGAATCCCAGAACAGTATCTTATGCCCACTCTTGGCTTCAAACCATCCAGTCAGATATCCATGTTAACACCCCCATACCCAGAATCAAAATAAATGCCAGACTCCTTTAGAAGCTGGAATGATGAACCCAGAACCCCTAGAAGCTACTGACACAGAACCGAGCTGAGATTGACCCCTCCATTCCAGGTTTCAGAGGGTATCAGAAACAAAGGTCTGAGGCTGAAAGCCGCCTCAAGGACTTTGAAACCAGAATCAGGGTCAAGGGCCAGGAGAGTTTCACCCCCTCGGGCCATTTTTAGAACCCAGATGTACTGGTCCTTGATGCCCAGACTGACATCAGGTGCAGGAGTCTCAATGGTGTCTGGCAGGTGGGTGGGGATGTTATGTAACAGGAGGAGTTGGGGATGGAAGAGTAAATGGAGGAAAGAGTGAGGAGAAGGACAGGAAGGAAGGCAAGGAGAAATGCAGGGAGAACCCCAGAGAAGGGAAGTGGAGAAGCAAGTGCAGGAAGAGGGGCTCCCTCACACTGGAGGATGCTAGGGAGACAGGGGCAGAAGAAAGGTCTCCCCTGCCTAGAAGTCTCCCAAGCTGGCCTCTTCCTTTAGGCAGCCATATGGGAGGTCCCAAGAGAAGCCTGTCCTTTTGCCTCCCATACGGCTAAGGTGAGCAGAGGTGGGGTTCAGCTATGACAGGTGGCCTCCTCCCTACTCTTCTACATCTGACCTTTGACCCTCTTCTCCCTCTCACCTGCCTGACCCTTGACCTGCTCCTCCACTCAAGTCTCCTACCTTCTTCCATCACTGTCCTATAGCACCCTCCAGTTTCTCCTCCACTTCCATGTGGCACCAGGCAGCCATTGGCCCTCTTGGGGCTGTTTTTCTCCTCTGCACAGCAAGGAGGTGGCCATCTCTGAGAGAATCCCAATGCCAATATTCCATAGTTGCCCACCACGCTTTCCTCCATTTTCTCTCCCTCTTGCCCAGCTCTTTTATTCTGACTCCAGCTCCTTCACTGAGACTTCCCCTGACACTCCAGCTCCCAGCCCCTCCTTCCAACTTGCTCAGCTCCTCTCACCTCTCCCTTCCTTTTTCACCTCCTCTGCTCTGCACCACACAACACTCTCCCCCAATATCCCTGATTCCCCTTTCCTATCTCACCCCTTCAGGCCTCTCCTCATTGCCCAGAAATATCATGTCTTATCTGGGCTCCTTGGGAGCAACACTGGGCCACAAAGGAGCCAAAGGGGACAGTGAAGAGGAGGGAGGAAGACAAAGAGGGCGAGAGAGTTCATGGAGAGAAAAAGGAAGCTAAGACCAAGAGCAAGGTGTGGGGTGGGAAGGTGGAGAAAGTGGAGAGCCTGCATGGACCCCAGCTGGGACAGAAGTGAGATGAGGGACACCCTGCAGGGAAAAGAGAGGAGAGCAATGAAGAGGAGGGTTGGCAGGGCCACTCCTGACAACTGGAGGGAGAGAGAGCAGAGGCATGAAAAATAGGCTGAGGATGAAGTAGGAGAAAAGGGAAGAAGAAAAGTAGGAGAGAAGGGGTGGAATGGTTAGAAATGGTACAGGGGGCAAAGACTAGGCAGAGCAAGGATGGACAGATGCAGAACAATGGGGAGGCAGAGAAGAGTGCAGCCATGGTGGGCCGTGTGGGGCACAGATAGGGAGTGATGAAGATTCAGGCATGGAAGATAAGCAAGGCATAGAAATGGAGTAAAAAGTGAGAGGTGATAGAGGAACAAAAACGGAAAGCACAGAAGTTGAAGGCAACAAGGGTACAGAGTGTGAATTAGGGAAGAAACATGATGAGAGATGATAGGACTCAAGATAAAAGGTGACAGTAGCTTGGAAATGACAGAGAACCAAGATGGGAGGTGATGGGGGTATAGAGATGGGAGGTGATGGGAGGGCAGGTATAAGAAATGAAGTTCAGGGATGTGAAGTAATGGAAGTACAGAAATGGGAGGTGATGGAGGGCCGAGATGGGGGCCAAAGATGGGATGTGATGAGTGGCACCATATGAGAGGTGAGAAAGGCACATGAGAGAGCAATGGAGGTAATGGGGACGACCTTTGGAAAGTGATGGCAAGGTACAGAGATGGGAGGTGATGTGGAGTACAGAAGAGAAGTGAGGAGCGTACTAAAATGGGAAATGATGGGTCTCTGGGATGGAAGGTGACAGGAGGGATTGAAATGGAAATGAAGTGGAATGTAAAGGGGGCACACCTGGCACTATGAGGGATCGGAAGTCATGGTACATGGGAAGTGATGAAGCCATAGAATATGAGGACAGAGATGGAAGGCAGCAAGTACAGAGTTGGGAAAGGATGGCTAGACTTTGAAGGGTCCAAGCTACCAAGCAATGAGGGGACTGAGATAGGAGGTGATGAAGGGCAGAAATGAGAAGTGACAGAGGTTGGAAACAGAGGTGATGGGGTCTGAGAGGAAAGGGGAAGTAGGTTGAGAAGGATGGTTATGAGGGACTATGATAATAAGTAATGGTCAGTGGAGAGTGACAGCGGACTGACCCAGGTGGTGACAGGAGACAGGAATGGGAGGTGAAGGGGGGACTGGGACAGTGGAGCTTAAATTCTAAGCAATAGGGCTACAGAGGTGAGAGAGGCTAAGGTTCCCAGGCAGAGGCAGGACAGAGTTGAAGGGGTATGGAAAGGAGAGGTAGAGATGAAGGGAACTAGGCTGGGAGAATGATGGGACAGGGAGGGAATTGATTGTTTAGGAGGTGATGGAAGGACAGAAAGGGACAAGAAGGGAAGGTTGCTGGAGAGATGGGGTTTAGAGACAGACACTAAGAGGTGAACGCAGAAGGTAGGGGGACAAAGACAAGATAAGGGGGTGCAGAGACGCAGCCCCAGCAGAGGGAAGGTGGGATGAGGCAGCAGGGAGGTAAGCCAGCTGGAGAAATGGTATGAGGCAGAGATGGGGCAGGCGGGAAGGAGAGAAACTGGGGACGGGAGAGCTGGGCAGAAAGCTTGAAAGGACAGATAGGGAGGTGACGGGCGACGGAAACAGGAAGGGGATAGCAAACAGAGACAGGGAGAAGCAGAAGGTGAGGCCAGGGAAGAGTGATGACAGAGATGGGTGGGGGAGAGGAGAGGGTGGGGCCGAAAGGAGGGAGCCAGAACCGGCGGGCTAGCGGCTGGGCCCGGGCCGCACACACGGGAGGCGCGGGCGGTGGGGGCGCAGCGCGGCGGTCGCCCACTTACCGTGCCCGCCGCGGGTGAGGAAGGGCATGCGGTTGATGGCGATGGGCACAGTGCCGTGCTTGCTGTGGAAGTGGTGGACGTGATGGGTGGTGCTGAGGCTGGAGGACACCCGCGCCCCCTCGGCCGCCCCCAGCAGCAGCAGCAGCAGCGGCAGCAGCGGCCGCCCGGCCGGGGCGGGGGGGGGGCGCGGCCCCCCGGCCCGCTCCCCCCGGGGGGCATCTCGGCCCGGGCGCGGCCGCCTCACAGCCCCATGGCCGGGCGCGAGGACGCGGCGCTGCAGGGCCCCGCGAGGCCCCTCCGGCTCCGAGCCCCGGGAGGGTTGGGTGGAGAGCAGGAAACCGGAGCTCGAGCCTCGGTCCGGAGCAACGAAATCAACTGGATTCCGCCGGGAACTCCGGGGTCCGCGGAGCGACAATGCCAAGGTCCAGGACGCCTGGGTCCATGTCGAGAAGCTACGGGTCTCCGAGCGTCCCGGAGGGTCGGAGCGGCGCAGAGAGCCGTCAGAACCCCGGGGGAGCGCCCGGGGGAGGGGGCATGGCGCCGGGGGGGAGGAGAGGCAAGCGGGGGAGAGCCTGCGGGAAAACCGAGCCGGGGAGGCGGACTGGAGGAGAGCGGCGGGAGGCGGACGGAGACCACGGCCGTTCGAGCCGCTACCACCCGACGGAGGCCCGGGGAAAGGAGGGAGCGGCCGGGGGGAGGGGGCGGGAGAAGGGGGAGGGAAGCAAATCCGGGTGAGGGGGGAATGGAGGGAGGAGAGGGAGGAGAGGGGGGAGAGAGGAGGGAACGGGGCTGAGCAAAGGAAAGGCGCGAGCCTGCGAGATTCCAGCGGAGAGATGGAGGCAGCGGAGTGTTGCTGCAGAGGCTGAGCGAGATGGAAGGGAGAGGGAGGGAGGAGGGAAGGGGAGGGGGACAACGGAGGGGGGGGGAAGGGCGGAGGGACACGAGCGGCTCCTGATCTGCGGGCGGCGCTGGGCAGCTCCGCCGCGCGGCACCTGGCTAGCCCGCTTGGCGCTCGCCTCTCCTCCGCGCGCCCCCGTACCTCCCCCACGCCCGGGAGCGCGCTCGCCTCCCGCCCCCTCCGGAGAAGGGGCTCTGGTGAATAATTGAACAGGACTGAGGCTAACAAGAAGGGCCGCTGTCTTCCTCCTCCTCCCGTCCCCCAGCACCTGGACGAACCCCTATAGTGCTTGCTGGTCCAGCGCTCAGGGATGTGGCCACTGCCACCTCTGCACGCACCCCTCGGAACACACATGCACGCTAGGATGTGGAGGGGCTTGGGTATGGAGACACTACGTGTCCATACAGGCACCAGTATGTGAGCACGCACACATAGGCTCAGACACATATATGCATACATGTGCTCAGACACTGGCACATGAAGTCACATTTAACCAAGAACATACAAATGCACACAGAGGCACACAGGCACACACACATACATGTCTGGTCACAGGCAATGAACAGCCAGCACACACAGACACCTCCTTCAGCCCACCCTCCAAATACAGGGTCATCCATAATGCACACAATAGCCCAGAGCCTCAAAGGTACTCAAGACTACATATATACAGACCAGTCCCCACCTCCCCAAAAGGGTGCTCCCCAATCCCTGCACACCCGGCTGGACTCCTCCACTCCTTCTTCTATACTCATACTCCCCCTGCTCCTCCACCAGCCTCAACCTCTCCCTCCACAGAGGTTTCCAGAACACTTGTCCACTGAGTGCTTTGGGACAAAATCCTTCTTGGGCCACTTATGTCCAGTTGAGGAAGCCACTTCTTCTAGGTGCTCCTCCACTGGGATCTTCCCCCAGACTTTTGGGGACCCCTGGGAAGCACGTGTAATGGCCCCAGAGGAAGTGCAGGGAGGATGCACATCTGGATGCCACCTCTGCCCCCACATCAACCTGCATTGGGTGAGATAATGCTCTGCTAGGACTGGGGAAGCAGGTGTGGGAGGCGAGACAGAGGGGAGAAGGAGGTGGAGGCAGCACCTGGAAGGAGCCAAAGAAACAGTGTAGTCCTGAGGAGGAGAGGTAGTGAGGAAGGGGCAAAAGGAAAGGGGAGGAGAAATGAGAAAGGGAGGGAGAGTGGGCAAGAGAGGACTGACTTCTGCTGATTGATTCTGAATTCAGTTTTGGAGCAAAAGCTGTCACCATGAGCCCCACACATGTTGCACCCAGCTGTAGGATGCAATCAGGACTCGGGACAGCCCCTCTGCCGCAGCTGCCAGGGGTCCCCAGCCCTTCAGAAGTGAAGAGAGGAGTCCTCAGGCACCCAAGAGGAGGCTTTGAGGTGGTGTGTGGCCCCAAAGAGGAGAAACTGCAGGCGGGAAAGCAGGGATGGCCACCCTGAAGCCTTATCCTCCTGCCCTCTCCATCCCATTCGTGTGCCCCTGGCTCTGGAATAGAGACAGACAACAGTTCTGAACAGGCAGAAAACGTATGGTCCCAGAGGGAAGAGGGAGGAGCCGGTGTCAGTGAGAGGAGAGGAAGGAAAACCACCTTAAGGCCAATCAATATCAGTGAGTGGGAAGTGGAAAGAGTTGGATGGGGTGACACTGGGGAACAAGGTGGGAGACAGAGGGTAAAAAAGAGAGGGAGAAGCCTGCAAGAGATCAATAAAGGCTGCAGAAATGAACAGAGCAAGTAGAGAGATGAGAAACAGAGATGGGGCAGAGATGGTGAAGAACTGACTGCCTGGGAGAGACCAGAGACAGGCCCTGAATGACAGAGCAGCAAGTAGACCCATGGGAGCACCTGAGCCCCAACCTCAGCCCTGGAGTTTCAGCTGCATGTCGGGAAGTGTCCCTCCTTTTATCTTCCCTCCCTCTTTCATTTCATATTTTCTATTGCATTCTCTCTCCCACTTTCCTCTCTCTCATTCCAGAGATGGCTTCTCTCCCTCTGATCTCTCTCCTGCCTTCCCAGAGCAGATTCCTGAGCCTTAAAGGGACACAGAGGTCCCCTCACCAGCAGCCCCCCAAGGTGGAGTCCTCATGTCATAGATGGCGAAACTGAGGACACAAGTTGGGAAAGGCTGTCCTGCAGGTCAGGCCTCTCCTCACCCTAGCCTCTCCCCCACCAGACAGCTCCAAATCCCATCCCAACCCCTTGAGGATACCTTGGCCACTCCCACCCTCTTCCCTCTCTTCAGGTACAGGGGCCCTTGGTGCCAGTGGTGCCCTTAGGGCCTTCACACTCAGGGGCAGAGAGAACTGAACAGGCCTTTGAGCCAGATTCCTGCTTGAACTCCTGCCTCAGTGGGACCCCAGGAAGACCAGCCATATAGAGACAGTATGAACACGAAACAGAGCCAAGCATGGAGAATTGGGATGAGGCACAACCCCAAGAGAAGAGGGAATTGTAGCTTGGGAAGCTCGGGCAGAGCCCCCGCCCCCAGATTCCTGTGCTGCCCTTCAATGCAGATGGGCCAGCCATGGAGCCCTGCCATCCCAGGCTGCACCCACCTTGTCTTTACCTTGATGGCTCTGCTCAGGCTCTGACACCAGACACATAGACCAGTGCTCAGGGATGGTGACACTTCCCCAGATGTGCCCAGCACCCCAGCCCCAACTCTCCCTGCCTCCTACCTGCCTGGAACCTGAAGAAGTTGCTCCACCTCTCTCCCCACCCTTGCTAAAAAGTGCATGACCCCTTTAACCCCCATCCATCTCTGTTACTGCTTCCAGAAGGCTCTCTGTGTGGGAGTGTAGAGTGAGGATGGGCAGTAGTGCTTCTGGATCCTCACCCCCCCACTCTGGACGGGCACCACCACTCCCCCCAGGCTGAATGGGCACCAGCAGGTAACAGAGTCAGGAGTGCCTGGTTCTAGCTGTGCTCTCCCACTGCACCCTGTGACTTAGGGCAAGGAACTGCCTCTTAGGACAAGGAGGCCTCAGTTTCCTCGTCAGTTCAGTAGGATGGTTGGTCTCCATCCCACTGCGTTCACTGAGGAACAAATTATAAGCTGCTAAACACTAAACAGTCAGTGGGATTGTTACTCTTATGCAGCAAAGCTACCACCATCTCCAGATCTGTGCACAGCTGAGTAAGCGGGAGAGGGAGAGAGCCAGTCCAGTCGTCTTTATGCCCCGGCAGCAAGGGCTCAAGTGCTCCTGCGCTGGCCATCACCTGGGGGCTTTGGAAGGTAGGTGGCAGCAGGCAGACGAGGAAAATCCTGGAGCCAAGGTGAGGATGTGGAAGTACTCAAGTGCAGGCCATGCCTTTGAAAGTGTGGAGGAAGATGGGCTAGACTTTCTTCCAAAGAAGAAGGAAAAACCAAGACCAGCCCAAGAGCCCAAACCCTGGAACCAGGAGGTTTATCCCATAAGAAACTCAGGACTCATGCCCTAGTGACTAAGGCTCCACAGGCAGGCACAGAGACAAAGGCACTGAGCCTGGTTCCTAGCCTATCTCTACTATTAACTCCTGTGGAAGGCCACTGAGCCCTCCAGGCCTATTTCCACATCTGTAAAATGGAGAAGCCCTGTCCCCCAGCATGTGTGCGTGTGTGTGTGTGTGTGTGTGTGTGTGTGTGAGCGCCCGCGCGCGCGTGTGCAACCGCCCTTGGTCTCCAAGCAAAGCTCCCCAGAGAGGACATTCAAGCGCCGCCTGAGGGGGCTATACTCTTCTCCCTAGCCACTGCCCCAAACCGACCTTCAGGGGGCACTGCACAGCCCCCTTGGGTAGGAGGGGGCCTCTCCCCTACTCCTGCTCCTACTGCTCTCCCGCTGCCAGGCTTTAACCAGCTGCTGGCCCCCAAACCTGAGGGACTGGAAACTGCTGAAGCTGCCCTTTCTGGGGAGGGGCCTCAAATAACATGCAATTTGGCAGGCAGATGCCCAGCCAGGGCACAGGAAAACCAGACAAGGACACTAGCCCTTGTGGCTCCAAGGGACAACCTGCAGCTGGAATCCTTGGAAGGAAAAGGGGAAACTGATTGGCCAGTGTCTAGGGGAGCCAGCTGTCCAAAAAGTCTGGCCTCCCAGGAATCTCCTGAGCCTGCCCTCTGGATGGTGGCCTACTCTGGGCACAAAATACCAGGCCTCTACATGCTTTGGAGGGCACCAGAGAAGAGGTGATGCAGGTGGACACAGCCCCTGCCCTGTGCAGTACTGTGTATATGTGAGCTACATGTAAGTACATGTAAGACCATCACCAGACTCCCACGGGGAGAGCAACAGAGGATGCCACCTTTGGTTATGGGTGAAGGGAGCAGTGTCCAACCATCTCAGAATGAAGAGGAGAGGCCATCCGTCAACAGATTGCCCCACAGATTCAGGCAGCAGCAATCCTACACAGGCCCAAGAGAAAAGACTCCAAGAGGGGGCAGCAGTCAGAAGCTCCCCTTGGGCTCTCATGATAAGAAGGAATGATAAGGAAGCAGCGGCACAGCCCTCAGAACCCCGCCCTCCTCCCCACCGACCCTCATGGCTGGGAAAGGGCCCAGACCTCCCCCAGAGCCCCCAGCCCTCCCAGGCACTCACGGTCGTTGCAGACAGGGCCTCCATAGGAAGTCATGGTGCAGTCACAGGTGAAGCCATCCCACTGCTGCAAGCAGACGCCCTGGTTGGCACAGGACTCTTCGGTGCAGGTGGTGCTGGGGCCTGGAAGAGGCAGGAGGAAGGAACACCCCCCTACTCAGCCAAGCCCCTCCCTCCCAGGAGGTGCGGAAGCTATAGGGCCAGGCTCTCATTTCTACCAGGCTGAAAGGGCCAAATACTGACAAGGGAGGCGGGGTGAGGATGCGGGGCTCAAGTACTGCTAGGCTTGCCCTTGAACTGTGACCAGGGTGGGAGGCAACAGGCAGGACAAGTAACCCTTCACCCCCTATACCCCTGCTCCAGACCTGTGGGGCAGGCTCCAGTGAGGCCTGAGAAAGAAGTCTATACTTTGCTGGCCCTCTACAGCCTGCAGGATCACACCAAACTCCTCCACACTACACTCACCATCACAGCCCCTCTCCACCTGCCCGATGCGGTGCAGGGCGTCAGCGATGAGGTCTGGGAGGCGCCCATTGAGATCCACTGAGGCCAGGCAGCCCTGAAAGCCGTCCCGGGAGGCCACAAGCTTGGGCAAATTGCTGAACATATTCTTGCTCAGACCACCAATGTACAGCTCCCCTGCAAAGGGAATGAGGTCAGACCTAGGCATCCTAGTCCCCATTTCCCTGCCAGGCCAATAGCATTCTGTCAGGTCCTCCAGGCCTGTGGTGTCCCATCCCAGACTCCAGTTTCCCTACAGAGATCCAGGGACCTGCATATCCCACCCCCACCTCTTCTTTCTTCCTTCACTCTACCATCTGCTCCCCTCCCAGAGAAGCCCAGATGCCTGGGGGGTGCAGGGGGAGCAGCTGGAGAAGCCTACTCCACACTGTCTCCCACACATCTGATTCCAGTTCCGGCTGTAATCAGGGCCTTTCATAGATGTGCAGCCCCATCCCCTCCACCCCCACTCCCTCCTTTTTAAAGTCCCCCATTCCCAGAACTCCTTCAGGCCTCTCCCATCCTCTCCCAACTCTGGGTCCTCTCCTGGGGCTTGTAAACCTAGCTCTCTTCCCACTAGGGCTTGGCCTGGGGACTCTGGGTGACACCAGGAAGTTCTCCTAAGGGATACCTAATCCCACATATCACTGCCTGGCCACATCATATCTAACTTCCTGGAAGTTTTAGCCAGCTCATGGCAGAGCTTCCGCAAGACAAAAGTCAATCCCGATGTCCTGGCCATGGACTCATTGCACCACAGACCAGCCCAGACCACCCCTAGGCTGCTGCCACTTTGGATTCTCTGTGACACATCGCCCCCTTCTGGGAGCAGGGAGACTGGCAGCCCTATGCCAGGAGATGTGGCCCAGGATCTGACCAGGCTTCCAGTTCTGCCTGCCTCCAAGCTGGCTTTGTTAACTCAGGCAAGCCATCTAGCCTCTGAACCTTCCATTTCCTCCTAAGAGGAGGGTGAATTCAATGGCCACTGAGGAAGCTCTCTAAGCCTAACAGTCTGAGTCACATTGACTCCCAGGGGTCCCTAAGGGGCTGACGACCACTGTGGGCATGTGAACAAGGTCCCTCATGTTGCCCCAATGGACTCTGGGAAAACTGCGGGCCTTTTCTTTACTTTGTTCCAAAACCCCAGTCTCTAGGCCCTCCTTCCCTGATCTCTCAACCTCCCATTCTGGGGGCAGGCAATGACTGCTTCAATAGCTACCAGAGAGGGCCCGGGGAATGGGTAACCCTGGTGTGATGCTGAGCCCACCAGGGAAGCCCAGATCCAAAAACGTCCCCAGAGCTATCCCAGCCAACACCCAAGGTATATGACCAGGGCAGCATGCAGGGACCTCACAACCCTACTCCCTGTGCCCTCAACTACCCCATCCGTGGGAGGCATCTGCCAGGACACTAAGCCTCCTCATCTTCCTCCAGCCCTCAACCAAGGCAGGTTTCTCAACCTTGGTGGTCCAAGGTTTTCAGAAGCCCTGGGCTACCTACTCCTAGCTCAAGAGTGAGGCCACTGTGCTCCCTGTGAAACACTTCCTGCAACCAGACTCAGCATTGAGAGGAGCCTTGCAGGAGAGCTGAGCAGAAGTTGGATGGGCAAACATCAGGCTGGACACAATAGAGATTGTGAAAGAGAGGTGGAAACCATGGGCAGGGGAAAGAGAGAATCTCAGGAGTGAAAGAGCATCCCAGGGCAGTGTGATCTTGCTGGGTGGAGTGGGATCTGGGCTAGGGCCAGGCCTTCTCCTGAGGCCCCAGGCCCCACCTTTGAGATCGAGGTTTCGGGCGCCATTGGAGTGCTGTGTGACAGTGCGGGAGTCAATCTTGAGCGTGTGCACGTTGCCTGGATCCCTGGACACCACCACGTTGTGCCACTGGTTGTCATTGACTGGTTTGTCTGAGTTCCCCTTCATCAAGGACGGGCCATTCCCCAGGTCAAAGACGTAGTGGATGTACCTGCCCCACAGTAGGGAGGAGACACTGGGTCAAGGCAGGGATGATGCTGGGAAGATGGGGTAAGGAGGAGCTACAGATGGCAGGGGTCTGGGGCACCACAGGAGGAAGGGATGGAGAGGGAAACCCATAGTGGAGGGATTCAAACCAATGGCAAGAGGACACTGGTGTGAGATGCCATCATGGGGAGAATGTTGGGAGGGAAGGCCAGAGGAGGTGGCTCCTGTCAGACTCAGAAGAGCTGCTGGGAGAAGAGGTTTGAGAGGACAGCAGAGCCTTCTAGGGACAAGGACAGAGTTAGGGTGGAGTCCTCTCAGGTAGGAGAGGCCATAGGGACAAGGTCCTGTCTTCTGCCTACAGAAAGGGCCAGAGGGCCTGAACCAGGACAATTAATGAAACAGATATAACTGGGGAAACCCTGTTAAGGAAGTAACTGGGGAGTCAGCAGGGGGAAGAGGAGCTACTTCTCCATTTTGGCTGTGGCTGGG
The DNA here is from genome assembly GCA_032199065.1 of Smutsia gigantea. NCBI lineage: Eukaryota > Metazoa > Chordata > Mammalia > Pholidota > Manidae > Smutsia > Smutsia gigantea. The sequence goes on along the minus strand of JAVSCE010001542.1, from coordinate 36,862 downwards.
GAGCTGAATCTTGACCTGTGGTTTGGAGAACTGGACATCTCAGCCAGTGGCTAGGGGTACATATCTTGTTCAGCAGGGGAGAGGCCCACTTCCTTGACAGTGGTGCAATGCCCAGCACCTCACCCCTTGACCAGCTCAATGACAATGAAGTCATTGCCGTTGCCTGAGTTGAACAGGAGAAGGCCATCGGGGGCCGTGGTCTTGAACTGGAAGAAGAGGTGCATGGAGGCATAAGCTTGGAGCGTTGCAAGTGCCAGGTAGCTGCTACGACTCTTGAAGGTGACGGGATCAGCCACAATGGCACGCAGGCCAAAGCGAGCATTGAGCTCACAGTAGGTAATGTCGCCATCCTTGCACTGGTCCATGTAGGGCTGGCCATTGAACACCAGCCCGCTCAGGTGCCCAATGAAGTTGGAGGGCACCACAGAGATGAAACGCCGCTCCGTCATGATGCCCGTCTCGATGTTGTGGAACTCCAGCCGAGTATGAGCTCCTGCCATCTGTCCTGCTCGGGACAGACAGAGATGAGGGCAGTGGGTTTGGGGCATGGACTGCGGGATCTTTTCTGGGTCTGGGCCTTGGGTCCCAAGAAGCCTCCCCTCCACACAAGGGTCACACAGGAGAGGCATCAGCCGATGTCAGCAGGTGGCTGCTGGCAGCAAGCACGGCTCCTGGATCTAGGAGGAACTGTGGGACTCTACAGTCCAGGGCTGACAGGCATTCAGGGACATGCTGCCTGCATTTTATAGGAGTTGAAATGGCCCATGGGGTCCAGGCCTCCATAACATATCACCCCAGAGGGAGAAATGGCAGGGACAGCTTGCCAGATGCTGGTCTAGGAAGGGAAGCCCAGGCAATGGTCACCAAAAAGAATGGGGCCCAACAGAGATCAGTAGAGATGTGTCCACCTCCCTGGTCCTAGACCACTTACCCTCCACGGTCACATTGTCCACAGACAGCTGCAGGTTCTTGCCACGCCGCACCACCCTCACCGTGTGCCATTCATTGTCATTGAGCTTGTGCCCCGCAAAGAGTGTCTCTGGGCCTTTACCTGCGGCACCAAGGGGGATGTGAACACGGCGTCTGTACACACTTGCATATGGCTTCACATATGGTACCACCCCAGGCACCACCCAGAGCATCAGCACCGCACACACACATGCACACGGGTACACACACTCACCTAGAGCTTTTACACACCCAGTCATAAACCCAGACACACTCGGTCCTACCACTCTGGGTGACTCCTGAGGATGTCATTTGAATAGAGTAGGATGTGAATGGTGCCAATGGAGCTGTGCCCTGAGGCCCTGCACACAGACACTCACACCTACAACCAACATATTCTTCCCTGTGTCTTTTAAGGACCATCACTGTCAATGTGTGTAGCCAGCAGGTAAATTCCCAGCATATGTGCATAAACCTAAAACTTTCAAAAATACAAAGCCTTACCACCACCCAACTGTAACTAGGCACCCACAGCTTCACTGCTGGCAGTGAAGCCTCCACACAGACACACTGCCCCACCCCCATCTACAGAGAGACCCAGTGTGACCTTTCAGCACACACCTCGTTAGCTCACACACTCAGGAACACAACCACACACACAGCACACAGAGCATGGCCAGAGAGGGAGATGTTCTTAAGAATTATAACCATTTATTCAAGACCAGGATTATCCATTTCCAAGTCTAAAACAAAACATTTCTCTTTAGAATGAATTCTGCAGCACTCCTAGGTCATTCCTGGGCCCCCCAGAGTCATACCAGAGGGGTCAGGGCTCACCACGCATGCACACACAGGTACTAAACACACACAGAGATGTTCTGAGCACACACAGTCTCTCTGCCTGTGTCTGCTGTGTTCCTGTGATCTCTTGCGTGACCTCAGGGCACACCAGCCGGGACACTCCAAAACAGAGCATTAAGCCCAGCCCGCTGGGATGCTTAGAAATGCCCACACTCCTCTCCATCTCACCCCTGCTGGGAGCTTCACTGTCACCTTTGAAAGCACCCCTATCTGGCAGAAACTCCACTACCACCCAACACAGGAGCTGTTGAGGGCTGAACTCTGAGCCCATGGCCTCAGCTTGCCTCCCACTCCACTCCAGTCCTCATCTTCTTTTCCTTGCCTCGACCTCCCCCTTGTGGCCACCTCTGGAGATGCGGTGGAATATCCCAGCCCTCCTAAGGACTTTAAATGACAAGGGTTCCTGCCCTTCCCTTTCCCAGACCCAGTAAGCATGCTGCCCCTGGACCCTCCACCAACTCCCTGGTCCGGCCTCATTTGGCCCTTTCCGCCCTCCACAAACACACCACTCCGACCCCACCCCATGCCTGCTCCCCTCCCCACAACCAATGCCCAACCCCCACACAAGCCAGCGAGGAAGGCTCTCCCCACCACCCCTCCCCAGATCCCAGTGTCCAGCGTCCCAGGCCCCTTGGGACTCTGCAGAAGAAGAGGGAAGCCACTTACTGGGTGCGCAGCCGACGCGCAGGCAGTCTGGGGGGGCCATGGGGCGGGCAGAGGGGTAGGGGAGACAAAAAGGCAGAACAAGTTTTTTTTTTTACATCCTTCACAGGGAGGGGTGTCTGCAGGTGGGGGTTCCCCCAGGGCCACTTTCTGGGGACCACGCGTGCCCAGGTGCCCTCTCCCCTTCCTTAGTTGGACCCCTGTCCCTCCTGCCCCCAAGAGGGCTCCAACCCTCCCCAGAGCTGGGAGGCAGGGCAGTCAGGTGATGGGAAGAGGGCTTGTGTCGCCCTTCTTAGAGGGGCCCAGGCCTCTTGTGTCTGAGGGAGATGGGCACCTTGGGAATCCCAGTCGTACAGGGGATCACTGGGGGGCTGAGGGCTTGGCCAACCCCACATCTCCCTGTCTCTGGGAGGGAGATGAATAGGGAAGGCCAGAGTCCCTGCATCCCCTGTTCTGGGACGACTCCCTGCTCAGAGCCCAAGTTGCAATATGCCACTCCCTGTGCCCCTCTGGGCTCTGAGCTAAATGGAGGGGTCTGTCCCAGGCCCCCCTTCCCGTGGCCATACACCTCCCAAAGTCCCAGGGGGCTTGCACCACCCCTACAGGAACCTTCCTTCAAGCCTTCCTAACCTGGAGAATGCCAGGCTGCCACTGGGGACTGGAGTCAACTTCACCCTGAAGAGGTATTAGTATTAATCTGTTTTCCTAGGGAGGAGCTAAGGCCTCTCAGATGGGTATACTGAGGCCCCCAAAGTGTGACTTCAAAGGACATACAGCAAGCCAGGGACAAGCAGGTCACCACAGGCAAAGTCTCCTGCCCCTGCCCCAGCCCCAGCATTGCTATCCTAGGACTCCAGGCTCGAAGGGCACCACGGTCCGAAAGCACACTGTCTACACAGAGCTGTAGTCCAGGGCCTCAGGGCCTCTGGTCACACCCCGAGGGAACACATTAGCCACAACATGTGTGCTGGACAGCCTTGCAGAGTGAACAGTTCAGGTACCAGGGTCCTATGAAATTGAGACTTAGGGCCTGTGGATGCCTGCACCCTGCCATCAGACCCAGACAGCCTGAGGCTGCAGGATGTCCTGCACTGTGAGGCAGAGGAGCTGGGTCCTGATCTCATCAAGTAACTGCAGACAGATCTCTCTCTGAACTTCAGCTCCCCTCCCTGGGAGCTGAGGGGCTTGAAAAAGAGAATCCTGAGCTGGGAGCAACTGGGCTGTCCCTTGCCTTTCAAAGAGGTCACAGTTTCCAACAATATCCTGGCACCTTGTGGCTCCTCCCAGAACAGGCTCTGCCCCCAACCCCAAGGCCCAGGAAGTAAAGGGGGTTGAGGCACCTGGCATCCCCTGGGCCCCTGAAGGTTCCTGCAGCGGAGGTAAACCGATTCCCCTGTGGCTTTGTGGGGAACATGGGCCCCTTGGGCAGTACGGCTGAGCTCCACACGCGTGTCAACCGCAGCAGAAGAGTGGGGGGAGCAGCCGGGACCCTAAGCCACAGCCTGGCACCAAGGGAGGGGCAGAGGAGGCAGAGGAAGGCCAAGGGGCAGATTCAGGGGGAAGTCAGAAGTCACAGTGAGAGGAAGGAGATAGAGAGGATGCAGACAGAAAAGAGGAAGACTAGAAGGAGCAGAGGGAAGGACAGCAGTTGGGGGGTGCCGGGCCCGGAGTCAGGTCACGGGGGCTCTCTCAGGGCCAGCAGAGTCTTCACCAATGAAGGGTCCAAAAAAGAAAAAAGGTTGGAAGGGCAGGCTGATCCCCTATTGGGGAAAGGCCCAAGGAGCCACTCAAATCTTCCCCTCCCCAGCAGGGGAGGGCCAGGAATGGGATTCCATCTGTCCAGAGAAGAGGTGTCAGCTCCAGGCCCGCCCCTGCAGTGACCGCACCCTCACAAGCCCCTGCTTCAGTGGGGTTTGAAGAGAGCAAACACCCCTTGAAGATAAGCCCTCCTGGAGGGAGCCAGCACCACCCCAGAGCAAAGCCCAAAGTGTAGTGAGGGGGAGAAACGTAGCCCTCCAGCACACACACTCAACCAGAGCATAGCTCAGGGAGCATTAGCTAGTAACCTGGGCCTCAAGTTCAGGGAATGGACAGAAGGGCTTAGTCTGTGCAGACCCACAAAGGCCCTAGCTGAAAACAGAGACCAGGGTGAGGGTATAAATGTGAGATGGGGTGGTGGGAAAGGTCATCTGTGTGGAAAAGGACTCAGGGGAAAGGCCCCAGGCTTCCTTTGCCCTCTGGTTTCCTGCCCTACCAGACCCTCCAGATTGGAGATGGTGGCTCCAAGGCTCATTGCATAGGAGTGTCATCTCAGAAGTGACCTTGCCAAGTGAAAGTGTGCAGCCCTCATTCAGAGCCATCTCCCCAGCATCCTGGCCTATCGAAGGGGCTAGAGAACTACTAAACAGCCCCAGGTGGAACCGAGGCACCCTCCCATGGCTGGGATTAAAGGGCTTTGGAATGTAAGGGGCCCTTAGTCTGGCTTACAACATGAGAAAGAGTTAGACTTGCTCTGTATGGCTCAACGGGGCCAAACTAGATCCACTAATAGGAATTTTGGAAGGGGTGGTTGACACTAAGGAAGAACGACTTACTGATTAGAATGGCCATTTCAGAGGTGAGATGTGGAGCTCTTGAGGTGGAAGGTGTCTGAACAGAGGTGGAGAGCCTCCTGTCCATGCAGGACACATGGGTGATTCATACACAGTGGGGCTGGCTGAAGGAGGTGACTTCTAAGGGCCCCCCCAGCTTGGAGATTCAATTACAATGCACCCTGCATATCAGCCTCTTGGATAGCTGGGCCCATGTGGGCCCATCTTGTGCAGGGCAACTCCAGGGAAGGCAACGAAGGACAGGACAGGCTGGGCACTGGCCCAGAGGCCATATCTAGGGCAGAAAGAAGCTAGGAACACAGTTCACACTGGAACAGGGTTAAGAATCCAGGGATTCTATCATCCTCTAGGAACAGAGATCAACCACCCTGCCCAGAGGCTGCAGACAGCAAAGCACAGCATCTGTACTTGCTCAGTGTATGCAGACATGGTGAAGTTTGTGGGATGGGGCAGGAGGCACAGTCCAATTTCTCTGGCATCCTCGGCCTAGAAGGAGGCAGCAGCTCCTTCTTGGCCCTCTCTGATCTAACCAATATCCCCGCCTTCTGAGGGGGTGCCTCCTGTCAGTGGTCCCACCAAGTGGTCACTGGCAGCCTTAGCCTTCCCTTCAGGATCCAACACCAAGTCTGGGTCATTCCACTGAGCACCTCATGAGCTGCCTACATATGTCTGGCTTCCCTCCCTTCAGGGTGAGACCACAAGGCTGGAGACCAAGCCTTGTCAGGCTTCTCTCTATTCCACAGCAGCGACTCTAGCCCAGGACTGGGGCTCTGGAGTTGTTGCCTGTCTGTGAGGCCCACAGGCCCTGGGTAGAAGAAGAATGAGGATCCTAAGGCACGGGCCACACTGGGTCATGCAATATGGAAGCAATCCCCCAGGCCTGGCTCTACCTTAGGTCCCTATCCTACTATGCTTTTCCTTCTAGAAGGCTGGGTGAGTCTATACACGTGTCTTGCATCTGTATGTCTTCACTCCTACTATTCCAGCTGAACCTCAGAATCACCACAGAAAGCAGGCAGAGTGAGGATCCTCATCTCCATTTTACAAATAAGAATACAGAGGTTCAGAAGAGGGGAGATGACTTACCCAGCAGTCAAGGAGACCAGAGCTAGAGCCCAGATCTTCTGGCCCCAGACCCAGGACTCTTGTCATCCCAGCCTGAAGCTGGATGGCTGGATGTGGACTGTCTGTGTGGCATGAGCTTGGCCATGGCTTGTCATGAGCCGTGTTGGAGATGACATCTCTGTGATGGAGCTGGGCACAGCCAGAGTTGAAAGGCAGATAGGAGGACTGTCCTGCTGGCTGTCATCCTGAGGGCCACCTTGCTCTCTAACTTCTTAGTACTTATATGGCACAGACAGAATAGCATGTCCATGGGAAGGAGAGGGTAGTTGCTAAGAGTGAAAGATCATGAGGGCCCCCCCAGAGATCTTCCTGGGCCAGGACACTGCCTCCTGTCTAATCTAAAGGAACCCGAGCTTCTTCCCAAAGGTCCCAAGACTGTTCAAGTAAGGAAGAAGCATCTGCCTTCTGTGCAAATAAAGACCCCAGATTTTCCCTGCTGTGTCCCCACCAAGCACACAGAGCCACATGTTTACAACACAGAGAACACACACATCCTAGGGCAAAGTGGGGTATGTCACACAGGGCCACTCTGGGTCCTGGGCTGATGCCTTCCTCCTACAACCATTTAAGCCAGGGAATGTTATATTTTACCCACAGAGCATTGGCCAAAGAGCATTTCCCATCCTGCCTTCCCCTGCAGTGCTACCACCTATCACCCACTCTGTAGGCTGTGATCATGGTTGGAAGCAGAGGTTCAGGGAACCCTAAAGTTCCCGTCTCTGAGGCCCGGCCTGCCTGCACACCTCCCCACCTCCAGCCCCAGCCTCATTCTTTGTCCAAAAGGAGTACAAAGGCCAGGTGGCCAAAAAGGAAAAGGAAAGATACAATGTAAATTTATTAACAAGGTAATGAGCCCCCAAAAGACCAGTCTATCCCACAGATGCCCCAGAAACCAAGATTATGGTGAGGCTCCAGATAAATACTTAAAAGCTCAAAGTTCTGTGTTCTTTCCAGTTGAGGATCTAAAATGCTCAGAAGAGCTCTACTTCTCTTCTGGGTCCAGGACACAACAAGCATCTCTTGTAGGCTGAGCCTGCGTGGCAAGCCCATGGGTGCTACACTTCTGTGCATTCAGAAAGGGGAGTCTGAAGTGTACAGATGTGACCCCAGCCTGGACCCTGAGGACCTCCAACTTCCAGTGTGGCCCTGACTGAAAGCTCCAAGACAGTAGGATCCCTGTCTTCCTCGCTACAGTAACCCAGATTCAGAATACACTGGCACTTAGAATGTGTCCCCTAAGTGTTGGCTGAATGAGGAACCTGCTGTTTTCTTTTTGCCCCAACAGGCCTGATGGCCCCGCTTACATGGACAACCGGGGGACCGCCAGGTGAAGTGGAGCTGCAGCCTGCTCTGGGTAGGGCAGAGATGGTGAGATTTCTGATGGCGAGGGCCCCTATGCCCTCCACTGCCCAGCTCTGTCAGAGGCAATGGGGAAAAGTACTGTACTTCAGGGCAAATGATCTGGGTTTGAACCTGGGCTCTTCCCCACACCATCACTAGTTTTGTGATTTAGGATAAGTCATTATATGATTTTCACAGTTTATAAAACAGGTATAGCAATGCCTATCAAGTGATCTGGTGCCTTCACAGGGCAGCTATGGGATTCAAACATGAAAGCAGACAAGGGGAAGGTACCAAGTCCCCATGCGTCCAGTGTCCCGTGTGCATCTATGCACACAGACAGACACAGAGCAGATGAGGGTGGGTGTGTGAGGGGCCAGGTCCTCATCCCCAGATCTGCCGCGGCACTGAGCTCAGGCTTAGCACCAGCAGCCATCTGTGAGTGCTTCCTAAATGAATGAACAAGGAATGACAAGTGGATGGGCTGACGACCAGAATGCGCTATGTCATTATGTGTGTGTGCAGGACAGATGCTGTCAAGACCCCCAGGAGCACCCCAAGAGGACTGCTGTCACACCCCAGACACACTAGGACAGATGGCATGGTCACATTTGGGGTCCTCCCAGTGTTGCTGAGCACACTGCATTGCCTTCCACTGTGTATCCTCGCCAGGGATGGAGCTCTCAGGGGCTCTGACCCCAGCCACCACCCCGACCTCCAAACTCTCACTGGCGCCACCACTAGCTTCTCCAGACAGAGGGGTGTGGGTCAGAGGCAGGGACAGGAAAGAGACCAGGAGCATGGGGTGGGGTGGTTACCGAGGTTGACAGTGAGCTTCATCTGGCCCCCGTCCAGCTCGAGGCGCAGGGTGTCGGCTGACTCCCTAGAGGTGGTAGCCATCATGAGCCCGTATGCCCGCTGAGACATGAAGCGCAGAGACACGTCCTCTGCCTCTGTGTGCATGGCGTTCGGCAGCATGATCTTCATGTACATGGAGCCATCGTAGCTCAGGACCGTGGCCTCTGCCCCAGGAGTGGGGGAAGAGGGAAGCGAGGGACAGGCAAAGACAAGGGGAGGGAGAGAGAAGACCGAGAGAATCATTACAGGGATGATGGCTCAGGGCTGGTCCACGAGGGACACCCCGAGGAGGAAGGGGGCACAGTGATGGGCAGCAGGGACACCAGGAATGAACACTAGCCTCACCTCTCTCACAGACTCTCCCTAGAAAGCCGGTCCCGATGCAGTCACAGACGAAGCGGTTCCAGCCCTCTCGGCAGATGCCCCCGTTTCGACATGGGGCAGATGCACACTGCTTCAGGGTTTCCCGGGAGCAGAAAGGGGCAATGCCCACTGCGCCCTGCGCCTCGGCCAGGCCCCGCAGGTCCCGGCTGCGCCCATCTATGAAGAGGTCCCGCACACAGCCCACGTAGCCAGCCCGTAGTGCCGCCGTCCACACCTCTGGGGGCAGGGGCAGGTCCCCCCGGCCCCCCTCAGGGAGGCCGCCCAGGTACAGTTCACTCTCCAGGTCCAGAATCTCACTCTCCCCATTGGCCAAGAATGGTGTGCTGCGGCTATTCACTGAGATGGAGCCTGGGGATCAAGGAACAATGGGCCTCAGTGGGGAAGGCAGAATGGAGAGACAACACAGGCTACAAAGGGATGCCTGCCTTCTCACCCCGACCCCTGCAGCAGCCCTGGGCAGGAGGCTCAGCCTCACCTGCCTGATGCAGTACCGCCTGCCTAAGGTCCCCAGTCTAGGAACTTGCCTACGTAAGTCAGTCCCAGCCCAATTGCAGCATTCTGTGGGCCCCTGTCCAGACCCCTCCTTCTCCACCTGAGCAAGTCCTTGGAGGATGTCCTGGAGATGGACATGTCCAAACAGGCTAGGTCATTCATGGGTCCTTCCTCTGGCCACTCCCTTAGACCAGGAGCCAGAGGCAGAGAACTTGAAGGAGGCTGATAGGTTTGAATCCAAAAGGTTTTTTCCCCCACTTACATTTATTGAGCATTTGTGACTATGTGGTGGGCACTTAGCACCTTGTTATATACATTATACAATAAAATAATATTTGTTAGCAGATATTTTATTACTGAGTCTCATAGTAACCCTGAAATGGGGTCGTTATGATCCCATTTTGAAATGGCCAAGAGAGACTGGAGAAGTGCCCAGAGCACCAAGGTAGGTAAGGAGCAGAGCCAAAGGAGCGTCCAGGTGGTGGGGCCCCAGAGCCGACTTTTTCCACCCACCCCCAGATCCCATCTGTAGCTAGTGAACAAGATGGGCAACCAGATAAGCTCCTGGAGCCTGCATGCCAGGATGGCAGCCAGACACGAGCTTCTGAGCTGTAAGACTTCCTTGGAAAGAGAGGCTGGTTATCTTAGAAAAAAGATTTGGGATCAGGTAGGAGCTTTAAAGCCTTTACTGAAATCTTAAGAAGCAGAAACATATATTAGAAACTTTGCTGTTTGTCATTTTTATTCTAAACATTTTCCTTCGTCAAGTTTAGAAGAATTCTTTGAAGAAAAATAAAAATGGCCGCCTATCTCCATGAAGTTAAAGAGAAATAAGGAGGGTTTGATCTACATTAGGCCTGACCGGGCAGAGATCTTGGTGGGGGTTCATGGTGCAGTCTGAGATCAAAGTGTGAGCACGGCATGTGAAACTAAGGGAGCAGAGGCAGGGCCTCTGCCACAGATGTGGCTCCTCATCTGGAGCATGTTCCCCTCTGTCAAAAGCATTCCCTGAACCAGAGCAGCCATTCCCCCATGCCCCATTTTGATAACATGGCCCCTACCTTGTTCTCCCCTGACACAGTCAGATGTCCCAGAATCCTGCTGATAAACTCACTCCCCGACCAGGCCTCCATACATGAGCCCCCGATCACCCACACCTCTATCTGTACCAGATTCCTCAGATGCCTGCTCTACCCACCTGCTGTGGAGCCTCTGCAACATGGACACTGATGGACTCTCACCAAATGAGCCAAATATGGGAGAAGGAAGAGGGAGGGGAAGGAAGAGGTGGGAAAAGGGTGTACAATGCAGTTAACAAGTGGAAGTTTGAGTACAGGCCTTGCTCCAAGGTCACTCTGAAACATGGGAATGGAACAACCCAAGTGTCCATTGACAGATGAACGGACAGACAAAATGTGGTATACACATAAAATATAATATTTACTAGCCATGAAAAGGAAGGAAATGCTGACACATGCTACAGCATGGAGGAATCTTGAAGACATTATACTCAGTGCAATAAGCCAGACACAAAAGGACAACTATTGTATGATCCCACTTATAAAAGGTACCTAGAGTTGTCAAATCATAGAGACAGAAAGTAGGATGGTGGTTGTCAGGGACTGGGGGGTTAGGGAGTTAGTATTTAATGGGGACAGAACTCCAGTTTGGGAAGATGAAGATGTCTGGAGATGGATGGTGGTGACGGTAGCACAACAATATGAATGTCCTTAACGACACTGGACTATGTACTTAAAAATGGTAAGACTGGTAAATTTTATGTTATGTATAATTTACAAAAATTAAAAAAAAAAGAAACATGGAATTTGAAAGAGAGCTTTGTTGGAATGACAGCCCCAAGTCTGTGCTTGTGTACACGAATAAATGTGAGCCATCAGAAACAGCCAGAGCTGGTCAAGACAGGGACCCAAAGACCAGCCAGACCTGGTGTGTTGGCTCTGGAGATTTGTGTTAGGCTGAGACCACTTCTGGAAGCAGAAGGCCCTGGGTTTCTCTGCAAGGCCTGGGCAGATTTCCAACCTACAGAGTTACTGATCACCTGTCTGGAAACCCTAAGAGGCAGCAAGTGCTCTGCGAAGACTCCCGGGAGCCATCACAAGAAACAAATGGTTGAATCCATTTACCATAAAGCCAAGGAAGGTGACATTTCTCTTGAGGAAGAGAAAGGAAGTGCCGGGCCAGTAGAGGCCTACACTTCAGGAGTCACAATGCCTCCTTATTCCCTGTGTGTGGGAGAAATGGTCACTTCACCCAAACTCAAAGGTCCAGTGAGGTGACAGCTGGGGGAACACGAAAATTTAGCTGACATTGATAAGTGCTTAAATTGGATAATGTGTCAGTTCTCATTTATATCAGTTCTTCCTCTTGTGTTCAACAAGATGGTGAAGAATACAGAGGAAAGATTCAGCAGAAAAAGAAGGGACAGGGAGACTGACAAGGAAGAGTGGAGGAAAGGGCAGCTAGAAGCAGCAGAAGGTTCAGGAAAGAGCACCTCCTCAGCCCCAGAACTTTCTGTCCTGCAGCTTTATCATGCTAGAAACCTCAGCAGGTGAGAGTGTCTGTGTCCACCACCAGAGCTTGAGCCCCATGACACAAAGAAGGATTAGTTCACAGCTATCCCCTTCCCAGCACCTTGGACAGCATCTGGCACATAGTAGGTGCTCTGTAAATATTTGTTCAGTCAATAAAGAAGAGAGGCAAGTCTGGGAAGTTTTTTTAAGGGGAACAGGATTCTACTCTGTTAGGTGCTGGGCTAATGCTTCTGCAGGTGTTCTCTTAACTCCTCTTGACGACCCCAGTGTAATGACTCCTTTCAAAGACAAGAAAACTGAGGCTTAAAAGCTTCAAAGAAGTGGACCCAAAGTCACACACACAGTAAGTGGGAGAGCTGGAGTGTGAATCCAAGTCTGACTGACTCCAAACACTGTTCATTCCATCAATGCACTATGACAGGAGGGCTGGGCATGGTGAGGGGTTGGGGGGGTGACAACAGAAGAGACCTGGAAGGATGTCAGGCAGGAGGAGAGGAGTGGCCAGGGTGAGAGGGGGAGGGACCGGAGGCCTCCTGACCTTTACGCCCATCCCTTTGGAAGTCCACATGGCACCACTCGCCGTCGTTGACCTTGCGGCTGGATGCCCGCAGCTTGATGCCCCCAGAGCCCATGTCCAGCAGAAGGTAGAGGTAGCCATCCAACAGCTCCATGGCAAAGTAGTCAGCCCGGTGGGCAGAGCTGTGGCTTCCAGCCCCAGCCCCGGCCCGCCGGCCCTGGCTGAAGAGCAGGAGCCCATTGGGCTCAGTGGTGCGGAAGTCGAGGGAGATAGAGCCCGTGCGCTTGGCACTCCAGCGGGGTAGGGCCACAAAGGCCTCAGGACTCTCAAAAGTCACAGGGTCCAGAGCAGCCACATCTTCACAGCGGAACGACAGGTCCCCCTGCAGCTTCATTTTGGGATCCCCTTCCTTTGCCAGGCGGGATAGTTCCAGCTTGAAGTCATTATTCTTATAGACCACCTGCAGGGAGGTGCAGGGGCAGGGATGAAGAAGCAAAAGCAGCTCAGAGCCTGGCCACTCCTGCCCAGCAGCAGTCAGGACCATGGGACCCTGCCACCCAGCCCTGAGGGGATCCCTGCTCAGCCCCCCCCCAGACCACTTGCTCCAGCCTCTGTTCTAGAGCTTCACCACAAAGGCTGTGAACAAGCCCCTCCCTTGGCCCGCTTATTCTCTTCATCCTGTCTTTGGCCCAGCACTAGCATGGCAGCCCTCAGTGCTTGCCAAACTGCAGTTCATAACAATGGCCAGACAATCACCACTAACATCTGGTTGACGTTTTCCAATTGACACAGTATTTTCATTTACACTCTCCTCTGCTCCTCACACCCACCTTAAGAAGTAGGTACTGACTATTCATTCTCTAGATGAGGAAACCAGGAGTTAGGTCAGGGACTTGGCCAAGGTCACAGAGCTAGTGAGCAGAAGAGCCAGGCCTCAGACACAGGTCTTTAGTCTGCACACCCAACTTCCTTTCCTCTGAGCCACAGCTGCCCTGGAAGGCATCTGAGAGGGTGGGCAACTTCTGAGGCTCAGGAAAGGGGAAAGAAGGCTCTTGATGCAGTCAGTGGGCCTCAGGTTTTGAAGAGGGAAGGTCTCCCACTGTGGGCTTGGAAGGAGCAGAGGAACCAGGCACCTGGCCAGGTCAGACTAAATCACCCTCAAGACAGGGGCCAAAGGGTTCCTGGGCTGGCCCCAGCCCCTTCCTCGCCCTACTCACATCCTTGAGGCAGCCCATGAAGTTGTTGCTGACCGGTGAGCCCGGCAGGTCAGCTGTGTTGGGGCTGCCCCCTATGTAGAAGAAGTCATCAGAGCCCAGCATGGTGTAATCCTCCTGCGTGTAGCCTGTGGTGGTCAGGATCCCGTCCACCGAGATGGTCACCTGCCCAGCCCAGGGAGGGAGGAGGAGACAAGGAGACAACTGGCATCAACTCCCTGGGAAGAGCCACAGGCTGGGCGAGGGAGGGGCCAGGGGCAGCGGGGGAGGGGGAGAGGGACCCCCCATTTTTATGTCTGCTTGTCTCAGAGGAGGAACAGTGGGGGGGAGAGAGGAGGGGGAAAGGAAGCAGCACAAGATTTGATGGTTTCAGGGTAGGCGGAGGCCTGACCCATGGCCTGCAGCTCAGCAGGCAGAGGTCTGACGAGTACTGAAGTGCTTGCCATGAAAAGCCCCAGGAAGCAGGTCCATGGGAGTGCTCCAAATGGGAGTGGGGACCCAGGGCCCCACTATGGGGTGATGAAAATGGCACCCTCACTTCCTTCCTCTTGAAGGTGCTTTCTGGACCCGCATGTGATTTCAGAGTGTCTTCATAAGCAAGGCAGAAACACCGACCATCCTTGGATCTTGTGGCTCGACTCCCCTGTAGCTCTCCCTTGGGCACTGAGGAGCCCTTCCAGTCTTAGCCCAGAAGGGAGATGGAGGATGGCAAGGGTGTGTCGAGAACTCAGATACCCCTGAGGAGCCTTGCGGCTTCCTGGGGCACACAGAAGGCCTTGCAGGCCTGATTCCCACCACTACAACCCTGACTCCAAAGGTTCCCACTGCTCCTCACCCACTTCCTGAGTCTGTCTCTTTACTGCCCAGGTTCCCCTGAGTTTGGGTCACTCTCTTGTCTCCCATGGAGGGGGCAGCCCTTTACCTATTCAACAGCCCACCTGCGTTTTTTCATTGTCTTCCCCATTGGCACCACCATCATTACTCTAGGGAGTCAGGGCCAGGTTAGGGAACAGAGGAAGACAGGGCTAACCTCGTTATACCTTGACCCTGGGCTGAAGAGTGAGGTAAGAAAGCAGGATAGGGAAGGATGGGGCATACCTGGTGATCCAAGGAGGTGAAAGGGGCTCAGCAGTGGCCTGAGGAAGGCAGACGTGACCTTGTTGAGGAGTGACAAGTGCAGGGAACTCTGACTACCCCACCCCAAGCAACTGCCCAGCCAGCCCCTGAAAAGGCCATGGGAGCAGCCCCCAAAGGCTCCAGAGACCTGGCAACGTTATGGGGGAAGAGCCAACGGCTACAGGACCACAGCCCCCACTCTAGGAAGGCTGTGGTTCAGGATGGCTAACTGGGAAAGCGGGCAGACTCCTGCAAGGGCCCCCAGGAAGCTGGCTCACTCTGAACCCAACACTGAGCTTCCACCCCTACTTCCCACTCCCCAGGCGTGTTTTGGCATCCCCTTGTCAGGTGAAGTCTGGAGATTGGGGCCTTCTAGTCACATCCTGTGACATCCGTTCCCACACCAGTCCATACACACAGGCCACCAGCCATCTTCCAGAGACTGGTCTCCAGGGTTCCATTGTCACGGGGGCAGGGAGTGGGTGTTAGGAACGCCTAAGGAATGTGGGCAGAATGGGTGCAGGGGAAGCTTCTCCTGCAGGACCCTTGAGTGCCCACGGTGCTGGGCTGGAGCTTCACAGGGAATGGGGCAGGGCTGAACAGAGCAAGGGCTGAAGGGGCCCCTCCTGGGAGCCATCAAACCTTGTGCTGGGGAACTAGGTTCAAGGACAGAAGGTAAAAGGGGCCTTTGTGGAAGGGGACAGTTTGAGAGCTTTTGAGTCTTGTTTTGAAGGGAGGGCTGATCATTATTGTTTATTTCTTCTTCCCTCCACCCCACCTGAGTCTGGAAAGTGGGGAGTGGGTGGAAAAGGGAAGGGTCAAAGTATTAGTCACAAAAACATGCAGACAAGATTAGAATAGGCAGAAGGGGGCTGGAGGAAGGGAAGAAGGGGCCTGGGAGGAGTGGCAGGGTGAGAGTCTCCCTGAGGCAAATCCAGCTCCATCTTGCCCTCCACCTCCACTCTGACACTACACAGAGAGACCAAGAACTGGGCCACTAATTTGTACCTGAGCCTATATATGGTCATCCCAATTAGATGGTCAGCTTCTGAAGGGCAGGCGCCTGGCCTGACATGTCCCTGTAACCTCTGTAATACCAACACAGTCCAGGGGACACAGCATGGTCATTAAAGGTGAGCGTTAAGTTGCCTCGTGACCCAGGGCCACACTTGGCTCTCCCTGTGTCCAGTCTGTAAACCCACTGCCCTAGGAGCTTTTGGTGGACAGAGCCTCAATCCTCCAAGACTGCTCTGATAGGGCATCCTTGCTTCTGTGCAGGTGGAGGGCCCTCCCATCCCCAAAGCTCCCAAGAAAAGGCTCTTCTGGCCTCCATCAGTAAGCTCAGCTTTCAGCCTTGCAGCCCACTGAGACGGTCAGCAGGGTCCTCCCTCCCCAGGCCTAGAAGCCAGGAACCCGCTACTGGCATCTTCCTCCAGCTATGGGCTCTCTTTGGCCCAGTCCAGTTAGCAAGCTCACCTGCCTCTGCTCTCTCAGAGTGAGAAGGACCTGACTACAGGGATAGGGCCACCTCCCTCAACTCCCTTCTGGACTGGGTGTAAATCTGACCTTGTCCACCATGGTTGTGTAAACCACTGCCACATGCTGTCCTCCATTGGAAAAGAGCTGCCTTAACCACCTCCTGTCTGTTCCCCAAATCACAACTATGTTTTTAGAGAAGCCCTGACCCAGGGGTGGGGGAGAAGGCAGGAGGAGGCAGGGCAACATAAGGAGGCCCACAGAGGAAGGGCCTGGGGGCCGGGGAAACAGAGGGAGAACGGTGGGGGCAGGCACAGGGTGGAAAGGAAGCAAAGGGTAGGGGGAATGGAGAACGGTCTCTGGGGAAGGCAAGGGAGATGACAGATTAGTAAAACCCAACTGTTCCCTCAGACAAATCAAAGTCCAGACACAAAAATGGCGGGTTCGTTAGTAAAAGCAGGAAACAGGGGAATAATTCCCCCATCCCCCTCCACCTCAGGGGTTCATGGTGCCCCTGCCCCCCAGCCCCCCCGCACAGCTTCTGGAAGGGGTAGGGCCGGCGGGGAGGAGGGCAGAGGGCCGTGCGACACAGAGCAGCCGCTGCAGCTAGGACACATGCGGGTTAGAGCACAAGGTTGGGGGGGCCAGGCCCAGCAGGAGAGTCGCAAGGCAGCCAAAGGCATGAAGGCATGCGGGGCCAGGAGGTAGGGAAGGGCAGAGATGGAGGCGAAAGAGCTGTGGCGGTGCAGGAAGGAGCAGCTTCCTTCAAGCGTCTGGGGAGAGGAGCCACCACTAGGACAGACATTCATGGGTTGGGAATAAAAGGGAGGGGACATTAGATTCAGACCCTCCTCACCAGAGGGTGACCCAGACACACACTCCCACTGCCCATTCGCCACCGGTCACAGACCCAGACACACCTGCTCACACACCACATCCTACTGAAGGCAGTGGGAGGAAGTCTGGATGAGCTTGATTCCAAACAGCAGCGTTTGTATCACCAGGACTATGGCTAGCACGCCAAGACACAGCCGCCTCTGTACCCACCCCACACCAACCCCCTCAGCACAGACAGGCCTGGCCCTGAGTGGAGACTGAGTGGGTCAAGAGGAATGAGCCACAGCTCTGCCCTGGAGGGCCACACCCAGCCAGGGAAGAAGGGATGGAGCACAGGAGACAGGAACCCAGCCCCCAGACACCTTCTGCTCCCCAGGAGCAGGAAGGGTGGCTATAGGTGGCTTCAAGGAGTAGCCTCTGACCTGGGTGGACTCTCGACCCTGCTGGCTCCACCTCTCTCCTGCTCTGCTGTGCTCATCTCCCTGTAGGCAGGCTGGGAAGATGTGAAACCAGGTCTTGGCCACAAATATTCCCACGGGGCACCCCATACGCCCGCATGCCCCAGGGAGAAAGGCTGAGGGAGAAAGGAAGGCCCCTCTGGCATTGTCCGGAGCCTTTCCCAGCTCCCTATGGATCACAGGGTCACTGGACCCCTTGGGGAGGGGGGACTTATTCTGGGGAGAATAAGATTGAGGGCAGGTGTTTTTAAATTGTGGACAGGCTGGATGGGCTTCAGGATTTATGGAGCCCTTGACACATTGTGAAACTGTATCAATAGGCATTCTTTTCCTGTGACAGTTCACTGCTGTCATCAAATTCTCAAAGGGATTCATGAGCCAAAGGTGGTTAAGAACAATTAGTTTAAGAACAAAGTCTGACCTCTCCTTGGGATTGAGTGGGGTAGAAGGAGGGCATGAAGACCAGGGAAAGATAGCCAGGAAGGTCGTACCGTTCTATGTGTTCAAGTTAAGCCATCTTTTTGGGGTGGGGAGAAATTAGAGAGAGAACTGGATTGAATTGGGTTCCTCACCAGGAAGACAACTAAGCCAGCAGTTATAGCCCTACAGCAAGTCCTGACATCTGGATTTGATAAAGTTTGGGAATAAAAAGGAAAGACTTCAGGTCAGAAATCTTGAATTCTTGTTTAGCCTTTACCATTTTCCATAACAATCTCATTTAACCTCTCTGACTCTCATCTGTAAAAGGGGTTTACAGTGTTTGTCAATCGCGCTTCTCCCAGGCTTGCTGTGAGGGTCAAGTGAGACAACTGCACTGAGAGTGCCAGGTGCTGGATCCAAGAGGCAGCCATGTGACCCAAGGCTTCTAGGCCCCTGTTTTCCAGCCATCAAATGAGAGCTATCTCTGCCTGATGCCTGCCACCTTAACATTTTAAAGGATATTCAAAATTGGGGTATATTTAGGAAAACCAAAGATGCCAGCGAATGTATAAAGAACTATTATTATTTTTATAAGAAAACTTCCATCAGCCTGACCGCACCTAACCCAAACCTCCCAACTGGTTGGCCTTTTTGGTCTGTATCCATCCTCTCCTGCAAGGAGAAATGCTCAAATAACAAGAAAAGAAGCCATATAAATGAGTTAGTTAAAATAAATATAAAACCAACTGGAACCCAAGGAAGTAATGTCTGGGAATCAGAATAGATTTTGGTGCCCTATTCTTGGTCTGAAAGAGCTGATCCCTGGGATAGGTCTCTGAGGGTTTCTGAGGCTACTCAGGACACCAAGAGGCTACCGTGCTCTGATCATCAAGCGGTGATGCTCGTACCAGAAAGCATGGCCTTTAGAGACAGAATTTAGCAAGAACTTTCCTTGCCAGGCCTGAAACCAGACAGCGTTGTTTGCTTCTTAACCAATTTAACCAAGTCACTTCATCTTTCCTCCTCCTCCCAGGCTCAATTCCTGAGGCATTCTGGGGTTTCATCAGTTATTTTGGGACTGATTCCTAAGAAGGGATAATAGATATTAAGATCTCCAGTGGTGCCAGAGATGCTATATTCTCCAGGGTTTTCTATGGGGAGGGAATCACTTCTTTACAAAACATCCCTGCCCTGGAAACACTGAGGTAATCGATTAACATTTCATAAAGTTTAATAACATTATAATTCCCTCTGCAGAGTCCAGATGCTTTCACTTCCATTACATTACTTGATCTTCATACACCTTGACGCCATGAAGTAGGGAATGCAGGTATGTTATCAGCCCATTCAGTACCTGAGAAACCTGAGCTTGAGCCCCAGTTCAAGTGATCAGTTTTTAACTGAATTGAGACTAGAAGGAAGGTCTGCAGAGTCCTAATTCTCAGATGGTAATCCCCAGGTGCTTTAGTGTATCACATGGGTTTATCTTGCCCCCTTTTACAGTCACAGGTTGGCTGTCCAGTGACACTCTGTAAAGAAAGAGTCCCAAATGCCCAGCTCCCAACAGGTACCCAATGGCCTCACCTGAGGGGCAGGCAGCAGCTAAGCAACTGGAGAAGAAAGCCTGTGAATGGGATGGTGCAGGACCACCACATGGCTCCACCTAAACACCAGGATGACTGGGAGTGGCCTAGGTGAGGCCTTGGATTGGGGAAGGTGGGATGGCTGTGGCCACGGACACTAGCTGGGGGTCAGAGCGGAGGACAGGGCTACCGTGGGTCTGTGGTAAAAGCATCAGGACAGGCCAGTGGTGGCCTCAGAGATAGAACCTTCTGGGGAGCGGGGGAGCCCCTCAGGCTGGGAGGCCCACTATCATGCTTCCCTCCTTGCCAGCCAGGCAGCTGCCCCAAGTAATGCTGGCCCCGTGGGAGCAGACACGTCCATCTGCAGGGTCCCCAGCTTGGTGCTCAATCACTCTGCATTATTAATAGGCGATGACTAACCGCCTGCTGCTGCAGAGCCAGGATGGGGCTGGCAAGAGGGAATCCCAGGGGATGGTGCACAGCAGGGCCTGCAGGCACATACTTCACTCCAGGGTGAGGAGAGCAGCAAAGGGCCATCTCAGCTACTTCCCTGCTCCTGCCTATCATGGCCCCCAGACTTAAGGGTCAGGCCCCCACCTCCCACCTCCATACAGAGCCCTCGCCAGGCTCAAAAACACAGCCACACAGCCCCTAGCTCACACCAGCGTTTACATTCACCCAGTAGAGTCTCACAAATGCACAGTACAGTCTCCCACTAACACCCCCTAATGTCACACCAACATTTACATACAGTCACACCCACACACCAACACACACCAGCTGCATTTACAGACACCCACACCAACACTCACCGGGACTGAGCCCAACCCAAACAGAGGAGCTTGGTGACAACTACCCTGACTTCACCCCTGCTGGGCATCCTCCTCTCACCCCCTCAACGGAAGGAAACCAACCCTGGTCAGAGGCCATGCAGGACAGGCAGAGGGCAGAGAGGGGAGGGTAGATGGAAGGGAAGGAAGACAGTGTGAAACACAGTGTTAGTCAGAGCAGCAGAGCGGTGGGGAAAACTGGATGCTGTCCCTGGTGGGGGTAAAAGACCATTCATGCCATGCAAAATGTGGGGGGAGACGGAACCAGAAACCCTCGAGGCTGAGAAGTAAGGAAGGGGATGTCACCTCTTCCCTGGCAGCCAGCATAGGGCAGCCTTCGAACTGGTATAAACTGGTGATTTGAAGGCACTCTTGACTGGTCCCAGGTGGCTCTGCATCTCCCAAGGCCATCCACCCTCTCTGGGGAACCTGCCCAGCTGGCTGCCACTGGAGGTCTCACCCCCCAACCCTCTCCCCAAACTTGAAGGGCCTGTCTAGGAGCTGACAGTGAGCAGAGCGTAGCATGTCATGGGATGGTGTTTTCCATGGATTTTCAGGAGACCAAGAAAGAAACTAAATCAGAGAGAAAAAAGGAAGGGGGTAAAAAGGAACAAAATAAAGCAATAGAAATAAGCAGCCTGGCATCGGGGCTGGTCTAACCAGAGCCGATGAACACGGGACTTGCCCCCAGGTCTCTCTGTCCAGAAATCTGAATTCAGGAGTCAGGGGATAGGGCAGGGACAGGCCAAATTCACTGTCATTTGTCTTTTGGATTTGAGCTTGGCCCAAAAAAGAAAGAAAAGCGAAAGAGGAAAACTAAAAGAGAAAGAAGCAAAATCTAACGATTGTCCAGGACGCAAAAAACAGTTGGAAGAGCAAAACAACCAAAACCAAACGAGGTGGGGGTGGGAGGAAACAAAAAAGGGAGAATCCAACAGTTAAAAAAACCCACGGCAAACCAAACGGTAAGACAATTAGAGTGATATCTACCAGATAATGCAGTTTGTTTACCATAGCGTGTCCAATCCCTGCGTGCTTCACCGGAGATGGGGGGTGGGGGTGGGGTCAAAAAAACAACAAAGACAACAACAGAAGAACAGAACGAAAAGAAAAGAAAAATAAAATGACCAACTGTGAAACTCAAGGAAGGAGGAAAAATATATATCCATAGATATTTGGTTGGTTGTTCAGACCCTCCCACCTTAAGTTCAACTGAAGTATTTTGTTTAAAGAAAATCAAATTATAATGGGAGGGAGAAATAAAACACACAAAAATTAAATCCCCTCTTGCCCGATCACCACCTCTACCCCTCCTCTGATTCCTCTCCCCGCCCGCCCCCATCCCCTCCCAGAAGACCCAGCTGTGGAGAAGGGGAACAGATAAAGACCTCGGTTAGTAGAGAAGAAAGCAACAAAAGAACTGGACCAAGGAAGCAAAGACTTAAAGATGGCCAACATTCCGCAGATGAGACAGAAAGGTTAGTTCGGGTTTTCACTCATACCTTGCCCCACCTGTCCCTGCCCAGCCCATGGTCCCCTGGGTTATAAGCGTGTTAGTAACACACACAGAGTTGGCAACGGGGTTTTCCAACAGAGGGTGAGAGAGGGAAGGCAGGGGGTTAAGAAGCAGACCCAATTATGCAGTATTAGTAGATCCTACCAGTTGAAATGTTAGGGAGTTGAGGGGAAAGAAGGGAGGGGGACAAGGGGAGTGAGAAAGGGAGGCTAATTCACTTCAGTGACGACCGATGGGTTTGCTGGCTAACTGGTCAACCAGATGGCTTTCCGGAGAACTGACTAAAGAGCAAGTTGGTGCTGGCCAACTGGCTGACCAGTGACCATATCAAGTTAATGGGTTAACTTGTTGGTGACAGGCCAGCTTGCTGTCAGGCTGAGAGAAGACTGGCCAGTGCCCCTAGAGAATCCCAGGACTGGCTAGAATGAGAGGCCATTTTATTTGGAGGCAAATGGAAGGTGTTCCTAAGGAGCACAGGAGGGGATGTGGGTGTTTGCTTTTCCTGGGGATGGAGGATAGGCAGATAGATCCAGGGAGTCATGGGGGGTGTGGGGACAGCTCCTTTTTTTTTTTTCTTTCTTTTTTGTTTGTTTCTCTCCCTTGAAAAAGGAAGAGAGAGTGAGTCACCACCAGAATAGGGAAAATGAAAATTACCCTCCATGGGCTGGCAGACGGCTCACTCACATCCTATCTAATCATCCCAAACCCACCACCCTCTCCTCCCCCTCCTGCCTATAGCAGACTCCTTACTGCCTAACTCGACTTTTCAGAGTCCCCATTTCCTAAAAAGTTCCTCAGGTCCTTCAATCACCCCCACCCCACTCACTCATGCTCCTCTGGGCATCTGTCCCTCCCCTAGTTAAGTATCATCACCAACGTTGCCAGTCCCTGGAATTGGTAAGGCTTTCCCAACAGCCCGGCCTTCTTTCATGCACACCCATAGACCCCGGAGCCTCCACAACCTACAGCCAGCACCAGAAACTCATGCCCCCCCAAACACCACCCCATAAAAAGGAACACAGAGGCCCATCTACTCTAAAATCCCTTACTCCTCCCTAAGCCATAAACCAGCTTCTGGTTATAACTATAATCCCAGTCTGTAGAATCTACACCCCCATGTGGCACTAAGTTCATTTCTCTTTTCATGGCCAGAGACCGCAGTGACAATCATCTTCAAAATTACCCTGATCTTGAGGGAGGAGATGTCAAAGAGACTAAGGCAGCTTTACCTCAAGTATCAAAGATGGAGGGACACTATTGTTCTATGTCTATTAAAATACTAAACTGCACATGAAGAGTGTGACTGTGGGAAGAGGTATTCTAGGGACAGATCCATTAGTTAGAGAGTTACTATAACAAGTGGGCACAGGACTAATTCAGTAAGACAATTAGTAAGGGCCTCATATAATTAAAAATAACACAATGCAATATTTAGCAGCTTAAAGTGCTGAATAACCAATATTAATTATTAGTGATGCAGAAGCAGTTTACAGAACAGGAGGACAAGAGTCTAATGGCAGGTGCAGTGACTGGAGCAAGGGGATAATCCAGGCTACAAGGACTGCCAGCTAACGGGACTATTATGAAATGAGGAGGCCAACTAGCAAGGACAAGGAACAATTAGTTTCAGAGTGGCTAAGCCAGTTGCACCAAAAAATGGAGGAGTTGTCTGATATAACTGCACTGGTTGAATAAGACAGAAGAAAAAAAGGCATTGGTAAAAATCTAACTGCTACTCTTTTTGAATTAGAACTGGCTGTGAAGACTAAAATAAGGAAAAAACAGTTTTCAACTTTCATGGACATCTTTAATTTTTAAGTAGAATAGCAAATTAAGAAACAGGATTGAGAGGCAAGAAATGTGAGTTCAAAGCTTGGGCAAGAAAGCCAGACTTCCTCTGAAAAACAGCAAGGTTGGAGTGGGTGAGATGGGGCCCCTCTAGACCTAGGGATTGTGGATCCAGACCCCAGTTCATGGTGATCATGCCCAAAGGGGCAATCATGGCCAAATACTAAAGGGGGGCTTCCACTGGAATCCATTCCTGGTGATGGGACACAGCACAGGGAAAGGGGACACAGCATCCCATGCTTTCCCAAATGCCAGGATCTAGAATGCCGAGGCTTCAGACTAACAAGTGAGCAATAAAGGCTTCCCTCCACTCATAGAAACAGCTAGAGGGCTCCTGGAGTCCAGGAGTACAAGAATGACAGCTCATGATGAGGGAGGAGGGCACCAAGTCCCACAGGGGAAAGGTCAGTCATTATACCAAGGGTTAACGTACCCCCATCACCAGCTGGAACTCTGGGTGTAGCTTTACCCCTTCAAGAAAGTCCTAGCCCCTCACACAAATCACAAAAATCTGGATGAAAGCAAGCTCTGTGGAGCTTGAGCAAGAGCAGCTCAGGACAAAGAAAAGAGGTGCCCACTCCTCTCAGAGGCTTAGGGGGCCCATTTTTCAGAGCGACAAACAGAACATTCAGATGGCTTCAAAATTTGGGAACATCCAAGAATGGCAGAACCATGAGACAGATTACAGCTGCCTTCGCCTTCTGTACCAAAGACAACATCCAGGCCCTTCCTGGGAGGCAGAGAAATAGAGTGGCTCCAAAGGCAGAGAGACTTCTAATTCTACCACTTCCTAACTGGATAGCCCAGGGCACGTTCTTTAACCTACTGAGTCTCCATTTTCCCATTGATAAAATGGGAATATCTTCCACTTCACAGGATTGTTGTGAAAATTAGGTGAGCCACAAAAGAGAAAAGAAACCCTGGAACTCAGGGGCTGGTGGAAGAGGGATGTGACAGTGCCATCTGAGAAATGCTGTGAAAAAAGGGACACAGTCCTAAGAAGATTCAGAGGAGTGGGAGGGAGAGGCTTTCTTCTGGCTTTGAAAAGTGAATAGAAGTTTTCCCCAGAAGACAAGAGGTAATTCAATGTTCGTAAGAAACTGATCTGCTAGGTCCTTGTGCTGAAAATCTCACCAACTGGCTTCAAGAAAAAGCCCAAATGAACCAGAAAAAAACACTAGAAAAGCAATTAAAAAACACTCAGTAGCTGCTGGTATTAGACCCACAAGGAGCTTACCACCTGGAAGTAGAGAAAAGACGTGAACACAAATATTAACCACACAGATGGAATGTGGAGATAACACATATCACACATCTAGAACACAGCAAAGGGAGACTGGCTGGGGCTGGGAGCATCAAGGAAGGCTTTATGAAGAAGGCGGACTTTAAGCTGGGCTTGAAGGATTGAAAAAAACAGCAAACTAAGGATAATGACCACAGTGAGCCCTTCAGTGCTCACAAGTGCCAGGCACTGTGCTTTAAGCATTACCTCTGTTAGTCATCAAAGGCTCCATGAGGAGCTAAGCAGAGAGGTTACATAATTTGCCTCAAGTCACTCAAACTACTGGCAAAGCTGGGATTTGAACCCAGTCTGTCTGACTCAAACCCCAGCCCTAGGGTTTCACCCAGCAGACAGGAGGGTAAGTGGAGATGTCAGTAGGAGAACTGGGGGAAAAAAGAGGGGCACTGGGGAAGCCGGTGTGGACAGGATATACAGTGCAGCTGTTAGGCCCTAAGACCAGGAAGGTGGGCAACAAGCCAGAGAGGAAGGGCAGGCTGGGTTGGGGAGGGAGCCCCAAGTGCTCTAAGGACACTATCTTTGGGGGACTCTCTCCTTGGGGCCTGGGGGGAGCTCCTGAAAATCTCGACATTAAGGAGTGGCTTTGTGGGAGCTGGGCAGGGGGAATCAGCTTGTTTTCCAATTTGGTGCTGACTAATGAGGAAATGGGTTTGCACTCTGCTTGCATGGTAGAGCAGGCAGAGAGCGAGCACACTGAGCATGGGAGGATAGTGGGCCCAGGGATTCAAGATGAGCAAATCCTCAGAGCTAACCATTCCTACAAAGATCCCCCAGGAGATATTACCCAGCATGGAAGCCTCAAGGAAAGCAAAAGCAGAGTTCTATCTCAGGCCGCTGGTCCTAACTGCTATGTTTAAGAGTCTCTTGGTGACCCCAGGGATAACTATCTAATTCAGAGGGAAAGGGAAAATGCTGCCTTCTTCCAGTCTTTGGAGTTGGCCCATTCCCGAGTGTCAACCTCCCTTGGATGAGAGCCACTCCTCTAAGGACAACAGGACTCAATGAATTATTCTTAGAAACACGGGTGAGGACAGACCCAGCCACATGCCAGGCCTTAAGCAAGGACAGTGAATCCAGAGCACGGCTCCTGAAGCTGACCTTCCTCCGATGGTCATCATGACCAAGAAAGGGCCTCACCTCATCTTAACAGACGTGGACCGGAGTCAAATAAATCCCTCTAGAAACTGTTTCTAAAGACGGCTCTCAATCAAAGTCCTTAAGCAGACACTGTCTTTGGCCCTGAAGGCCTGTGTTAGAGTCAACATGACCTGACTCTGCTCTGGCCCATCTTGAGGAACAGGCCAGGGGGAAGTGGCTTCCGCTGGTTACCAGCTTGGACTCACAACTCTTGGGAGCCCTGGGAAGAGGCTACCAAGGGTCACTGTCTACACTCTGTGCTGTTAAGGCCAGGACTCACCCCCTCTGTGTGGCTTTCCCACCTCCCCTGGCCACAGACCTCTTCCTCCTTTCAGTGTCTCTCAGGTTCCTAGAATGTTTAAGGTTTCTACCACACGGTGGACATTTGCATGGCTTTGCTCTGTTCACTTTGAATAGACTCATCCTGCCTCCTCAAGAACTGAAGGGCTGGGAGAGCAGGGACCATGTCTTTTTTCCTCTGTACCCAGTATGGACACACAATGCATTTATTGACCACCAACATGTGGATAGGGACTCTGTGGCTATAGCGTGTTGCCAAAGGCAGTAGCAGGTAACAACACTGGTCCTGGGAAGTGAAAACCTGCAAGAAGCATCAAAAGCAACTCCCCCCAACTCAGTGAAATGTGTGGGGCACCTAAAGTACGACAAATGTACATGATACACTCAGCTGTGCTCAGACAATGGCGACAACACAGGACAGCCCTCTGACCAGGCAGAAAACGAAGTGGCACAAAGTGGGGCACTGCACTGAGGGGGAATGCCCCCACCAAGAATGCCACTCTCCAGAATCGCCACACTAAGAATCGGCACACAGCTAGAAGCCCAACTACAACAGGCTGGAGAGAGCGCAGCAGCATTAGCCATGCTGTCCTCACAGCAAGGGGGAGGCACCAAGTGAGGAGGAGGCCCCACTAGATCTTCCCCCAGTGGTGCTGAAGAAGAAAAGATAAGAAGAACACCAGGTCAGCCGGAATCCTGCCCCCAACAAGCCTGTCAGTGGGAGGAAAGGTAGGGGAAGGAGGATGACAAGAGGGTGACAAAGGGGAGAGACAAGGAAGGGTAGCCTCCATGCAGCTAGAACCAGGAAGTACTGGAAGAAGATAACCAGTAAGAGCAGGGCTGCAAACCAGCAGAGATAGGGCCTCCCACAGCAGGGGCAGTCCATGTTCCTGGTCACACTTAGCCTCCTGGAGGTGGAGCTAAAACAGCTTCCCTGCCATTAGAAGCAAGAGAAAACAGGGTAGCCAAGAGAAAAGAAGCAGCTGAACCTGGGCACCTGGGTACCTGGGCCCCAGGTGCTGAGTAAGCAGGGAAAGGAAGCAGGAGGCAGAGACAGGAGCCACCATGGATGCACAGTGGCCAATCCTGCTTTAGAAAAGAGTCTGGTTTGCAAGAAGCAAAGAGGCAGCACAGAAGGCAGAGCCAATGCCCAGAAGCACTGGCACCTCTCCGTGGTACTCTGAGCAGAGGGACACTGGTGGAGAAGAATCCTGTCCCTCCTGCAAAGGTCAAGACAAGACAGTCTCCTCTGAGCCCCTGCATGGGCTGGGCTGGAAAGATAGCCATGGACCACTGAGACATGGAGGCCCCTTTGGAGGGACTGAAAGGGAAAACAGAAGGGAGTGTGCTGCCCAGAGGCAAGGCAGGCCAAGCACCCTCTCCAGTACTGCTCTCCCTCACACACCTGCTGTGCCTCCATCTTTCTCTGCCCCATCCCTGCCTCTGCCCTAGAAAGGCCCCGTCTTGTCCTGGCTACATCCTGTCCCCACACATAGCCAGGCTTTTGTTTGTGCCTTTCTGCCCTAGTGTCAAGACACCCACAGCTGCTCCACCAGGCCAGAGTTTTCCTGCCCCATAGCACTCTGGGGCCCACCCAGGCTGTATCTCACTCCTCGCATCTCCCAAACCATCCTCCTGCCAGACTGCTGATTATTTAGCCCTGGCCTTTGAATCTCCAGCCACTATGCCCAATGTGATCCCAGCCCTTCCCTTTCCCTCCTGCCCTGGGCAGCTCAGCAGCCTCTTCTCTAGTTAGCTCCCTGGTCCTTAGAGCCTGCCTGCTGCTCCCGAACTCCTGACCCTCACAGCCCAAGCCTCAACCTCTTCTGGAACCACTCCTCATTGCCCAGGTCTGAGGCCTAGCACCCACAACCCAGGCAGCCCTCACTCCCCATTCCCATTCGGCCCGGGTGCAGCTAGCCCCTGGCCTTCCTCGTGCTCCCCCTACCTGGCGCAGGTTTCGGGTGACCCGGACATCGTGCCAGGCATTGTCGTTGAACTTGCCATTGACGGGTTCCACGAGGGCCTCAAAGGCTCCAGAGCCCAGGTTGATGACCAGCCAGACGGCCCCAGACTTGAGGGACAGGTTGACGTAGTCAGCCGACTTGCCCGTGTGCAGCATCAGCCCGTTGCGCTGCAGGGTGCGGAAGGCCAGCGTGATCTCGTCCGTGCTGCTCTGGATCGGGTTGTGTGACAGGTCGTAGCAGAAGAACTCATTGCCTTTGAAGGTCGCCACAAATTCCTCCTTGCCTGGACGCCGCGGTGTGGGGAAATGGGAGACAGCTGAGTGCAGCAGGGCACACCAAACCTCCTTCCTCCCCTTCAGCCACCCAGGCCAGGTCCCGGACACTGGAGCCCTGTGGCCCCAAATGCAAGCTTTAGGCCTTCTTCCCTCCCCCCATCCACCCTCCTCTCTGGACCCTGCCATCCTTGCTGTCAGCAGCCAGCTTCCCCCATGTCCATTTCCAAAGCAGGAGGCTGCTAAGTGGCTCTCACACTGACAGTTGACAATTAAGCTGCCACAGGGCCAGGCAAAGCAGACTTCTCACTGCCTCTTCCCCCAACCATCCTCCATAGGCCATTCCCCTAAACGAAGAGATGTGGAATAAAACAAAAGGCTCTACCAGACACCTCCCTGGAGGGCCTCCGCTGTGGCTGGGGCACCAAGGGTGTCCTGATACACTCCACCTCTCACTCCTGCCTCTTCTCTGGTGATGGCCTTTCTCAATGCATGGGACAGTTTCAGGCCTTACCACAGGGGATGGGACTAGTAGGCCTGTTGCACAGCAATGAGCAGAAGAGGAGAATGGGGAAGCAGTAGGGAGGAGGACAGCAAGGGGACGACACGTGGGAAGGCCATGCAGGTGACAGGGACATGCACTAGGTAGCGTGGGCCACTGGACGGGGCTTGCACAGATGGCCATCAAGACAGGTATCACCCCCACCCCTGGCTTTCTACTCCAACCTGAGAGGACAGTGCAGAGAGGGCCTAAGTGGAGGGACTCTGAGGGGCTCCAGAGGGCAGGTGTGGGACCCCTGGGTGCCAGGCAAGTGGCTAGGGAAGAGAGGACAAGGGCAAGCCTGGCTCTCATGCATGCATGTGTGTGCCTGCATATAAGCACCAACACAGGGCTCCCTCCACTGGCACTTTCTAAGGAGAAGCAAATGACTGGGAAAGCCTTAGGGATTTGTAGCATTCTGCAAGTGGGTGTCATGTAACAGGACAATAGAGAAGTTGGGGTCCCAGCCCCACACCTTCACAAGCCAGAGCACATGCAGAAGGAAGAAAACAGGACATGGAGCCAGGGAAGAGCGGAGGATATGGACTCCGACACGGACTCCCTTCTCCTACTCAGCAAACTCGGCACAACAGCTCATCCTGCCCACCTCACAGGGTGGATGGGGCAAAAAAGATGGTGGTGGAAGGCCTTATGGACTGCAGGGCTTCTCAGTATAGGCCCTCAGGCCAGGGCACACCCAGGGCCCTCAGAAGGTGCCCGCCGTCCAGCAGGCCCAGCCTCAGCAGCAGGCACCACGTGTGGAAGCAGCAGCTCTCCGGTGCATTTTCTGAAGGTACCCCTCCCTCGCACAACAGCCCCACTTCTCTGCCTCCAGGCAGCCTGCCCATAAACTCTGTCCTCACTGCCTCCGGATGCCAAGGCCCCAGCTGCTGCCCCAGCACCTGGCACAGCGCTCACTGCAGCTGGCGAGGCCCCATTTCCTGAGGCTCAGGGCAGGGAGGCTGGTGGGGGCATAGGCAATGTCAGGACAGTCGGAAACCCTGCTCTGCCTACCTTAGGGCTCCAGTGGGGAGGGCCAGAAAACAAAGAGGAAGGGTCAGGCAGAGACAAGAAGTGGGAGGTGGGGAAGAATGGCAATGCAGAGGGAGGCCACATAGAGAGGGAGAAAGATGGACTGTCAGGGACAGTAGGGGTCAGAGCAGTGAGGGAGCAAGAGATGATGAAGTGAAGCAATCTGGATAAAGATAAGGAGCAAGCTGGGAGGGGACAGGTAAGGGTGCTGGGAAGAGGGCTAGCAAGGAAAGGGGGACAGGGACCTCTAGGGAATGGAAGCCAAGGCTTTCTCAAGGCCTTGCTGTTTCCATAGCAACAGGCCAGCTGCCCAGGCACTGGCAGAGCCAAGGGGCTCAAGGACCAAAAAGGGAATGTGTTTGACCTTGAGTTTGCCACACATACTAGTCCCTCACAGAAGCCAGACCTCCCCTCCCACTCCCTCACCTTCACTGCAGTCAAAGAAAATATCATTAAAGGGAGAGTCAAACAGAAGAAAGGAAAGAATAAGGCAATCACGTGAAAAAGCAATCAGAACAAAACAGAGGCCAGCAAAAAGGAGAGAGGCAGGCCTGGGGCTGGATCATGGCTGCCAAGGCAAATGGAGAAACGAGGCCATTCCTCGACTCCTCCGGGCAGCCTCCGGTCTCCTAGGAGAGAAGGCAAAGCCAGCCACTCTGGAGCCAAGGGCTACACATTCTCCATTTTCCGTTGCCACCAGAGAGCCAGATAGGCCCAGATGGAAAGAGGCTTGGAGCAGCCAGAGGGAGCCAGAAAGAATCTGAGAGGCACAGAGAAGAGTTGAGCAAATATGAGCAAGAAAACCCAAGGAGGGTGGGAAGGACAAAGCCAGACCCTGAGTAAGCAGGAGGGCAAGGAGACTTAAGGGGTACTCCATTGGGTAAGGATGTGGTGGCCACCCTCCCGAGGGTGCTCAGAGACCGCAAACCAGATCTGGGAGGAGCAGGACCTGAAGCACCAGGGGGCGCTCTCCCCCATCTCATGCCCAACAGACTCCAGAACTACAACTCCCACCAGCACTTGAATAATACTGACAACTCCGGATAGTCCCTAGCAAACGGAGGGAGTAAAGGCTGATACTGATATTTGTTTATCCACCACTGCTGGGGGCTGTGGTGCCCCACAAGTGTCCCCAGTCAAGCTGAATGTGGCTAGAGAACAGCTGCAGTCCTGGATTTCTGAGAGCCAAGAGGGACAGGGCAGCTGCTCCTAGCCTCCTATCCAGGCCCAGCTCAAAGCCCTCCTCTGGGAAGGTCTTCAACCCCCTCCCCCCACTCCTTCCACCTCCTGTAGCCCCTCCCTAATCTCAAGCCCTACAGCTGTCCTGCTCATTTGGCACTTACTGCCTAGTAACATCTTGTACTGCTCCCTTGAGAGGAAGTGTGATGTGAGAAAGAAGACCTGGGCACTAACGCTGGCTCTTCCACCAGCTTTGTGACCTTGTCCAAGAGGCAAAATCTCTAAACCCCAGCTTTCTTGTCTGGACAAAAGGGCCAATCATTAGCCTACCTCACAGACTGCTATGGGCATCTAGAAAGAGACCAGACAGGGTGAGGCTTCAGAAACTGTAAGCCATTCTATAAATAAATGACTCTTGCCCTGCTCTGTAACTTTCTTTGTGTGTACGCACTGCCTATGTCTCTAGATCAATGAATAAATTAACTCCTCTGGACAAAGCCTGTACTGTTCAAATACTTTGCATGTACCATGCTTTACTGCAGTTATTTGTTAGAATGTCAATGAGCCCTTTGAGAACAGAGACCATTCACCCATTTAAATAAATCTGCTGAGCACACGCCTACGTATGCGCTGAAAACTGTAAAGCACTAGAGGTATACAAGTGAAAACACCCAGTCGCTCAGTCCTCAGGGAGCTCAGCCTAGGTGGGGAAGCAAACAGGTAAAGTGACAGTTACGTTGCAGTGTGATGGGGATTTAAGGGATGTGTAGACAAAGGGAATACGGAGCAGTGTCTGGGTTAGTCTGGGGAGTTCAGAGGAGACTTCCTGTGGATGACCTGGTTGCTCTTTCAAGAGTCAGCAGAGATACCAAATAGCTGGGGAAGAGGGCAAGGGTGGCAGAGATCCAGGCTGACAGAACAGCACGTACTACAGAACGCAGACGGACTCAACAGCCCCAGTACTTGGCAACCCTTAGGCGGCTGCTAAACTGCCCTGTAAACTACTTAGGGAAGAGGCTTTCTTAAGAGAGGCGGCCTCAGTACAGAAAAAGTTGCTTAAAACTTACAAACCTAAGACAAGCTAAGGGGCCCTGTGCTGGCCTTGGGGCTTTGGAAAGTGTCAGCTTCCTCATTTGTACACAAAGGACAATGAGCCCTTCCACAAAGGGTGGCGCAGGCTCACTGAGGTGATGTGAGATACATACCTATTATAGGCCACATGTCCCAACCAGAATCCCCTTGGGCTGGCACCTAGCAGGCTTCTGGAATTTGATGGTTAAACAGGGGCTTACCCTGCTGCCCACTTGCTCTACCGGAGAGACAGGGATGGGCCTGAACAACTACCATAAAAAGACACCTGTGTTCTAGAAAGAGGTCACCAGGACAACTGGGCTTTGGCAAAGAAATGGAGGTTTGTGGTCCTTCACACCAGGGCAGGTACTGGGGGTGCAGGCCCACCAGTCTCCATGGACCTCAGAGAGGATACAGTGGGATACACCTTTGTTGACTCAACTGCTCCCCAGGAAATACAGTTAGCCTGCAGGGGGTGAGGGCTGGGCTCTCTGGGGACTGTAGGGTCACTGACCTTTCGTAGGCTGATGCACATCGCCGGCTCCTCCTCTCCCGGCCCCCCCCTCGGAGAACAGTAAGGACCCTACTGAAGAAGCAGAATTGGGGAGTCAGGCACAGGGGGCTACAGCCAGTCCCACCCCAGCCTTGAGGTGATAGAGGGCCCTCTCCAGGGGGTAGGTCCTGCTTAGAGGTGCAGGTTGGGGTGGAGGGACTGCTCTAGGGACTCACTTGCTTAGAGCCTTTAGGGAAGGAGCTGGCTGACAAACCAAGGACCACTAGCCCCAGAGACCCCGTAAGACTTGACCACCAACTTCCGCCCTTTACTCAGGGGTAGGGAGATTGGAACAAAGGAGCAGAGGCCTCACTGCTGGTTCAGGAGCCCCTTCTACCTGACAACATGCAAACAGGCTAACCTTCAGGACCTGGAGACCCCTGATCTCCTACTTCCAGATTTTAACTCACTCTCCTCCCCACTCTGCATCTTTGCTCACACCCTCTCCACCCTGTCAGGGCTCATGTTCTTCAACTCTTTCAAAAGCCTTAAACAGGCATCCCACCTCCCAAACCTTTCTGATTCACACTCCAAACCCCTCTCCTGTTCTTTGCCTATCCTCAAGGCAAACCTGGTTCTCCACCTACACCTGGGTCATTTATTGCAGTCAGTGCTCTTACTGTCCCCTTCTTTGCCAGTTAGACCATGAGGCAGGGTCACGGTTGCTGTGTGTCCCTCCACTGTGCCTTCAGCAGGGTTGTGCATACCAAGACGGGTCCTGCCTGGCTGGAGCTCAACATGTATGTGAGGAAGGCCTTTCTCAGGGATGACTTTCCGCTCCCCACCACCCAGCTCATCAACCCCCAGGCTTGCTCTCCAAAGGTCCCCACAGGCATACGTTAGTCCATCTGGGTTCCAGGCTGCTTTAACTCCCCAGTCACCCTGTCCTGTATACTCAGCCCCTGGCTCCTGGCACCCACATGTATTGCCAGACCCCACAGGATGATTTCTTGAGGAGAACTCAAGAACAAAGTTTAAAAGTCCCTGTCTAGGCCCTTATTCCCATCTCAATTCCAAGTCCCCAGAATTAAAGCTAGAATAACAGTGACCTACAGACCTTCTGGGGAAAGGGGAGGGGGAACAGGCCTTTCAGGATCCTTCGGGCCTTTATTTGTGCCAAAGGAGAGCCACAGCCAGCAGCCCCAGAACCAGGCAATAGCAGGCAAGAAGGATATGAGTAAATAACCAAGTTTTGACCTTCTGCTTGGGGCTTCCTTTTTTCCCCACATTTCTTGCTATAATTTCATATTCCTGCAAGAATCTCACGCCCCTACCTCCCCAGACCTAAATCCATCCAAATTCCAGATCTAAGGCTCTCCTTGCAGCCTAAACTTCATCCTGTAGGCCTCTCCTACCTACAGATTAGGGACCCCACCCCATCTCTGTGGAAGATGAATCCCAACAGAGGACGTCCCTGGGAATAGAGAGCAGTGCCTAAGGGTCGGGAAGGCCAAACTGTACATGAGCTTGACAGAGTCAACGACAGGGAGGCCTGGGGGAGGGGCCGAGCTAAGGGGATCACAGTCAAGACTCCCAGGCTCTGCCTCCAGGTTTGCGTAACACCTGGCTTTTAGATGGGACAGGGACTTGGTAGAATGTGAGGCTAAAGATAGATGAGCGCTCCCGACAGTCCCACCAATTAAGACTGTGTGATCACCAGCAAGTCACTTCATCTTTCTGGGCCTAAACTCCTCATGTCCAAAAGGGTCAAGAGACATTCAAAACATACAAAGGTGATGGTATATGGGGGGGACAGCTGTGGAAAGGGGGTGCCCTCCACCTCCATTCCCCCCTTCCCTCCTTCAGTCCTGGTGTGGGTGGAGGGGACATCCCACGGTTCCAGGGCGAGGGGAATGGAATCCTCTTTCTCCAGCCCATGCTTTTCTCTTTCTATTTTGGTTCACAGAAAAGAAAGAATGATCAGAATGAGTGGAAGGAAATAAAACACCACCATGAGAAAGAAAAAAAAGCAAGATACACTACCGGGAAAACCAAAAAGGTGATTGGAGACAACGGCAGGAGTTCAAACATCTCTTGATGTCAGAAACCAAGGTGGGATGAGGGTGGATGGAGTGTGTCAGGGAGAGGTGAGGGGGGGGGGAGGAGAGCCCAGGGACAAGCCCCCGCCCCCAGCCCAGCACCCCCAGATAAAACAAAGGCATGGCAGAGGAAGGGGGCAGGGAAGGCAGGAAGGAGGTGGGACCGGTGGAGGAGGAAAAAGGAGAACAGGGAGAGGAACAGAAAATCCAGGCGCAGGTTGGGGGCAATCCAATCCAATCCAATCCAAACCAGAACTTCAAACCATACCTTCGCTGTTTAACGTCAGGTGAGCCGGACCTTGGAAAGGGGAAGGAGAGAAAGAAAGAAAGGGGAAAAAAAAGAAGAAAAAAGAAAGAAAAGGGGAAAGAAACAAAGAAAACACGAGTCATCAAAATCAGCCAGAAAGGGGAGAAAAGAGCCTTTGCTGCCACAATTTAAAAACCCTTTTTAACTTGTGACAGACATCGGGGAGTAAAGCCCCAGCCCAGAAGCTGAGGAAAGGGGCCCGATGCCGAAACAGAGGGTGGAGGGCACAAGAGGGGAAGAGAGAGAGAGAAGGGGGCGTCAGAGAGGATGAAGGGGGTACAGGCAAAACCAGAGGAAGGATAGGGCTGGGAGTCACTGCAGGGGGAAAGGAGACTTTGGTTTCTTTTTTTTCTTCTTGCCGGAAAAAAAAAAGGAAAAGGAGGAGAAGCATGAGGCTGGAAGGGCTGCTTTTTCCTTTTCTTTTTTTCTTTTTTTTTTTCTTCCGGGAGGCGGAGAGAAAAAAAAACAGTCAACGAGAAAAACGATTCAGATGGAGGAGAAAATAAAACACGACACAAAAATCAAAGCCACCTGGAGAGAGAGAGAGTGTCCTGTTAGCGTGGGATTGAGTGGGCAAGGGGGACCTCCAACCACCCCACACCCTGTCCCATCACCCCTGTAAGCCTGGCAGAGAAGGTCAAGGTGGGTGAGGAAGCTGTGCCTAGAAGGAATCTCCCCCCCAAAGCGGGCTTTGGTAAAGCATCTGCCCAGTTCTGATCCTCCCAGCTGTCCCCCCAACGATCTCCATGTGGATAGCTGGCACCCTGTACATCTGGGTTCTAAAAGGAAACGGGTTCAGGAGGACAAAGAACAGAAGCAGGTAGGAGAAAGCACAATCTAGGGAAACCTAGAGCAAAGGTGGGGGGCTTGGCACCCTGCACATGGAGGGCTGGAAGACCAAGGCCAGCACTTTTAGACAGTAAGGATGAAAGAGGACAGCCGAGACCCATGGGCAGGAGGTCTGGCTCTCGGAGAGGCCAAAATTACTCTACAGACCCCCTTCCTCTGGCCAGGCCCTCTGAGATGACCCAAAAGTTGAATTTTGAAAACAGAAAACAGATGCCCTATATCCAAGACTGAGGAGCAAAATCAGCTGGGATTTTCTTTTCAGGGTTACCTTGGCCCCTTGAGACAATCTGGTCAGTCCTGAGCCAGACCCCCCTCAGCTTTATGGGGAGAGACTCTGGCCCAGTGGACGCGTCCTCCAGTCCCCAGAGGGCACCAGCCAAGGAAAGTGTTCTCCCAGAGTGGCTGGCAGGACAGGCCCCACAGCAGGGCTGACTCCAGAGCTCCCTGAGATGACCAGCCAGACCCCCCAGACCTTAGCCCTCCAGCTCCCCCAACCCTGCACCCAAGGTCTCTAGCCAAGAGAGTGGGGAAGGAACAGCCCTGCAGTACCACATAGCCCTTGGAAAACATCCCAGCACTGTGGCAATGAGATGTGGGCCTAAGGGGTAGAAAGTGGGTCTGGGAAAGAAGTACAGAGTAAAGAGCTCCAGGTGTCTCTGGGACA